>JAHLSL010000025.1:3376033-3415757 GCA_025920805.1 Petroica traversi | reverse complement strand
GGCCGCTCCCCGCTCCCGGTCGGGCGGCAGCGCCCCTTCAATCCCGGGGTTTCATGAGCTCCGCACCAGTGAGTCCCGTTAATTAGGCATGGGTCACCCTCCCCTGTTCCCCGTGAGGATGCTCTCGGGGAGCAGGTTCCTTCAAGGCCCGCTGCGAGGCCGGCAAAGCCCCGCTGCCCCGGGGACCGGGCGTACGGCCGAGCCACCGGGGACAGGGAAAGCACCAAGGACACGGGGACACCGCGGCCGTGGCTCCTCCGGTAGCTGCATCCGCTGACTGCGGCTGTCAGCTGGCACCAAGGTGCCCTCTGCCAACTCCAGGCTGGGAATGTCAGTGCTGTGCTGCTGGATAGAACACAAGGCACTGCAGCCCCCTGAGCCCCACCCTGAGCCCCCCCACCAGCCCCAGCTCCAGGAGAGGCCTGGGGAAGTGTGATTTGGGACCCACCGCCTGCTGCTCCTCCTCTCTCCCTTCAGCGCCCTCCCATTCCCCAGAGAAAGCCAGCAGAGCTCTGCCGTGGTGCTGCAGTTTCATAAAAACATACATAAATATATTTCCATTTCTGTAACAGAGAGCAAAGCTGCACAGGCACCTATAAAACACACAGTTGCTTCTCCACCCAGCGCTCCCCGCACAGGTCGTATAAAACATAGAAAGGGGGCGCAGGAGACACCTGCAGGTGAAGCAGGTGTGCAGTGCCAAGAAGACCCTTGCTGGGGCACAGGGAGCTGCTGGGGGTCCCTGCAGCATGGCCAGCCTCAGAATTTGTGCCTTCTCCGGCGGCAGCCTTTGGTCCGTTGCTGGCTGCCCGCACGGGGAGCCGTGCGTGGCTCCGAGTCCATCACACCATCCATGGCTTCTGAGGAGCTGCTGGGTTTTGCAGTGGAGACATGGAAAGGAAGGTGCTGACGGGAGATGGGGCTGTCTGCCACCGGCTCCCCCTCGGCGGCTGAGAGGGTGGGAGAGGACTGTTGGTCTCCTAATCCAGTGAGGGGAGTCCCTGCGTCAGCACCTGCAACAAGAGCACATGTCAGACCTCCTGTGTGAGCCACGGGTGCTGCCAAGAGCACCTCTCCCCCCTCTTCTCCTCCTGTCCTTGGATCCATGGACAGCAGAAGCCTCCCATACCCCCAGGAAGATGGACGTGTGTTGGTGCGATGGTTCAGAGTACACCCCTATCCCTACGAGTGCTTTGGTGAGGGTCCAGTGGGCACACATCCAGTGGGTACAGGCAGGAATGTGTGCAGCCAGTTGGGGAATGCTGACAGCCAGCTAAACCCACAGCCTCCTGCTCTGCTCAGAAAGAACACCCTTCCAAGGGGAATTTGCTCTCCCAGAACCAAGCCAGGACCAAAAGGGGAGAGCTGGGAAAGGGCAGCCCTGACCCAGCCAGGCTGGCATAGAAAGTTTTCCACCTTCAGACTTGTTCTCCGAGAGCTCCAGCATCCTGAGGAGTCCTCTCTCCTGCCTTCCGGTGTCCTGCCAAGGAGAGGAGAACCACCATCACAGTGCTGCCACGAGGAACCCCTTAGCCAGGATGGCCTCATGGGCATTGTTCCCCCAGCCCTCAGGGCTGGGCTGGGCACAAGAGGGAATGCTACTTATCCAGGTCCTCCAGTCATCCACGGGAAGGGCACTGCTCCATGCCCAGCCCACCTAGTGCTCAAGCAGAGGCAGCAGAGAGCAGCTAATCAAGCAGAACCCAGTAAAGAGGCAGGCCAGGGTAGGGGATGCCACCCCCAAGCCCAGTCAGCAAGCACAGGGCTGTGATGAACAGGGGCATCAGGGGCTCTGGCACAGCTGGGACTCATCCCCCAGCACTGCATGTCCAAGGGCAGAGTCATCCCACTCTGTCCAAAGGAACTGGGGCTTGGTGCTGGAGGGAAGGACCTTCTTTCAGGACACAGCCAGACTGGGAACACACCTGGTGCCCTCTCTCTGCCCCTGGGAAGATGCAGCCATGCTGGTCACACACACTAGGGAAAGACCACTTGGCGTAGCTACTTTGAGTCTCACAAGCCCAGCAGTCCCCTCTCCTGGCTGCTCTCTGCCCCCAGAACTGCCCTGGAAGGCCCTGACATCCTGGCTGTGGGGTTGGAGCTGCAAATCACCCCAAAATGGGCCACAGCAGGAAACTGAAAGCCCAGTTGTGCCCAGGCTTCCCCAATGAGCTGCCAACCCAGCAAAAGGCAGGTAACAGAGGTAACAGAGCCTTGCTGAGCCTTCCCAAAGAGCCCCCTGGCTTCAGCACCTTTCCCCCACACCCTGTGCCTGCTTGCAGGACCCACACACCAGCCAGCTGCAGGCCACAGGGACAGAGTCAAACAGCCCCCACAGAGCCAGTCACACGCAGGAGCAGCCATGCCCTGCAGTACTCTGAACCACACAGCGCTTGGCTGTATCCCAGCCAAAATCATCAACCAGAAATCTCATCATTTGCATCTGAATCCCCAAAGGGCTGAGGTCTGTGATGGATTTAAGGGATTATACAAAACTAAGACATCATGTTGCATCTTCATGCCGTGAATCACATTTCTGAGCGCAGGCAGAGCTGCAGCACTCGGGTTTTGCCTGCAGGAGCCAGTAGGAAGGCCTGGAAGGACCCTTTCTGTGCTCCCCTGGGACAGGCACGAGCAGGAAAAAGCACAGTGGGGGCTAACACCTGGCGAGTGACTGTGAGCCAGCTGCCACCCACGCTCCTGCCTCCCACCTCCTGCAGCAAGACACGTTCCCCACACCCAGCACACTCCCCCACAATCCTCCCGGGACGCTGCTGTTTGCTCCCAGCACTGAGCAATTTCCCCTGCTCTGGCTCTAAAGCCTTCCCCTTGGGAATGGGCTTGTGGACAGTCAGATAGGCTTGTCATGCTGACGTTGGTCTCCACTCCATCGACATTCAGCCGAGGAAGGCTGCAGGACTGAGGAGCACTGGCTGGCAGCAGGACAGCCCTGGCTGCCTGCCCACTGGAGAGGTTGCTGGCAGCTCTGCTGGATTAGCTCACCCCTGGGACTGGTCTGTGCTCCCTCGGAGCGCCGTGGGAAGGAGGGCAATGAGTTCTCTGTCCACAGCAGCCCAGAGGGACAAGCAATCCTACATCAGGTCAGCTCATCCCTGCCAAGCAGGGAAACGGCTCCTGCTGCCAACCCAGCCCCACACCCAGCACAAAGCAAAGGGGATGGTGTGCAGGGTCACCCCTCACCTTGGCTCTTCGCAGCCTCCTGGTTCCCTGAGCTTGCCTAGCAGCCTGAAGGCAGCTGTCCACGTGCCTCTGATACTGCAGCAGTGGCACCAGTGACTTACAGAGGTAGCACTTCTCACACCTGCCAGGCAGCAAAGGACAGAGCACTGCATTAGGATTCACCCTGCACCGGGCTCCCAGACACCAGCGGTGACTCTCCTCCTCCAGGCCATGCCATGGAGCAGACGTGTCACCACATCCAGTCTCGCTCAGTGGGTCAGGCCGGCACCAATCGCAAAGACTGAGTGATTATCAGTTTTCCCTGCCTGTTCCTCTGTATCCTGCTGCTGCAGCAGCGGGACAGTAATCAAATCTGCTCATCTAACTATCTCAAACACTACTGATTTCTCCCCAGACATAAAGCACCCTGTCAAAATCTACAGAAATGAAGCGCAAAGGCTTTGCAAAGGGGAGTTAAATTCTGCCTGAAAAGCAAACCAAGTGTGTTAAATCAGAGAGACATTTTACCAGGGCTGGATGAACTTGTCTGACTAGTAAATCAAGTCTTTCTCTGCACTGTCTCCATTTTACATCATGCCATGTAGGGAGAGGAATTGCAGAGCACATGCTCCTACTGGGGGGTTGGCTCAGCCTGTTTCTCAAACCCCCTCGTTTGGGTGGAAGATGCTCAGGCTCATGCAGGACAACTGAGTGTTCTTGGGAAGAAGATTATTCTGGGTGAAAGGAGATGAAGGTCAGGCATAGATTTGCACAGCTACACTCACTTCCACACCAGCTCTCAGCAGGGACTGAACCCTGCAGAAGAGGACACTGGCTCTTCAGGAGGGGAGCTGCATTCAGGAATGGACTATCTCCAAGAAGAGACAAAGCCTCCAGGGACCAGCCCCAGCAACATTGTGTTCAGTTTGATAGTGGTACTCTCTTAGTGAAACACCCCAGGCTCTAAAATGCATATGGAGAGCCCCCATCGAGCAAAACTCTGCAGCACTTTTTCCCGTATTTTCTTTCCAGTCAGTGCTGATTACCCAGATAATGTGTCTAAACAGAAGCTGTCCTCTCTATAATTAGCCTAATTCCATTAGTGATGTTGCCATCCACTGTTTGTAACAGCAAAATTGCTTCCATAGCAGGGATTTTACTGTCAGATCCTCTCTTATGATGCTTTGTGTGGGTGGCAGGAGGAGGGGCTGCATGGAGAGAGATTAAACAAAGCCACTGCTATTCTGAAAGTCTAATTTAATTAAGAATATCACTACAGGTGCCATGTTGACAGCCTCCATGTCCTGGCCTCTTCTTTTCTCAGGGTTACCAAGCTCAAACCTCCCATCAGAAACTGGCTGAGTTAGCACCATTTTAGCTACAGCTCCCCCCAGCAGCCACACACCCCTGACCCGTCATGGATTGGGCTGAAAAGAAATCGGTGCAAAAATAAACAATCTGAGAACAGCAAATTCCTCTTGCTTCAGTTTAAATATAGCCAGCACTGCAACAGGAGGCACTGAGGAAACGCAATTTCTTAGGGAAACACTGTTATAAAGCCAACGGCCAGCATTTGTACAGGAATAAAGATATCCATAGTCAAACTAGAAGGGAAGCATAACAATCTTGGAGGAGCAAGCATACCTACTTACTTGTCAATGTCTAAGGATGGTTGGCTGCTGTCACCACTGGCAGCTTTATTTCTTGCCTCTCTCTGACGCCGGGTAAGCACTGGAAGAAAAATAGAAAGGGTTAATAAAAAGGGTTACTACAATCCACCTCAAAACAATTCCTACATCATGCCCAAATGCACCAAGTTTCCATCACTTGCACTCAAATTTGCAGAAGTCATGGTCAAGGTGAAGAAACTGTGGACTGGGACAAGCAGGGTCTTCTTTTCTGCAGAAGAGTTTGCTGGACAAGAGCCCTTTCTTCCTGGGGGGATACTGAAGAATTTACCTATCCCAGACTGGGAAGCCAGCTGATCATTTCACACCTAACTTGCCAGAAACAGCTGGAATGACAGTCTGCAGTTTACAGGAATTTCAAAGCTTTTGAGCAGCAGTGAGATAGCCCGAGAGCAGCTTTACCCAGCTGCTCTGGCAGCACGGCAGCACTCCCTGCCAAACCAGGCTCCCCTGCCTGCTGCAAGGAGGGACAGGGCCAGCTCTAGCTCAGGGCAAGAGCTGAGGCAGGGGCTGTGCAGAGGCACCAGACCTTCCCGGAGAGCCTGGCTGGGAAGAGACACAGCTCACACTAGAAAGAGAAGGTTACATCAATTAGCCCACACTCATCGCTTTCCCCCTGCCCACGTGAACCGTGGTGACCAGTGCTTTGTCCACAGACAGCCCTGGGAGTCCCCTGGGTGAAGATCTCCACCAGGAGCAGTGCTGCTCTCCAGAAGCTCCAACACGTGGGTAGCCAGTGAGATCCCAGATGAGCAGCTGATGACGGGTCCAACCACTTCTGCTCCCCCAGCAAGCCCAAGCAGCCTTTCCCAGTGGGCTCTGCTGGCATCTGCAGGGAGCACGTTGGAGTGCTGTCCCTTTCAGCTGAATTCCTCTCAGCGTATTCCTGTTGACATGCCACCAACAAAGATCCTGAGGGAACATTTCAGATAGCTTAGCTTGCTTCACCAGGGATGTTCAAGACTCCAGCTCCAAAACAGATGTCACAGTAAGCGCTCTCAGGCACACTGGCTAAGGGGGCAATCCAGAGAGCTGTTTCATGGTTTAGTGACGCTGCTTCCCACACTCATGAGGAGAAAAGTCTGAATCCAAGGTACAGGCACAACAAACCTGTTATTGTTAGCACATCAAAAATGTGTGTTAGCACACGTGATAAAGAAAGCGGAGCACAAAATTTTGTGCAGAACAAAGGGAATTCTTCCGAGTTTTAGCAAAACCCCATTTCCAGAGTGTTGGGCAACCCCAATATCTATCCACAATGCAACACAGCCTTTCCTTTAGCAGCAATCACTGATCTGCAGCTACAAGCAGCAATGTACTGAGGCGCTCAGGAGCTGTTGGGGCTGACAGGAGACAACCATGCTGAAGAAACAAGCTCAAGCGTTTCCTAGGATGTGGGTATTGTGTCGTAGGCAATGACTGATACCAACAGCTCATCACTCACAGGAATTTAAGCAAACATCTCTCTTTAACATAGGCTGGCCCAGATTTGAAGTGGCAGCCTGACTAGAAGGACTGGTAACAATGGCCACCCCCCAGGCCATCCAGCCTCCCAAGAACCCGGCCAACATGTGTGTTTGACAGCATGGTGAGAACTGCTCTCCAAATCAGTGTGTGCTCGTTAATATTCCTTAACGAGCCTTGTGCACCAGCTCAGGTGTTAATCAGTTCTATTTTCTTCCAAAAGCAATGAACACATCTGGCATAATGGGCCCATTAGAGATGTCTGGGACTAGCTCTGCAGCTGCCCAGGAGGAGACCCTCAGCTGTGTTCCTGCAAGAAGCAGCAGAGGAGAGAGAATAGGATCAGCTGGAAAGGCACAACCCCTGCCAAAACACGCTGGTTGCTCCCAAGAAGGGGGCTCAGAACACAGGAAAAGGCTTGCCACAGACAAAATCCCCACCACAGAGCAGTCCTGACCTCCCTGTGTGACAGGAGCCTTGTAACTCTTCCAAATGCAATGATCTTTGCTGGGTCAGACACAGTCCACAGCCCAAGAACAACCTTTTCCCTCACTCGGCATTTCTTCTGGTTGACAAGTCATCCTTGGCCTGTCTGGCTCCAGCATTCACCCTGAGGAAGAGCAGCAAACCCTGCCCAGTATGACCTTGCTATCAGCACACCCAGCCCTGGGGCTGCCAGGTCTGGCTGGCATGTGGGGCTGTGAGGTCAGAGCCACTGAGCTCCTCACCTTCCTGCTCAGCCCACCTGCAGTCTGACCCCCTGTGCTCACTACCAGCTGTGCCACTTCCCTGCAGGATCTATCAGGGTCTAGCTCATCTTGTCCCTTCTCAGAAGCCACGCAGTTTTCCTCTGCACCCAATTCTGCCATATCAGTGCCACTTCTACAGATGTAATGAGCTTTTTAACGGCACCACTGCCGCTACTGAAGACTGACAACTGCATCAAGACTGCATTTGAGCCTTTGGGAGGAAGGGATACACCAAATCCTCATTTTCCTGGGCTCGCCTGGGAACAGAGATGTCGGATGCGTGTAGATGGAGTGTGAGGGGCATCGAGTATGTCACAAAGCCCCAGAGTATTTGCTGTACTGAGCTGCAGCCAAGACTCATTTCCAGACTGAGACCAGCAGATCCCTGCGTTGGCAGCAGCAGTGGGCGAGGGATGTGGTGACTCCAGCAGAGCCCTCTCTCACACAAGTGAGCCCCTTCAGTTGAGTGCATGAAGAAAGAGAGAGCTGGCACAGAAATTCCACAGCTCTACTCATTCACTTGGAATTAACTGCAGTCACTGAGCTGGAAGCCCAGGACCTCAACCCTCCCCAGCCTGGTACAGTAGCGCTTAACACAACATCAGGCTCTTCTTTTTTATTTACTCAGATCACAGGAAAGTGGAAATTCATAAGATTTTCATGCTGCCCAGGTATGTGGTGGTCTGGGCATCCAGCCAGGGTAACCATGTACGGAGGGGAAGCGACTGTAGCTCATCTTGCCCAGCTGCTCCTTTGAAAACCTGCCCTTAGCTATCAGCCAGACTGAGCTGGCCTCCTGAGACCTGAGACACTTTGGTGCATGATTAGAAGAAGGAAGAAGAGAAGTAAAACCAGCAAGAACCCATCCCTTTGTAGGATTAAAATGAAAACCACTGACAGCTATAGTTTGCAGGACTGCAATTCTAGAGACATCAGAAGTAAGTCCAATTAATAAATCTGAAGACAGACCAGGAATCCCTGACCCAGTGCACCAAAGGAAAACTGAAGCCATCATTTCTTAACAGATCAGGGCATGGCTTAGAGGGCAGAACTTTGACTTCCTCTCACACAAGGCTGTTGCTGTGCTCCCAAGGAAGCCAGCAGCCAGCCAAGAGCATACAGTACAGAACAGCTTCTGGACCCACACAGGAGCTGGCATTTGCTTCAGAAGACAGTTCTCTCACATCTTTTTTCTCTCCATGCATTAGCTTTACCTATGGATGTTGTGCTATTGGTGGATGCCGAAGTAACAGCCCTGGAAACAGAGTCCTTTTGTATCTGCACAGCTGTGCCAGGCTACTGTCTGGGCTCTGCTCAGAGCTGAACATCATCTCTGCCTATTCAACCCAATCCCCACAGAGCAGACCAGCAGCTGAGAGCCCTCTGGGTGACAGTTGCCTTCCAACAGCTGTTGGAAACTGGCCTGAAGTGCCCCACAAGCCACAGCCCCATAGGCAGGCAGGATTCTGTCCAAGCCTGGGAAGCCCATGGTACTGCAGAGTCTGGGTGCAAACAACACAGGTGTCTCACACTGTTATGGCTAATAGAGCCTGGTCTCTACAGGAAAAATACTAGAATAACTGGCAATAGAAAACTCAAATTACTGTGATTTTGTCCCAGACCCATTGCTCTGCTTACAGCCATTATTGCAGAGCAAAATCCCTTTTATTCCAGGCTGGTTTTCTTACAGGGGGATTGTTCTGAACAAGCCAGAACAGCAGAGTAGCAATTCCAAAATAACTACCCTTACAAACATCCCCAAGGAGACCAGCCTGGAAGCAGAATGGAGAGGCCAGCCTTGAACTCTGTCTTGCTGAAAGCCAACACCAAAGAAAAGAACAAATTCCCTTGCACTGCCAAAGAATTCAAAGCCTTTTCCTGATCACAGTCGGGATTCCCCAGGATCAATGGATGCACTCACAGTCCAGCCACTCCAGGGACTGGAATACCACAAGGCCAAAGACATTCCTGCTAAAAGGCACACTAAAAATTCTGCTCCATTTTGTAACACAAATAAGACCTTTATCAGACTTGAGGGTGGGGGAGGAACTATGATAATTTGTGATTTGTCTGAGCCAGATGCCTTGCATTTGTGGCTGCAGAGAGAACCTTCCACCATAATTAGCATCAGCCAGTATCAGACTCTGCTCTGGCTCCTGTTATCTTGACAGGACCCATGTCACATCCCCAAAGATTTAGTATAGCAGGAACCTTTTATTTTAAAACTACATCAAGTCTGCATTAAGATTACATGGTGAAACTTTCTCCTGCTAGAGGAATGCAGAAGTTACAGTTCTTGTACTAGCTCTGATTTGCTTAAACATCATAGATTTAGGTTGCATTTAACAACCCAGTATGTAACTGAAAATTATATATTCACAACCTGAAAAGTTAATCTTATTACAAGCTACTACTTTGATATTACCTGACATTGTGCTAACACAGATTTTACATTTCAAGCAGCAGCTAAAACATAACTTACTGAATATGTTGATAACTAACCAGTGTATTTGTTCACTTAAGCTCTACAAAGGTTGGCTATGGAAAACTGGTATGAAAAAGAATACAAAGAGGATTAATACGGGCATTCTGACTGTGCTTCTATGCCTCACTCTTTACACAAAGGAGAAAAATCCCCACTCCCAGATTGAGAGTTATCATTTTGCTATTTTAGTGAAACAAGAGGGAAACTTTTCTGCAATTTCTGCCACCCCAATAAGCCACTTTTGCACATACAAATGTCAGATTTCATGCAGAGCACAGGCCATGCCTGGAGTAGTACAGAACATTCTCACCTCTCAAGAGCCCTGAAGGACTATTGCCCACATGGCTCAAGCCTTTTATTTTGTACCACTGCCACATTCTCTGCAGGTCCTCAACAAAGGACACAATAGACACATCTTATGAGTACTGCTTGAAGCATCCAGGACTAGATCCTGGGGTAATATCCAGGAGCTGATAATATGGCGAATTATTGTGTGAAGTCAATCAGAGATGATGTCTCTGTGCAGGAGGTGCTGGAAATACCAGAGCCTCCAATAACATCTCCTGGGCAGCGCGGAGATGGAATAAAGCAGAGTGAACAAACCTCCCCACACGCCAAATATCCTGAGAGAGACAATTCTGCAGCACCTGCCTGCCAAGTCACAACAGGGAAGGGGGGGGAGCATGAGGAGCAGACACGTGGAAGCAGCACTTGGCAGACCTGGAGCATCCTGGCCGGGCTGCAGTCCCACGATGCCGTTGCAGTACATGGCGTGCACCTCGATCTCGTCAGCTGGGAAGCTGTGGTCACACAGTGGGCATGACACAGGGGCAGCAGCTGTAGGACTGCACTCAGACACAGCCCTGCCAGCATCTTCATCTCCACCAACCTAAGGAAGAAGAAGAAAAATTAGCCAGACAATGTTGTTTCTCTTTTTTTATTGCTTAGGTGCAAAGCTCCCTGCTGTCTGGTAGCTACTCGCCCTCCCACAGATTCAGGTTTTCTTGGAAAGTTTTATTCTTCCCTCATCAAATAGTGGTCAGAAATAACACCACTGGCTGAATAAACTGTGCTGCACTAAAAAGTAATTCTTCTTGCAAAGGCAATGTGTCCTTCTGAATCATGGTGGAACTCCCTGCACAGCCATGCACACCGTTTAAGGCAAACATCACCTGAACTACAGTGGAAAAACGGCAAAGCTTCCATTAATCAGGAAATCTCAGAAGCGAAACTGATGGAAAATTCATGGGGCAAGGCAAGAGTTCAACACCTGACTTGTGCTCATCAGTTTCTGGACATGATCCATGCTACACAGGCAGCACTGTCTGGGAACACAGCTTCCCCCAGGATGAAAGGAGGCTGCTGTGGTGTTAGGAAGCCCGGAGAGATCACTTCAAGCTCCTCCTTTATAGAGGAGGTGGCTGGAGCAGTCCTCAGAAGGGACACCGATCAAGGAGAGAGGCAATACCACTAAAAATCTGTGTCACACAAAATTACTAGCAGAGGCTTCTCGCCAGGGCAGAAAGTCACAGCTCGTATACGTTCTCGGGGTGCCATTACCATTACACTCTTTTTGTATTGGTCACACAGCTGCAAAGGTGCTCCACTACCAACCCACAGAGACCCAGCCTGCTCCTTATGCCACTGACATTCCTAAATGCAGCAGACTGCAGCCATCTCACTCATAACTGCATCTCTGCCTAGTCAGGCTTGCTGTAAGATTTTTCCACATTTAAGAAAAAGCCTTCCCCTCCCTGCGACGATTAAAAAAAGCTATTTAAATATTAACCATGTAGAGAAACCTATAGAAAAATAATATGGGAGAGGTTTCTGTTCTCAGAGCTAAGCAGTGACAAGTAGACAGCGTGCAGCAAAACTGCTGTCTGCTTCCCTCCAACAGTATCATTTCAGGGAAGCAGTAATTGGGGTCAGCCAAGATGCTCCGTGCCACTGGAGCGCTTTGCTGCATTACTTGCTTTATTACTTCCTTTCCCAAATGAGGATCTGATCCTGATTTTTATGTCCTAAAGGGAAGGAGGGTGCTTTGTTGACTCAGAGGAGCTATGACAAAAATTGCAGGACCGGGCATCCAACTGAGATTCTGACTCTCAAAATGCATTTCTCCTGGACATCAGCTGAAAGGCTACCACAGCGAGCCCCAGGAACATCCCTCATTCCTAGGGAGGCTCTCTGCCTTGAATTTCTGCAGAGGAGTTGCCACAGAGTTCCTCCAGCCAAAAACAGGCTGCTGAAGTACATCACTTACAGCATTAACACTCGTACCCCTCTCTCACATCTCAGTGTCACTACATCTTGTGAAGTCCTCACTGTGGGGCATCACACTGAAGAGCCATAAAAAACAAGATGTGTCAAATATGAATGATCAGCTCAAACCTGCACTACACAGACAACACACATAAAAAATATGATTGGAAAAGCAGCAGGCACCGCTCCTTCTAGCAGCCTTTTTTAAAGCAATCTTAGGAGATCACCAATTCTGCACACCCTGCCCGCCTACATTCAGTGGTAAATTACTAATTTTAAATGGAAATGCAACATTCTGTAACAAAAGACTGCTTGTACAAAACCTTGCAGTAACAGTCTGGAAAACCTCAACTGCAGAACCAATCACCCCTGTCAGAACCAGAGACATTTGCCTCTGCTTTTTAGCAGAGGAAATTGCCTACAAGACATAGTACTTGCAGCCAACAGCCAGCCAAGAGCAATGCTAGAGGCTGAGCTCAACAACAAGACTCCTGTGTCCTGGCTCAGCATCTGCTAGGAAGAAGTCAGTCCCAGTGGTCTCCACTTGGCTCCTGCAAATCACTGATGCCATGGTAGCTGTTTCTGCTGTTTTCCTGGAGGGCTGCGGGCTCTGGACTGGGAGCTGCTGCCAGCCACAATATTGTCAAACAATCCCCAGGAACCTGCTCCCCACCACCCTGGGCCACCCAGGCAGAGGTGTGAGACACAGGGCACCCTCTGCAAAGCACAAAGGGACAGGGCAGGGTCCTGACCACAGCCAAATGGGTCACGAATGTGCTTTGGTGGCCAGCCCAGGACCGCCTCTCTTCTTGCTGCAGTCCCTAATTGACTGAGCAGTGCTTTGAGATACCTGCAGAATGAAAGGCACACGAGAGCAGAAGATGGTTTATTAAGAGGCCTGTGAGAATGAGACGTTGGAACTGCAGACGTGCTGTACAAGCTGCAAACTCCCAGAATGAGCTTTCCACAAATGAATCCTCTTGTCAAGAGCTGTACGATTCTGTATTCATGTACCCTGCCAGAGGAGTACTTGGCAACCCCTTTGATATCGCTCTCTAAATTAATAGACAAAGGGAGTTTTATCAGAAGCAGGAACTGAAGTCAGATGTTGGTACAGTGACAGCTGCAAAGCAATTGCTGTGCAGGTGTGACAACATGGGGAAAGGGGCTGCACACAGTGCACATCTGCAGCAAGAGGTAAGAGGATGGACTTGCCACTGACTGACTATTGCTCTTAACTACTACTGCACAAAACTCAAGGTTCCCAGAATACTCTGCTCAGCCTGAAAACTACACCAGCCCTCAACACTTCAAGGACATCTTTATCCCAGTTTGATCTCTGGGTGAAGAGATCTCCTCTTAGCCTCTTGAATATGGTCTGTGGAGAGCAAACTGGGGCTCAGAGCACTGTAACAGGAAAAGCAGGTCACAGCACAGGTGACTGAGGTTGACTTGGACTCCCCTCAGAGCTCTTGGGGTCGTTCTGCATCGCTGAGCATCACAGCCTGTACCCCTGAGCATGGGCAAGCAACAGCACTGCCGCCCACGCTGATGGCACCCTCCAGCTCAGCAGTGCTGGGATATAAAAGAACGGGCTGGAATTGATAACAGCACTCCAGCTGTAGGACTGAAAGGCTCCAGAGGCAGCTGCATGCAGTCCCCAGCCAAAAGGGACTGGAGATACGAAGCAGTAGAGAAAAGCAAAGAGAGATCTGTTTGTGAGCATCCAAACAGCAGAAGTCCAAGCTTCCAGCTACCCAATGGGAAATGCCAGCAAAGCTCAGCTGAACCAAGGTCTAAAACATAGGACTGGAAAAAGAACCCTTCAACTTCAAGCTGTTTTACCTGCATAGGTGCACCTCTGCTGTCTGAACAGAGCTCTCCTCTCTCCTCCTCAAGAGCTTCCAGTGGGCTTGGCTGTGTCTCTGCAGAAAAACACCTCCATGTAAGCACAGGTTTGCAGCCCCCAACTGTCTCCTCATTTGTTGATGTAGCTTAGTCCTCAACGCTTTTTAAGAGTTTTCACAGTTTCAAAACATTCTTTAGACTTGCCACAAATGTTATCAGACAAAGTGCAACAACACAGCCAGATGAGGGGTTAAAGTCACAGCATGGTGGTGTGAGGACAAAGGCACTGCAGCTTTGCAGCTTCATGGGGAGTGAGATTAGACACAGGGAAAGCGTGTGGGACACTTGCTGGGATGGAAACAAAGCAAGAATAGAGCTGCTCTCGCATTGAGACAAGCAGAGCTCCCATTCCATGGTCTGTCTCACAGTCACACCTTCTTTAGACCTCCACATCTTTGTTAGCAACAAAATATGCCTGCAAGCACCACCATGACCTCTCCTGCTACAGCTGCTCGTGAGCAGGAACAGCCTCTTCATTAATTTTCTCACTTAAAACCCTGGACCGGAAAATTTTAAACACGGTAGGAGAGACCAAGAAAGAAAAACTCCTTAGTCCCAAACATGTTTAATTAATGTAAGACAAAAATTATTTCAGCTCTCATGCTTTGCACATTATCTTGACACTAAAAAATATGAAAATTTGATTGCATTGCAGAGACACCTTGTTTTGAGGGATCCCTCTGTGCCCAATGCACACCCAGGTGTCTCCAGCAAGTCTCCAGTCACAGAACTGTCTTAGAGGAAATGGGTCCAAAACTAGGGGAAGAAACTAAATTACCTGAATAATTTTAGCCTTGAAAAACGGAGATGGGAAAGAAATCTCGTTTTGTCCAAGTAACTTGAAAATTCTATTTTCTCTGAATTTCCTAAGTGTGTAACTTTTGGTACAAAATTCATAACAGTCACAAGTGCCTCTTACCTGGGCAAACAGAGATCTCTTCTTCAGCAGAGTTTTCTGTGGAAATATCTGGGCTTCTTTTACTGCCAAGTGGGGTCATTGTGGAGATGCTGTTCAAAATATAAATATAACATGAATCTCCAATACAGTAGGTGTGAGAACCACAACTGCCTTTCTTATGCAGTTCAGAATATCAGACAACACCATAATTTCCAAGTGGTCAATATCTGACAGCCAGAAATGACCAGGATTACAGCAAAATATGGGTCTAAAATGCCATCCTAAGCAAAAAAAACCCAAAGGGAACATTTTTTTCTTCTAGAAAGGCAGAAAGGGTCATTATCTCTTGTCAAGGGAGCAAAAATACCTGCTCATAATTGCAGGACTCTGTGGGAGAAGATGTGATAGTTGTGCAGGTAGCAGCACTGTGCCTCTCTTTGTCTGGGGAAGGAAATCTTCACAGGGGAAAGACAGACCTGCTTCATCTCACATTATCCTCTCCCTCCTCACACTGCTCGTTTCCCCCCTTATCCCTGTGCACAGCAGCCAGAATCAGCACAGATGTGACACAAGGCATTTTCCCTGCAGCCAAGTCCTTACAGCATTAGCATGGTTGGTTCCTAAGAGCACTGCTCCTCTCATTTTGACCTTCGGATTCCTCTTTTTTTTTTCTTCCCACCTCACTGCACAGTGTCTTTCCAGCACAGGCAGGCATTGCTGAGTAAGTCTGGCACCCATGCTGACACACTCTGCACCTTGTGTGGCTTTCTGATTAGTCTGATCAAGTATGCAAGAGCACACTTTAAAAACATGAATCCCCGCACTGACAAACACAAGATTTATTAAGCTCAACACAGGCCTTAGAGAAGAGAGAACAGCCACTGCTGATTTATGATAAATAACAAAATTCTGATAGGAAATCACAAGTGGCTTTTCTCTCTAAATAAAGCATCTCAAAGCATTTGTTATGAATCCAGGCTGAGCATGTTTTACTCTGAGTCTAACATCAGGGCTCTCTTCAAAAGAACTCACACTAAACAACTTGCTATGACATTTATAAAATGGGCTAATCAATTTGAAGTCAAACCACATTTCTTGCTACACCAACTATCTCCTGGTAACAAAGCCTATAATCATTTATTAAAACCCCAATCTTCCATGCTCTGTACAAAGTGTGGAACAAGCAGAGAGAGCAGCCTAAAGAAAGCAAAGCAGCTTCTTCACAGGACTGGCACTTCCTAAACTGCTCCACTCCCTCCAGAGAGCTCAGAGCCATGTTTTCCTATTAAGTGCTGCTGAGGCCAGCCAGTTGGGGTGCCTGAGCCATACCCAAGAGAGGCCTGTGCTGGCAAATTACCAGGAGCCAGATGGCAACACTTAACGTGCACAAAACTGCAAAGACTGCAGCCATTTCTTGCCTCGCTGCAGATGTTCCAGCTGCTCGAGGAGGGGCTGCTGCATCCAGGTGCATCCCACCCCAAGGCGGGCAGCCAGGAGCTCCTGGGCAGCTTGGGGAATGTCCCAGATTAACCCCACCAGCTACACCAAAGGAAAGAGATCCTTCTCTTTTCACATGCTGGGCTCTCAGGCCCTAAGCAGGCGGGAGGCCAGCGCTGCAGAGCGCACACCTCGCTGCCTTCTACGCAAGCTCAGAGATCAGCTGTCACAGGCTCATCAGCCTCAGCAGCTGCAGGTTCCTCCTGCTCCCCAAGGCAGGTTTTAAGCTTGTTAGAAAGGTACAAGCAAGAGGGATTTTCATCGTCTGCATATTGATATTAATTGCTCAGGCCAAATGCTGTTAGATCAGAGGAAAGTTGGCATTTTTGTTCCAAAGACGGTTTAAATTATAAAATGCAGCAAATTAAAAACATGACATTATCTGGCCTTTCTTGTAACTTGCTCCCTGAATCCTCTCTCATTTGTCCTTCTCCATAGCCTTTGCTACGGAATTGCATCGCACAGGAAGGAGAGAAAAAAAAAGAAAAAGGGAAAGAGGAGTAGGCTTAAATCTGAAGAAAATCATGTTGACTTGTCCCACACCTGTCATCTGCTGAAGTGGCTTTTCTGGAGCACTGCACTCTATCTTTGGCTGATAGGCAGTGCCGTCTGGCTTCCTCCTCCCTGCTTTCCTCTTCAGCAGTAAGGCAAGAACATAAAAATACACACAGAAATCCAGTAAACCCTTCCCCAAGCTGCCTGTGCGCCTTCCCCGACAGACACGTGATGGCATTGCTGTAACTCACCTCCAGCTCCCCACGGCTTTTCTGCACTGTCAAAGGAGCTTCAAAGGACAAGGAGCAACTCCTGCAACTTGTACAGGGATGCACCTTGCAGGTGTTATAAAGTAACAACAGCAACTGATCCCTTCTCCTCAGCTGTGCCCCACCTCTCTCATGCTGCTCCAAAGCCATTTATTTCCAGGCGTACTTAACAGGAGTGACTGCAGACAACCTTTCCAGCACGGAAAACTTGGGACTGCACCCCAAAATTCTCCAGGCAAAGTGGAAGAGCCCATATCACCAGAGAGAACCTGTGAGTCCCACACTCTGAACAGCCTACTCACCTCTGTGCAATTTGCATGGGTTCCCCATCTTCAGGCACATCCTCTGCAGGCAGCACCTGGGAGGGCTGGAAAGGAAAATTCTGGTGTTATATAAAACAATGTGCACAGTTGACTGGGGTCTGCCGGGTCATTGGATTCTGTCCATGACATTGCACCCAGCCTGCTGTATATTTTTATCTGCAAATGGCTCAGTATCCATCCGGAACTAGTCAGCTTTTTCCCTCCGTCCCTTCTTTTGGCAAGGTACTCCCTGTAATAAAGCCTGGCAGTACTTTTTGTTACCTTGCTGCCTAGACATGTTCCTGGACAGTCCATGCCCATCCAATCCTTCCAACATTGCCCATCATCTTCCATGCTCTCTGCCTGTTCTCAGCATCCACCTCAATGCATTTTGTAGGCAGCAACCATAGCATTTCTCCACCTGTGCTGAGCTTGAAACAACCCAAGGTTTTTAGTGTCCCCTGCACTCCCCCAGGTGCCCAGGCAGCCTTCACCTACTCCACTTTAAAACTTATTTTCCTGAGCCAGAATGACCTGATCAACTGGTACAGCTGATGCTTGACCATGAGAAGCACTTTCTGAAATTTCCTAGAGATAAAATCTGTTGCATTTTTCTTGCCTGGGAAATCAGCTGTCCCATCAAAGGAAGTGAGCAGATTAACCTGTTCAATCTACAGCTGGAAAAATCTGTGTGCATTTCATCCCATTTTTCATTTAGCTCTACAACTCCATTTATTCTTTCCTTTAAAATTTGTTCAAAAGCCTTATGCACTGCCAAGGTCAGGCTAACATGCCAGTCATTACCCAGATCCCTTTCTTCTTCTGCAGTGTACACGTTACACTTGCCATCCTCTAATCAGGTGGAATTACAACGGTTTATTAGCAGTCCTTGCTGTCAGGCCTACAATTTCTCATGCTAGGTCTCAAAGAAATCAAGGAGTTTTCCTCCCCCTTCCTTGAGTTATCAAATGCTTTGAGCTTGATTTCCACCATAGGTTTCAACTTCGATCAGCTCCACTCCTAGATGTACTTCCCCAGCAAGCTCCAAATCAAGGCCTCTCCTGTCAAATTTCCCTAACATAACTTCAACCCCCAAATATCCTATTTTATCTATGCTTTCTTTACTTCTTTGCAGCCAAACTCTTCATTAACATAAAATATCACACCTCCTCTTTTATTTTTATTTGTCTTTGTCCTGAACTGTGAATTTCTCAACAATGCCTCTGCCCTGGTCATGAACACTCATCCGTGTTTCTGGTTTTCTTTGTACATCTGTTATAAAATATGGCACTAATTCAGGTCACCAGACTCTAAATCTCCAGAATTGGATCTTTTCCCTCTGAATCATTTAAAGACCAAGAGTCCCCTAACCTTATCTGAAAGGCTCTGAAGAAATTGATTCGATTAGCACTGAAGTTTGTTAGTGCAGGTTCACAGGCTGTGAGATCTCCTGACAGCCAGGATTTTCTCTGTACAAACATCCCCTGGCTGCAGGAGGCAGTGGCAACAGTCGACTGCTGCCAGGGTGGAAGGTCTGTGCCCATTCCAGGTGAGGGTTTCAGGGCAGGGATACAGGCAGCCTTCTTCAAGCACATCATTTCACACACGGCATGAGGCCATGTCCTTTTTCAAGGACAGCTTTGAGTCCTCAAGGATGGTTTCTAGACTCGGCACAGCCTAAAATCTCCCACCAGCCCCACCAGTAGAGCAGCTCTGGAGGCACTGGGGGAGTCCCAGGACAGCACAGGCAGCAAAGGGTCTCCAAGAGATGCAGCACATTGGAGAAACGACAGCTCTGGGCTCCTCCTTTGTCACTGCCAGTGGAATTGTATTTGATAGAGGGAAAAAAATGGAGACAAGGCACCAGCAAACATCAAACATATCGATTTTGCAAGTAAATCACCTGCTCTGGCCTCAGTGTGCAACTGCACAGAGAGGCGAGAGAAAGGAGCTACCTCTCATGCTGGGTGTGATAAAGCAGATGAAAAGGCATTTAGAAATTATTTTCTCTCGTGTAAATAAAAGACTGGCAAATTTTGGGCTAGGGTTGAAATTGTAAAGTCTGCTCCCCCTCCCTAAGTTTTTCACCTTAAAAATATCAGAAAGGCTACATCTCTCCGTTATGGCTCAAAGAGAACTCCCATGGTCAAGAGGAGTACATTACAAGTTACCACTCAGCACCACTAAAACCTCTTTTCTCCCCAAGAATTAATTAGGTATTAGCATTAAACAGATAATATTTTTAGAAAAACCACACAATTTTCAGTACTGATTAAAAGTTCATGCCCTTCCCAGCTGCTGTAGCTTCCGAAGGGCTTTAGAGTACACATCCACAGACCTCCAGTCACCCCAATCTTCCAGTATAATGACACCTTCATTTCCAGAGGAAAAGCTACAGAAAAAAAAAGTGCAGTTTGCTTTAAGAACCTCTCAGGTCTTTTGTATCTATCCTAAGGAAATGAAAAAGGGCACAAGTCAGTTCCTTTCCTCTGCAGATCACCTCTAAGGCTTGTTTAAATCTCCATCTGCTAAACCCAAGCCAAAGCACTGTCATGAAAAGTCACATTTCAGCACAGGCTGCTCTGCTCTTTTTCTGCAACCAGAAAATGCAGACATGACGTTTTTCCTAAGTGTTCAATATTACAAGACAGAATATAAATATCACAAAACAAGTTAAGTATCTTTCTAACACCAGGGTAAATGATCAAATACACTTGAAAACAGGAACAACAGAGCCAAGGCTTCAGTCATAGAGAAGATAAAGTTATACAATGATCCGGGAGTGAAGTCATTATGAAAAATGAGGGTTGGAAAAGGCTGACACAAACCTAAAATACAGCAGTAATAAATACTTCATCTGACTAGCAATCTGTTTAAACTTAGCAGTGACAGAGAGCTGCCTTCCGCTCCAGCAGGAGAGGCCTGACGGAGACAGAGGCTGACACCTAGTGTCTAGCACACCCGAGCCTGAGAGAAGGTGCCCAACACCAGGACAAGGACAGGGAGCACCACTGCAGTGACAGATCACCCAGGCAGGCAGAAGATGCCTGTGACCACACAGAGCCTCTCCCAGCCACGAGGGAAAAGAGCACTTCCAAGGGTGAAGCACTGATGGATGCAGACAAGCATGGAGGAGCAAATAGGAATGGCTGCGCTGCAAGGATAAACCCACATCTTTGCAAAGGGAAACCCAGAGCTCCCCACACAGCCATGGGTTTATAAACTGGTTTGCCAGAGCTGGTGATGGTCAGCATCACCTCTGTGCCCTCTACCTTAACACACTGCCTGGCTGCACCCTTCTGAGAAGATCAGTTGGATGTGTCAGTCCCTGGAGCACTAATGATGACTGCCAGGCTGCTCAATGGCCCCTGTCTTGAGTGAGCTGGGTGTCAGCCTGTACACTTCTCTCCCTTCCACAGTAATATGTGTGGCTGGGGGAGGAAGTCCCTAAATTTAAGAGGGGCATTAAATAGCAGTGCCTGCTTTGCAGAAGGGACTGAACCGTAAAATGGACAGAAGGGCATGGCTGCTCAACCTCTTCTCAGTGGTGCTCTTACCTGGCAGTAGCTGGTGGTCGGTTCATCATCAGAAGTGGAGTTCTTCTCTTCTTCCATGCTGTGCCCTGGACTCTCTGCCTCCCTCCTCTTTGAAGGGTGGAGCCAGGTGATGTTTTCAGAATCCTGTCCCTCTGTGTCTCCATCTTCTGTACCATCAGCAACCCCATTCTCCCTGCTTATCTCCTCTTCTTTCCCAAGCTCATTTTCACTCAAGGAAGAACTGGGTACAACTGGGTTACCAAACTCCTTCTTATGCAATAGCTGCCTCTGAGCCTGCTTCAGGCTCTTCTGGTAAACCTCCAGCTGACACAAGATGACTTTGGTGTACTGGTTGGGGTCCACCCCTTTGGGGCAGAAGGGGATGCCCCAATAATAGTGCACTGTGTCTCTTGCCTCCTCCTGTTTGTGCTTCTCCTCCACCGCAGTCAGACTGCAAAGATCCGGGGTACTATCAGACCCCTCATTCTGCTCTTCTTGCTCTGTGGAAACACAGACCTTGGCAGTGTGCCCAGGCTGTGAGCCGTGGTTGGTACCTGCTCCTCCACCACTCCTCCTGGGGCTGTCACGCTGTTCTGTGGTCCTGCTCTTCCAGAGTGCGGCTGAGCTCCCAGCATCAGCTTCTCCCACAGAATGGCCAGTGCAGGGCAGGAGCTGCTCTTTTGGTCCCTGGCCTGCTGCTTCGGAAGAGCTGGAGGGGTTGCTGAACAGTCTCCGAGGTGTCAGTCGCCAGGAGCCTGAAGCCACCCTGCCAAAGGTGGGACTCAAAGACATGAAGTCCTCTCCAAGAGTGCTGGGTAACATGCTACTCGAATGACTTTTTGCTGGTGAGGAAGACTTTTCACTTGACCTTGTCACAGGCTGGCCCTTCCCCGGAGACACGATTATGCTGGATACTAGTGAGCTTTCAACGATTTCCTGGCTTAACCTCCTCAACACTACCAAGGGGCTCCGGGCGACATCCATCTGTCCATTCCCATCAGCTCTGGAGCTCTGTGAGTGGGAGCTGCAGTCAGAGGGAGGGGTGTCAGGGCAGAACGCCAGGCCTCCCAGGATCTCAGAGCCTTCTTTCTCAGCAGGCTGGCTTTGGCCCTGTGAATCCAGTGCTTCCTCTGACAGCTGAGGAGTTGCAGGCGAGGAGTCTGAGGGCTGACAGCTCTGAAAAACAAAAGGTGGACTGTCCTACATGTTCTCATCAGCACAGCATAACCGAGGGCTTCCCCAGCATGCTGGCAGCCATCACCTGCACTGCAGATCCCTCTACCCCAAATCAGAACCCTGCACCCCAAAATAGGGACAGCTGGGGTTAGATTACATGCCCCTCTCACTAGGAACAAAGCAACTACTCTGTAGCTGCTGTCGTTCCAGTTTGTGCTGGGAATATCTCTGCCCCCCAGTAAAACTTTTTTTTGGTGCAGCTTGGTAAAACAAGCACAGAGAGCAATGTTGCTGAAGAACCCTAGCGAGCCTCTTCACAGAAGTGCACTTACACTAAGGCTCTCAGCAATGGCCTTCCTCAAGAGCTCCTCCTCTTCCTCTTCCTGACAGTTCACTTGTCTAGCTTCTTGCTCACTCATTTTCAGGGCCAGTGCAAATTGTTCCTCTTCAGTCATCTCTACAGCAGAAGAAACAGGATAATGTCAAGTCACAGCTGCAGGTGTACATAAACACTCAGTGAATATCCAGCATGTAGGGAGAAATGGGTGAGAGTCCCACCTCCCCAGGAGGAATGCAGAGAAAATCATCTAAGCCTCAGCTGCCCTGAAAAGGTATCACCAAAACTGGAGCAGGCAACACTAAATGAGAAAGGTAACTCAGGTCAGGAACTCCACTTCAGGTTTCTGCAGCAATCTAAGCTCCCATTCCCTGAGTATATTAACTGCAACATGACATTTTATTTGCCATCAAACAACACACGCTGCAGCTGCAGAATGCATGTTCAAGGAGAGAGGAAAAGGACAGATTTCTAAAGTGTGCTCATTGTTGTATCTGATAGGCTCAGCAGCAAGGTAGAATAAACAACACATCTTCAAGACACTTTTTTACTAACCAAGTAGCACACTTCACAGGTACCTGCAACACCACAGGAGACCTACCAGAGAGAAAAAGAGCTACATGATGTTCACCCCAAGCCGCAGGTGGAAAGCTCTGTGGAGGATAATGTTACTTGCTTGGTGGTATTATAGAGGATATTTCATATGCATACATCCCCCTTCTGCTCACATCACCACTCCACTGCATCACTAAGTCAGTCATGCATGGGAAACAGGTTTCCTACAGTTGTAACTGCTATTTCAGCAGAAAATTTATTCCTGAAATATTCCTCTTTCCAATCAAACCAGAAGTCTAGACTGGCTATGTAGAAACAAAGCAGTTAGTTACTTTGGAAAACACTTATTTACTTTAATTCAATCCAACACTTTCACTCTGCTTAAAATATACAATGCCTGCAGAATGGAGTGCAGCTTGAAAAACAACTCAACAGCACTCTCAGGAGCTGAAAAATATATCTTCTCACTCGAAACAAATTGACAGATTTCCTTCAGAACCCGCTCCCTCCTCCAGGCAGAATCCTGCACGCGCCATCTCATGCATGAACCAAAGGCTCGCGCTCTCTGACGGGCTACAACATCTTTATTGAACAGGGCATGAACAAAACATCCCTTCACTGCAGCCAGCTCAGGAGACAGGCGTTTCCCTGGATGGAGATGCATTCACAAGTTGCAGGCTCCCATTTTCTAGCCCGTGCTCTCCCTACCAGCTGCCACCCAAACACGGCAGTGCAGCCGTGCTCTGGCCGTAGTGCAGCCTGTCTGTGACAGCACTGCTGCAACCAGGAGCATCCACAGAGAGGAGCTTTGCTCTGCCCTTCCCCCAGCTCCATCACCGTGCTCCCCCACCCAAGCAGGATCTGAAGCATTTTTGGACTGATGACATTCAGATTTACTAAAACAACATTTAGCTTCAGGTTGTTGGTTTGGGGCAGGGTGGGGGTGGGGGGTAATTCCTTTGGAAATTAAGAAAGAGGTTGAAGGGAAAGCAGACTGCAGCGCTCTCAAGGCTCATGGGGATCTTTTGTCCTTGGACAAAGTCACTCTGTGTTACAGCCAGGAGGGACCAGGGCAAAAAAAAAAAAAAATAGCATCCTTTAATGGAAAGCAAACGACAGTCCAGTGTATGGAGAAAGCTCCCAGACCCAAGAACAGCAGCATTAAATAGCATATCACAGAGTCAATTAGGTTGGAAAACACCTCTGAGATTGAGTTCAACCTTTGACCAATCACCACCATGTCATCCAGACCATAGCACTTAGTGCTATATCCAGTCTTTTCTTTTTCCATAATACCAAACACCTTGCAAGCATTTGGAAAGCATGTGCTGATTTATTTTCCTGCCCAAACCATCACAGCATTCAGGCCAGATCCTGCAAACTCTAACATGTGCAGGAAAACTGCTGCACATGATAGGCACCCTGCAACACACGACTTTCCACGTGCTTCAACGGGGGCCTGAGCGTTTGCCAGTTCGGGCTATCAACATCCATGAAGCTTAATAAAAAGAAACATTTTTTGGCGAGTTACTGCTGTACATTTTGTTTTCTTCTCCCTCCCTGGCACAGCAATTTCCCCTCTGGGGACAGGGAATGTGCCAGACAAATGCTGCCTCTGGCAAAGAAACCAGTGACAAACAAGATGCACTAAGTGCACGTTCCAGTTGAGTAGGTGCTCTGGAGATGGGGAAATCTCGAGTTTAAATCCACCTGGCATTACCGTGGGGAGAGCGAAGAGCAGCTCTGCTCATGCCTTCCAGCAGACCTGACCTGCTTTAAGCGGAGCTGACGGTATTTTGTGCTCCAGGACTGATCACTTCTCAGCACCGTGTGTTTTATTAAACTTGATGCTGATTGCAGCCGTCATAATTTATGATGATTAGAAACCCAGAGCGCTGCGCTAGCCCCCGACCACTGTGTGCAAACAGAGCTGAGGAGAGAGCTCAAAGCGTGTGGCAGGGGCTCCACAGATCCCGGGAGAAACGACCCCTCTCCATCTGGACTGATGCTCAGCTCACATTCATCATTTGCCTTGCAGGCGCCCATTCCCAGGGGAAAGCACCAACACTGGGAACTCTGCATCTCACACTCCAAAATCCTCTCCTCTCACACGTCCATCCCAATGCAGCTCGAAATCCCAGTGCCTCCCTGGGGACCAGGGCATCCAAGAGACCCGCAGATGGGAAGGAGGGGTCAGAGAGAAACTGTTTTTAAGATACGGCAGCCATAAACAAATTAAACCATTTCAGAGCCTTTTTAAATGCTAATACGGCAATTTGCAAAGCGATTTATGTTCCATTTTGACATTTGCAAAGTGAATTAGATGCAAAACCCCACTAGTTGTACTTATAACACTTACTAATAAGAGATTTACTCAAAAATAACAGAAATGCGGGATCTCAGTATTTTTACATATCCAAAGTGCAATTACAGTAAAAACATTCAAATGTGCTTTAAAGCACTGACTTCCTCCGGAAAAAGAGAGAGACTTCTTTAGGTTTTGTACTTCCATTTATCCTGTCAGGATGAAACGTCACAGATATATTTTAGTTATGGCTTTAGGTTAAAATGAATAAAACCACAACAAAGCAAAAAAGGGAGGATATGCTTTATAACGAGTGCCTGCCAATATCCAAAATTTTCCAGTCTTGAGGAGAAAGAACTTGCTCTACCCAGAAGCACCCAATCTTTACAAAAGACCAATTTGCCTCGCAATTCAAAGAATTTATTTAAAGACACTGGGAAAAATAATTACTACTTCAAATCTTAATTTGCCTAAAAGCAAACACCAAAAGTCTAATTATAGCTTCCCACAAATGAGAACAGCCCTACCACCACACGTGCTTAAATAAGCCCCCGCTCTCCTTGCGGAGCCAGGCACCCCCTAACTCAGACGTGCACACTAAGCAACAAAAAAAGGAACAAAAAAAGGCAGCTCTTGCCCCAGGAAAAGAAAAACTATTATTAATAATTTCAACATCTAGAAACACAGCAGAATTCCTCTGTTACACAACGTCTGGAGAGTCAGCCCTGTCTCCCGCGGATTTTCTGGAGCACACTGAACACCTTTTCCACAGCACCAGCTCCTGAAACCCTACATATTCAATGATGCAACGAGGACATCCAACTTCAGCAGATCCCTGCTCTTAGCACCATATGTTTGGTCACATTTTAGTGGCATCTCCAAGGGGGGTTTCAGCTTTAATTTGGTGCTCTGTTTCCTTTGGGAGAAAAAGAAGAATAAGAAAAAGAACTCTTTCCCCCTCTCTGACTTTGCTATCTTACTTGTTCAACACAGGCATGCACAGTGGGCTGCAGCTCCCACAAAGAGCTGGGCTGTTCTGTGCTATGGCCTTAGGCCTCTATTAAAAACAATTTAATTCACACAAGCCCTGTGAGGACTGACAAGCCCAACTGCTGCTGCTTGCGGAGCACTGGTGTGCTCCATTTTGTTCAGTGATTGCTTTGGGTTTTGCAGGAGGTAACATCTCTCCCATTTTAAAACATCCTGAATTTTGGAACGTGCTGGATGGACACTGCCTTGCAGAGCACAGGAACACAAGTGGGGACCCTCTGAGGCCTGGCTGCTGTAATGTGGGGCTGAACAGGGAGCAGAGGCACCCTGGCAATGCTCAGTGGGCTTTTCTGCCTGTATATCAGAATATGAGCAGGAACATCCCAGCCTTTAGCATCTGTTCACAGATTTATTTTCCATGAATGCATTTAATCCCTTATTAAAGCTGTTGATACTGACCCCTCCACGACCTCCTGTGACACAAACTTCCAGGAGTTCACCCCATGCTGTGTGAAGCATTACTGTCCTTTACTCGTTCTAAACCCATCTATTTCTTGTATTCCCACTGATACACCCCAGGAGCTGGTAAACAACAGCTCTGTGCTCAGCTGAGGCATTGCCTTCCCGATAGGAACTTTGATCCCACCATTCTCTCCAAACAAAGCAGCCCCAGGCTTTCCAGTCTCTCCTCACCAGGCAGCTGTCCCACTCCTTCATGGCTTGGGCTGCCCTTCTCTGGATGTACCCCTGTGTCCTTGCTGTGCAGAGGCCAGAACTGCACACAGCGCTGTGACAAGGGTGCACCACCACTTTATGTAACAGCAAAATGACATCAACCAAATCCCTTGCTCTTAACACCCTTCCTTATGATGCCCAGCGTTGCTGGTGCTCTGGCTGCCCCCACACTGTGAGCTGATGATTTCAGAGAACTGTCAGCTGCGACTCTGATCCTTCCTGAGCGGCAGCTGTCAGGTCAGGGCATTGTGATGTTTCAGGGACAGACAGGAGCAGAGGGGCCTGGACAGGAAAGCAGTTTGTGACTGATGGTGCTTCCAGATCAGCCTCAGACAGTTTTGAACCCAGTGAGGTACCAACACCCTCACACACTTATTTTGGAAGTGCACCAGTCTGCACACACACTGCATGGGGAGAGAGCAAGTGACAGAGTGCCTATTCTGACAGGCAAAATTTAGCCCCATGAAGGGTCTTTTCTGCCTCCCCAGCCATGTCACAGCCTTTCTGCAAGGGAAATAATCTCTAGCACAAACAGCAGAAGCTGCTCAGCACCAGACAACTTCCCCAGCACCGCAACTGAGACCTACGTGCAATTTTTCTTTTAGCAGCAAACTTCGTTCGATCCAGCTGCTTTGTTCTCTTCTTTTGCAATCCACTCTCTTCCTTTGACTCCTGCTATAAAGGAAAAGAACATGGTGAGTGCCTGCAATATGTAAGAAATACTACCAGTCCCCTCCCCCCAACTACTCAGACACAAACACTGGTTCAAGAACAAGAGTCTATTTGTGTGAAATTTGAATTTCAAACGTAATTCAAACACATTCTGTAACTATTAAAAGCTGTGTGATAAGCATAACGAGCAAAAAGAGTTACAGACTGACATAAACAGAGAAGTAGGAGAGACAATAGACTTCATGCCAGTCACCACCATGCACTGCACCTGCTACCCACGATTTCAGTGAGAATTTGTTTGGCCTTGCTAAAACATTGATATTTGTAAGCACTCAAAAAAGAAAAACAGAACCTTTTCATAACTGAGCATCACACAGCTGCAAGCCAGGACTGTTTCCTGCCATGCAGCTTCGAGTGCTATGCCCAGACAATTTCAGGTGACCAAACTAGAATCCCTGGCCATTTTTGCAAACCCACACTAATGCACTCCAAGGGCAGGAGAGCCAGCTGTATTTTCTCCTCATGTTGTTCTCTCATCATATTCATAGAATCAAAGAATGGTTTGAGTTGGAAGGGACTTTAAAGATCATTGCGTTTCAACTCTCTGCCATGGGCAAGGACACTTTCCACTAGACCAGGGTGCTCAGAGCCCCATCCACCCTGGCCTTGAACACTTCCAGGGGCACCCACAGCTTCTCTGGGCAGTATTGCCACAAGTATTTCATTTCTGAAACTTGAATACTTCTGGAACTTGTTGTCTCGAGGCTCCCTGGAACAATACTCCCACGAACAACCTAAGTGTGTGCTGCTTCAAGCATAAAGACTGCAGCACAAATGGGCACAAGCTTAAATGACACAAATTTCTGCATGTTGCTGTCCTAACAGCTTAGGCGAGGGCACACACATTACCCAAGGCTGGCACTGGACCCCTTCCAATTTGTCTCTCTAAATCAGGTAGGATTAGAATCAAATGCAGTGTCTCAGGCAGAGACCCACGCCTGGCTAGGATGGGCTTTGCACTGCTCCCTCTGCAGCTGCATTGAGTTTTGCTGCCCACGAGACACATTGGCCACATGCTTGTGCCTCATTCCACCTCCTGTGCCAAGAGGAGGGTTCAAGGAAGGGCACATGCCTTGGGCTACTTTAACACAACAGATACATTGATTATTTTCAAGTGTCATCCATTTCTTTTGTCCTTTGCCCATGTTTCTGAACCCGTAAAGTCCTTCAGACTGCACCTCTGTGCTGAGTTTTGTTGAAGACATCTCTGGCTTTAGTGTTATCTGTAGATTTTATTAATCTATATACACCACTTGCTCCCTCTTACAGATCATTAATGAGGATGTTAAAACACACACAGACCTAATATTGATCCTCTTGGCCTCAGCTTTACATCTCCCCTAGATGAGCCTCTCCTTTGTTCATCAGCAGCTCTCACTGACAGTCTTTTAGCAGGATTTCAATCCAGGAATGTTGCTATCTAGACCAAATTAAATTATTTATCCAACTAAGATTTTGCAAGACATACTATTAGGTGATTTCCTGAAACCTTAATACATTACAGCTTTTACATGCCCTTATACCTACATCATTCCTCACTTCCACTGACTTAAGAATCACCTCACAGCACAGCAGCAATCATGCCTGGCAAGTCCACACACACTCATGCTTGTGCCTAAGGATTTTTTTCTGTGACTGATTCCTTCTCTTCCCCACACAGACTGGTTTAGGCACCCCTTTCCAAGATCTGCCACTGTGTCTCCAAAAGGCTGCGTCACATCCAGAGTCTCTCTTCCTACGAGATGGATGCCAAGCTCCTGCTCAGGAGGTGAAATCCTCTCTCTTCAAGGGCCCTGGCAGGGTGCCTGTCTCCACAATTTTCCAAAAGCCATGGGATCTCCCACTCCAAACTGCCCTGCCTTGATCTGCAGCAACAGCCCCATGCTGACCTCACGGGCTGCTCACACCTCAGGGGATGGGGAATAGTCCATGGGATCACACCAGGATTGCTCTAGGATTGTATGCTGGAGGAGGTTCAGCAGCAGCTCTCCTGCCCTCCCCCAAAACCCTGTCTAACAATGTTAAACCCAACCCAGCTTAAAACAGGGGCAATTTAATCCTACCAGGCTCTGTAAATCCCCAGCTCTTCTCTCTAGGCATCAATCTTCCCCTCATCGCTCCCGCACTTGCTGGAAGGTCAACCCTGACACTCTCATCTGCAGCTCTCTTCCAGGGCACGGATGTGATTTATGAGCACACCAAACTTTCTGTGGCTGGGAGTGCCTTGCTCTGCGCACAGAGAGACACACTCACAACACACATCACAGGACAACATGGGGCTCCAACACCTCCAGGGCTTCTGAGGGGAACAGAGTGCCCGGTGCCAGGCCTGGATCCACGGCACAGCCAAGTACATGCCTTGGTTTCTGTGCTGGTCCTGAAGAATCTCGACATTTACATCAGTGGCAGGAGCAAAATTATTGCAGGACACGTTGTAGGAACCTCATACATTGGAGAGAGGTGTTTAAATTGCTCAGCAGCATTCTACTGAACGGCCACGGTACAGTGAACCGCTGAAGCAAATCCAATTAATCCTGATGGGCCAAAATATATACACACATCTCAATTCCAAGAATTCTTAAATCTTTTTTATTTTTAAACCCAGAAAATAAAACTAACCTTTTAATTAGGATTTATGGCTGTTTGTACCTCTGCTGGGAGAGAGCCCCACAGGCCCCAGAGTGCTCTGCATAAATGCAGGCATGGATGGTAAAAACAGAAGGGGCCAAGAAAATTCCGAGAAGACAACAGGGCTTGCTCTTCCTGACCCAACCTTTTAATGCTCATCTATCTACAAGGATAATAGGAACTCAGGGGGCCACTCAACCAACTGCCTTTCTAATAAGATCACTAGTCCAAAAATAATCTTAATCAATTAAAATATTCCCAAACTGCAGCCAATACTCTTAGTTACAAGGTCATCTCCAACACACGTCTTCCAAGGAAAACTAATTATTATAGCAGAGGAAAGGTAGGAACTGCACACCTCTGCTCAGTGCCAGCCTGGAGAGCATCCCTCCTCCTCTGCCATCAATTCAAGGCATAACAGCCAGAAGGAACCCAAATTCTCTTCCTGTGTGTCAGGCCCTGCACTTTTAATTTATGATACTCTCTTATGAGCAATTTCACTGTCAGCGTTGTACACAGATCAAGAAATAGACAGATTTCCAAAGTTCCTTACACATTTAGTGGAAGGCAGCCACTATTCCTCTTCCTTGTTCTTGTAACTTGCTTGATTTCACCAGACAGCAGGAAATCAAATTCCCATTTTAAAAATGCTTTTGCACATACTTAAGAGTACCTGACTCTGCCAGCAGAAAGAGATACAGCTCCACTAATTTCTAAAAGCCCATAAATGGAAGCCAGTAGCCAGCATCCCACATCCTGCTCCATCAAATCCACATGATAAACCACAGAAATCAGCTTCTACTGACTCAGGGAAGAAAAGGCTACAGCAGAATGTCTCCACCCCTAACAGTGCAGACTGCAAAGTCAAAAGGTCTGGGTAATTTTACTGCTCAACAGCAGTTGGGACCATCTAACAATAGGGCACAGCCAAACAGCACACGTCCTGCATGGGAAATATGCAGATGAAAACCAGACTAATTTATTTTTAAAAGCCAATTAGATGTTGGAGTTGCCATGTTTGGCTCTTGCCAAGGCTGCTGCTGAAATTAATATCACACCCTACTTTATTAGTCTCTGACTTCAGTTCAGAATCTGTTTTAGCTTTGCTCTTTCAGCTCATTAGAACAAACCTGCTGGAAGTGGAGATGAACAACAAGACACAACGGGGCTCATGCCAGGATATGCAGCTCCTGACACAGGGAGAGAGGGCTCTGTAGGAAAAAGGGCTTTTACTGGGCTGTGAGGAGCCTGGATTCAGATCTATCTAATTTTCAACAAAGGAGCTCAGCAGAGCCATGAAGCCTCCTCCAGAATCAACACACATTGCATTCTCCTCTGGGAGATGGAGGCACTGGGTCCCTTGGCACCAGCAGAGCCCATGGAGACAGCAGGGCACTGCAGCAGCTCTCCCATGTGGCTCTGCTTCGCTCGGCTGGTCAGTGGTGTGAGGTGGTGTCCTGGGATTGAGTTATTTTTATTCCTAGTAGCTGGTGCAGTGCTGTGTTTTGGATTTAGTATGAGAACAATGTTGATGGCACACCATTGGTTTAGTTGGTGCCAAGCAGTGCTTACTCTAAATCAAGGTCTTTTCAGTTTCCTGTGCTCTGACAGTGAGCAGGTGCACGAGGAGCTGGGGGAACTGAGCAAAGGGATATTCCACACCACAGAACCTCATGGCCAGGGTATAAACAGGGGGGAATTGGCTGGGAGACACCGACTGCTGCTCAGGGACTGGATGGGCATCAGTGGGTGGGTGGTGAGCAAATGGATTGTGTCACTGGTTTCTCTTGGGTTTTACTCATAGAATCATGGAAAGGTTTGGGTTGGAAGGGACCTTCAAGATTATCTCATTCCAATCCTCCTGTTCTGGGCACTTCCCACAAGACCAGGTTGCTCACTGCCTGGCCTTAAACATTGCCAGGGATGAGGAAACCGCAGCCTCTCTGGGCATCCTGTTCTAATGCCTCACAACCCTCACAGAAAATAATTTCTTCCATATATCTAACCTAAATGTCTCCCCTTTCAGTTTGAACCCATTCTCTTCCTTGCCCTATCACTACAGTTCCAGATAAAAAGCAGTTCCTCTCTCCCTTCTTTTCATTACAATTATTCTTGATATTATCATTAGAATTATTAATAGTATTATTATATTTTATCTTGTTTCAATTATTAAGCTGTTCTTATCTCAACCCACGAGATTTACTTTTTCCCCCCACGATTCTCCTCCCTACCATAGGGTGGAGATGAGCAAGCAGCTGCCTGGTATTTCGCTCCTAAATGGGATTCAACCATGACATGTGGGCATTGCCATCCTGGCTGTGACATTTCCAGTGCCCTCTTCTCCATAGCAAGATGTCCCTCAGGCCATGCCTGGTCCTGAGGTGAGTGTCCACTGTCACAGCTGTTGGAAACAGGATAGAGCAGTGGCTGAGTATTCCAACCAATGCCTAAACACACTTCCCTCTGCACCACGGCCAAAATCTGACCTGGAACATCAACACATGCTGCTGATTACCCTGACTGTGAGTATCTCCAAACACAGGAACACTCAGGGAAAGGGGTGTTCTGCACCAAAGGGAAGACAGGCCAGGCAGAAATAAATGGCACCATCACCCTGGAGTCTTGTCATATGTTCCCTGAGGGCTGGCAGAACTGACAGATCTGGCAGAAAGAGCTTGTGTGACTTGATGCCAACTTTCTAAGTGCAGGCAGGCACTCTCAAAGCACCCAAAGGATCTACCCAGGCAAAAGACCCTTCCAAAAGGTCCCAAACCAGATCAGCAGCATTTGAGGATTGCACTAAAGGCTGCAGATCAGTCTGACAGGCCAGCACAACTTTTAGGCTGTGCTCAGAGTTCATGCCTGGCCAAGCCTCGTGCTGAGGAACAAGACGTGGCCTCAGGGGTCTTTACCAATAGCCCAATTCAAGCAGGAGGATCAGGAGACCAGGAATTGTCATGCTCAGAGAGAGCATTGCTGGGGCACCAGTTGAAATACTGTGTATTTGTGAATGAACATCCATCTTCTGACTCAAGCAATTCCCTGTGGGATTAAACAGCCAGGCGAGATGGGAACCACTCTACCCATTTGGCATGTCTGCATTTTCAGAGACACAGTCTGCACAAAGAAGGTCATCTCCTCTGGTTTCCACAGAGCCAGAGAGACTGTTCTTATTTTGTCTGACCCTTTCCAAAAAAAGAGAAGTGTTCCCCGAATCCAGGATTATATATAGCAGAGATCAGAAAGCCTCACGTCCAGAAAACTTTTTTCTGATGCAGCTCTGCAGATGCCACAGCATAGACATGAGCAAAGAAAGGGAACTTGGCAAAATAACATGGATGAGCTTGATAATCCAGCATGACTGAAAAATTCCTGGGAGAGGCAGTCTGCCAAAGATCATCAAAAGTGAGAAGCTGGAGGCTTTCCAGGTGCAGCTGCTACAAGATCTGCTGGTCTGGAAGCAGAACTAGGGACTTGTTCTATAGATACCTGCCAAGAGACTGCCAAGGAAGAAAGCCATCGAATCAATGATGCCCAAATTGTCCTTGTAGCTTTTGATTCATAAGGAACCATGTCCTAACAGATGCAAGATTAATTGAGAATGTATTGTTCTCTAAAATTGCTATTGATCTGAGCTTCCCACACCTCTTCTTGAACACACAACAAGGTCTTACCAGTGCAAGAACAACAGTTACGATGTCCAAAATTGAAATTCAACTTGATGTACACAGAAGAGCTGAGACAGTTACAGAAGGCAGACAGTTATTTTTTTGAGATCCCAAGTAAATCAGTTTTGCGTTTGATTTTGCAGAAAACAACACGACAAGAGACTGTGGCACTGAATCTGGAAGCTGATGACTCACAGAAAGAGACTGAACTGAATAAATCCACTCATTCAACTGACTGAACTGTTGTCACTTAAACAGAACCTAATTGGCTCTTTAACGGCCTCTCTGAGCATATCCTTTTCTGTAATATGACCGATTATGCCATCAGAATTTATTGTTTATAGACAAACTTACAGAACAGTGAGGGAGCCTAACCTTTTTATAGATGTGTTTTAAGAGACATTTGTTTCCTCTTTTTCAGATACGTGCACATTGAGATGAATAATTGCAGACAATAACAGGTCCTGATCTTTTATGTACTGCAGCAGCTCTTATAGCTCCTGATTTCTTTTTTCCTTATAGGTTTCACAATAAAGGCCAGTGATGCAGCAGACATCTGAAGTTAACTTAGCATATTGCAGAGCTAAGGGTTTAACCCCACTGAACTATTACTGCCATATGTTCCATTTCTTTCAGGGAATTTCCCAATGGGAAAGAACTCAGACAATGTGAAGAAAAAACATCCAATATCATTTGCCCTACAGCTTCTTGCTGTTTATTTCTAGCGATTTTCCCCTCCTCACATGATAATCGCCTTATTGGAGAGCAGCACACTGCAGATGTGGGAGCAAAAGGGACCTGATTTAAGATCTACAGCTTGAGAGTGAACTGAAATGCTTTTGAAAATGGTGGAATTACAAAAAGCAGCTTAGGATCCCAAATCACCAGCAAGACAGAGCAAAGCCTTAAGAGTTACACATAAAAAAACTATTGTAATAATTTCCTTTCATGTACCTCACTCAGTCAGGCACAGGTTCTAAGGGTTCTGGGTTTCCCCCAGGCAGGAGTTCCCATGCTCATCCCATCGCCCGTGTAACCAACACAGACATTTCAATCTTGAGGGTAATGCTGATGTGTATAAGCTGGGGATCAGGGATATGAACCTTGATGCCTTAGCCAGGCACTCCCACACCACATTCACCTTTACACTATTTAGAGGTGGGTTACAAACTCAAGGCTCCTGTAATTCAGAATCAGTTTACCAGGCACTGCCTGTCTCTGAGCTACTCACAAGCCTGAGTTCTGAATCATTTTCTTATCTATTTGCACATAATACAGAATCACGTTGCTAAGGTTTAGCTGGAAATCAATCAAATAAAAATTATGAAAAAAAAAGATTTGTAAAGGGATTGAGGAAAGGTTACTTTTAAATTACGTTTCAGATTCAGTTCTGAGAGGATTTGGTTATCAAATCCCAGACTCATAACTCACCCTCACGAAGCATACCATTCATTTCCTAGTCAAATAGGATTTGATTCATCTCATATGTAAGAAAAAGAATGGCACGAGACCCTCTGTGCAAAGCCTGACCCCAGCATGACAGTGAGAGCTGTTCAGGCACTGTCCTGCAACAGCAGGGCCCAGCACAGGCTCTGGGTACCCCAAATCCATCACTGACCTCTCCATCACTGTCAGATATAATAATAAATGCATCCACAAAACTGCGCTTCTTCCTGGCATTGGCTGGGTTCCTCTTCTCTTCCTCCTCTTCCTCCCCATCCTGACCTCGAGACTCCGGGCCCTCTGCAGGCTTCTTCCTCCTCGGCATCCTTCACTCTGAAACAGAGGGAAAGATTAAAAGCCATTTGTTTCCTTCTGATTTAGATTTCCCCTAACAGTCTTTCTCTTTTTTTTTTTTTTTGCTATTTTTAGGCAAAAGACCCCAGGCACTGAAACCTTATTACAAAGCGTGGTGGATTTAGTGTTACTGGGAGCCACATGCACCAGTCACCACTCATCTAGTTAAGAACACTTTATTACAGCTGATTGCTAAAAAGGGGTTTCAGGGAAACAGCAACACAGACCAAAACCACTCCGAATGCCTTGTTCCAAAGCAATGAGGCTTTCCTCTAAAAGCCCATCAGCAAACTCCTCCACAGCATCACTTCACAGCGGGTCTCCCACCCTCCAACACAACCTCCCCTCCTCAGTCCCACACCTTAACCAAAACAAATTGGGCTGTGGCAGTGGATCAAGCTCACATTTGCGCACTAGACCAAGAAGGCACCACATCACAGCTCTTTGTCAGCTTTTGTATTCAACAAAACAAGGGAGAAAGGCATTGTTCGTTCAAGGATGCTGTCCTGCAGTCTGCACAGCTCAGTGCACGGCTGCTCCAGCACTACAGACAGGGAAAACACAGGCAATGGCAGCAGGCAGGCTGTAAACAAAACAACAGGTTTATCTGGCAGTCTGGCTTTCTCAATGAGCAGCAGCCTCCGGAAGAACTCCATCCAGACATGCCCAAACCATCCGCATTAACGAAGGCACTTAACAAGCAGTGAGGAGCCTGCTGAGTGTTATCAGTGCAAACCTGAGTGCACGGAACAATTGAGGGCAGGTGCCCACACAATACAGACTGGTACTTCAGCAGCCCTTCCCTTGGCAGCCCACTGCCTGATGGAGAGAGATGCACAGCAAGCATTAGCTGCTTGGATCCAAAAGAGCTCAGAGGAGAGGACTGGGAAGAGACCTCAGTAAAGGAAAGCAGCAGGATAGCACAGAGTTAAATCACCCGTTCCCGCCTGAGCTTGCTGTTTGCCTGGTAGCTCGACAACAACATTCAGTGCTTCTTGAACTGTGATGTAAAAGAGCCTTACAAAGCAGGCTGAGCATGACCAGCTCTGCTGAAGTTCAATTAAACATGTGCAGACAGAGGCTGAACAACAAGCCCCTCGTTCCACATCAGGGAACAGCAGAGCTGGAAATGCAAGTTAAGTTGGCCGGGTCCCAGACCAGTGTCCTTCCACAGCATCACTCTGCCTTCCTTCAAGATCACTGAAATAGCTCAGATGTGCTGCTGAGATCTAAAATAAGAGAAGATGCAACAGACACTCTACATCATCCAGGATAGAGCCAAACCCTTCTCTGTAACACCACAAAATAGCAAACAGCCACTGCATATAGAAGCAACTATGGGAGGCCACAATCTCCATCAGCGCTGAGAACAGCAGTGCACTGCTCCATCTACAGTCCGAGCAGCAAGGTGAGGAATAACCACATTCCCTCCCTAGGATCTGCAGCCTTCCTTCTGCAAATACATGCACACACACGCCCAGAGACAAAAGACGATTATCCTGGTGAGTCATGATTTGCACCAAAGGTTTGTTGAGCCCTCTGAAAGCAGAATGCTGCACAAATGGGCAGTCACAGCACCGAAGTGACTGCAAAGACCACTGCAGTCCTCCAGTGTTTGTCTGTTTAGGAATCACAGAATGGTTTGAGTTTAAAGGGATCTAAATGATCATCTCATTCCAAACCCCGGCCATGGGCAGGGACACTTTCCACTATCCCAGGTTGCTCCAAGCCTCATGCAGCCTGGCCTTGGACACTTTCAGGGATGGGACAGCCACAGCTTCTCTGGGCAAGCTGTGCCAGTGTCTCATCACCCTCACAGGCAAGAATTTCTTCCTAATATCTAATTTAATCCTGACAGTTTGGAGCCATTAAAGGAAAGGCAAACAAAAACAAGCACTGCTTTTGGTAAAGCACTGGCTCTTGCAAAACAAAGCTGTTCAGCCCTGGCTAAGCTGTTGTTGGAATAGCCTCACTGTATGTTCTCCCTTTTTTTATCTTTCGGTCCAAATGGTCTCTTTGCCCTCCCTACTCAGGGAGATGAGCCCAGCCTCACTCCCAGCTGCTGTGAGCTACCCCCACAAAGGGGATGGTGGTGGAGAACATTCTCTTATCTTTGGAAAACCACTCACTCATACGCCGTGAGGAGCACAGAAAGGCCCACACAGGGTCACTGAGGCTTTGGAGAGACAGCCTATAAACCTTTTCACCCCCACAACAAAAGCAACAGCAACAAGCAACTGCTGTGCTGCCTCTTTTTTTTTTTTTAAATCCACACCAGTATCACCATCTCTCCTCTGACTCTGTGATACATCTTCTGCTCGGTGCTCTGTGCTAAATAAGAGATCACTGAGAAATATCAGCTGAAGTTATGATGAGTCACCTACCTTCAACATTTAAAGGAGAGAAAAGAGGAGATGTAAGAGATGTAACCACACAACTCCCACAGCGCTTCTGAAAATGAAGGGACTTGTGGCAAAGAGAGTCTCTGAAAATGTAACTAAGGGAACAAGACAAGTAAGAGATCACTCGTAGCTGTGCTAGTCTGAGGCTGTGAGTAGGAGAGCAGTAATAGCTTTTATTAGACAAGCTGGTGGAGCTGAGAGAAGACAACACGCATCAGAGCACAGACCTCCTCTTCAGGCAGCGAAGTTGAGCATATTTTGCTTTCAGCACTCCTGGAAAGGATAGTTTTGAGTGCCTGAGGGGAAGATACCTGCTTTCAGATGCAGGAAAAAAAAAAAAAAGCCAGAGACTGAATTATCTAAAATTACATTTGCAGTCCAGTTCACAGACTCATTTTGCAGTTACCCAGATATTTTCCCAACTCTGAATTTAAGAGAATTTCTTTGTAAACGCTCCGACAGCAAAGGTGACCTCCTGACAAGGAACTCACACATGCCACGCTTCTCCAGTCTCACTTTTAGGGATATCCTTGAAGATTCCCAACTTGTGATTATTTGTCATTTTCCCTCTCATCTATCATTTTGATGAATCAGAAAGCAATTACCGACAGAATAATTCTAAATCTTGACACTGCAGCTACAGACCTGCCAAGCTGTGACAGCTTGAAAAATGCTCGAAAAAACCAAGCCAAAAAAAAATGAATGACTCTCATCCCCGGATGAGTTCCTGAGCCGTTAGAGACACAGGCTGTCGCTTTGTAAACAACTCCCCCCACCTCGGGAAGCAGAGGAACGATGCTCTCCCCGTGCTCAGGCGGGTCAGCCCCACTCTATTCCACGGAAATATCATCCCCGGACCCTCGGCTCGACCCCGCACCCCCCAGCTGATGCTCCGTGAGCAGGACACGAGGGCTGGCAGCGCCCCGGGGAGAGAGAAATTGTTTACAGGATTGATCCGTTTACAGAGCTGGCTCTGCACAGAGGGGACACGGGCACTGCAGAGGCCACGCAGAGCCGGGCACATCCGCACAGGCTGCTGAGCTCTCGGGAGATGCTCCCTGCTCCAGTGCCCTCGAGTCCAGCCCGCAGTCTCTCCCTCCTCCAAGGGCAGGGGAGGAAAACGTTTTAACCCCTCTGCATAGGAGGAAAGCGACCCTCGCCCCAGAACCCATCCAGGGTCCTTTCCCCTTTCCCAGCCCGCTGCCTTCGGGCACAGAGGGCTCTGCAGCGAAATTGGCAGGGATGGGGTCAGGGATACTCGACAAGATGAGGAGAAGCTTGGGGGATCTCAGGCGGGATAGGGGTGAGCTCTGGGGAAGGGGACCAGCCACAGGTGGGCAAACCCAAGGAAAGGGAACGTGCAGGGGCTGCCCCGGGAAAAGGGGAGGGAACCAGGCCTGGCAAGAGGAACAGGAGGGGCAGGAGCGCCTCGATCTCAGGGGATGAGGCCAAGGCAGAGCTCCGGTTTTCGGGTTCTCTCCCTAGGGGACGGTTCAGGAGGAGTTCCAGGGTATCCGCAGGCACAGCACCTGGGTCCCCTCCAGGCAAGACACAGAGGAAGCACCCTTAGAGGTGGACGGGAGGTGTCCCTTCCCCAGGGGACAGCGCTGGGGCCGGTCCCGGGCCGCCGGGGGCGGGGGGTCAGCCCGGGGGCAGGGGCCGG
>JAHLSL010000025.1:3363697-3375633 GCA_025920805.1 Petroica traversi | reverse complement strand
GTGGGCAAAGAGGCGGGTGAGGCGGCGGGACAGGGAGCGGGCGGGGGGTTGGGCCCCACGAGGTGCCCCGTAGCCCTGTTAGATCCTGCGAGGTGCCGGGCATCCCGAACAGGGACGCCCCGCACCTCGCGGGGTCCCACCGGGCCGCTGACGCCCCCGTTTTCTGTCCCACCCCCCTCACCCCACAGTGGAGCGGCTGATCCGGGAGAACGGACACATTTTCACCGAGGCGCAGTGCAAGGTGTGCAGCGCCCTGCTCATCTCCGAGTCACAGCGGCTGGCTCACTACCAGGTAGGGAAAGGGGAGCCCCCCGCCTCCGCCCCAGCCCAGCCACGGGCTCGGCGCGGCGCTGAGCGGGGCTTTCTCTGCTTTCCCAGAGCAAGAAACACGCCAACAAAGTGAGACGGTACCTGTCCATCCACGGCGGAGAGGAGGGTGCCCACGGGAAGAAGATGAAGCTGGAGGTGAAGCAGGTGAGAGGAGACTTGATCAATGTCTACAATCAGTGTCTTAAGATCTAGAGGGTCGGCTCCTATGAAGAGCGGCTGAGGCAGCAGGGGTTGTTTAGTGTGGAGAAAGGAGGCGCAGGGCAGACCTTATTGCTCCCTACAACTCCCTGTCAGGAGGCTGTAGCCAGGTGGGGGTCAGCCTCTTCTCCCAGGAAAACAGCAACAGGACAAGAGAAAATGGCCTCAAGTTGTGCCGGCGATGTTCAGGAGGAATTTCTTCACTGAAAGGGTTGTCAGGTATTGGAAGGGAGGTGGTTGAGTCACCGTCCCTGGAGGTATTTAAGAAATGACTGGACATGGCATTCAGGTGCTCTGCTCTAGTTGTCAAGGTGGCGATCAGTCAGAGGCTGAACTTGATGATCTTGGAGATCTTTTCCAGCCTTAATGATTCTCTCATTCTGTAAACTGTGTGAAGGGAGGGTGTCAGAGGATAAACCAGCCTCTGCTCAGGGGATCCCAGCAACAGGGCAAGAGGCAACAGGCAGACACTGATGCCCAGGAACTTTCAGTTGAACATGAGAAAGAGCTTCTTACCTCTGCAGTGACCGAGCACTGGAAGATTGCCCAGAGAAGGTGTGGAGTCTCCCTTACTGGGGATATTCCAGAACTGTAGAGTCTCCCTTTCTGGGGATATTCCAGAACCATTTGGATGCAATCCTGTGCCCTGTGCTCTGGCATAACCCTACTTGAGCAGGGAACTTGGACTGGATGAGCCACTGTGGTTCCTTCCAGCCTGACCCATCCTTGGTATTTGTGAGCTCAGGATCCACCAGGGCTAAGTACAGCTCTGTGGGCCTTGCTGGGCTAAAGGCAGTTGTAGAGCCTTGTAAGTGAATGGGGAAAATGCTCCTGGAAGGGGCTTTGTGAGAACTGAGCTCAGTGGCAGGTGTTTCCAGGCCTTGTCCCAGTTCCTGCTGCTCTCCCCACTCAGCCTCTTGGAGCTTGTCCTCCCCGTTTAAACAAACGCATGTTCCTCTTTTTGACAGTCTTGCTTGAAATGACAGAGAAAGAACAGGAGCAATAGCTTGTCAGGAGCATCATTGCATAACATTACACAGAGCACGTTGGGTTCACCATCCACAGGAATTCTCTTCCCAGAGCATTCTTTATTTTACTTATCTAGGTTCCCTCAGCTGGTAGCTGGAGCCTATTGGTCAGTAAAAGCCCCACGTTCCATTCAGCCATCTGTCTGCCCCGTGACTCCCTCAGGGAACAGATTCTACTTTTATGATTGCTTCAGCTGTAATCCCTAACTCTGGCATTTGCAGGGAGCTGGGGGGATAACAGCAGATGCCTTTGCACATAGTGTCAGGCTGAGAACTGCCTGCTGCTCCCTCCTCTGCTGGTGTTGTATTGCAGATGACCCAGCTGATAGTGATGTTTGTGCTGCTTGGTTCACACCTTGCAGGGGACAAGGCTGTGTGGTCCACAATATTGGCAGCTACGCACTTAACCTTGTCCTTAACCCAAACAGGCCAGGACTGCCCCTCTGCCTGGAGCGTTTGCCAACAGGTTAAAAACAGAAATCTGGTGCAAGAACGCTCTCCAGGGGAGGGAGAGGGTGATGCTGCATCATGGAAGTTCTACTTAGTCACACTTCATCAACTTAACACCCGAATGTCTTTGAGGATCTTTTTTTAAACCCCCAAATCGCAGTGTTTTCCCTCAAAATGGGGAGGCTGGACAGGATGGCCTGCAGAGGTCCTTCCCAACCTCAGCCACTCTGTGGTTCTCTGTGCACAGGACAGCAAGCAGGAAGGCAGCAATGGGGAGGACAGGAACAAGTGTTGTCCCATCTGCAACATGACTTTCTCCTCTCCGGCCGTGGCAACATCTCACTACTTGGGCAAGACTCATGCCAAGAACATGAAGCAGCAGGCCCCCAAAGTAGAAGGTATGAATGTCTGCAGCACCTTCATGTTGTCCCAAAGGGCTGGTGAGTGGTTTGTTGAACCCCAAGTGTGAGCTCTTGTAAAAGTGTGTGCTCTTTGCCGTGAAACAGAGTAAGCCAACAGTGCCCCTCCAGAGACCTGGCTGTGCCAGCCTGCCGAATTGGCAAGAAGTTGTGTGGGTTTTTGTTTGAGGGAAATGCAGCTGGCAGCAGCCATTGTACTCATCCCTGTATTCAGGGACCAGGCTTGTGATGTTAAGATGTAGAAACGCCTGTCACAGGGTATGATGCTCGTTAAAAGGTTACAGAGACTGAAGTGACTGGTGAAACTCTGCTATGGCAACTTCAGGGCTGCTCAGCTACCACAGTGTGGCCTCTGAGATTCTCAGACTGGGTTGCTGCAGGTTGCTGGGGAGTGGGAAAATACAGCTGGGGAGCATCAGTGCTTGTTCTGAACTTGTCTGCCCCAGTGCAACTGCCTGTGCGTCCCGTCCCTTTGCTAGTAGCCAGAAAGGCCTGGTGGGTGGGGAGTGTCACCCTCCGTCCAGGACAGGGTAGCTGTGGGCCTAGGGGGGCTTCAGCTGATCACAACAGAAGGAAAACACAGCCATTGAATGCACCTGAGGATGGCAGCTTGTGCGAACTTCAAGCTGGGGACTTGTGAGTCACTAGACATCTGATTCCTAGAATCTTCCAGGCAGAAACTGTCTGTCCCAGCGTGTCTTCATGGCTTTGCTAAAATGTGTGCACAGAGCAAAGCCTCCTCCAGGATCTTCTTGTTCTTGGGGCCCTTGCTTTTGGGTACAACAGGAGCCTCCAAGAAGAGGTAGATGTTCACTGAGCAGTCTGGTGTGTGCCTTTGGTGCTGGCATGAGAAGAACTCTCTGATCCCTAGCAGGTTACTCACACTGCTCTTTGGCACCCTGTACTGAGAGGGTGCAGGTTTCTCCACCACACAAAAGAGCTGCTTCCCTGTGTGGATTCACTGTGTCAGACCTAGTCCCATTTATGCTGTGTCTCAGGCAAGACTCCTCATGAATTCAGGATCAAGTCCTGTGGCTGCATGGTCCTTTCAGAATCCCTCTGCCTTTGCTGTGCAAGGGTTTGTGCCCATGTTCTGTCTGGGAGATGATAACAGCAGGTGGAAGCTCATTTATACCCAGTGTTTCTTGAATACAGTCATGCTTATGTTAAAGAGAAATATGCAAATCTGTTGGATTTTTTAAACCCTGAAAGTTTTCCTGGCATGCTCTGACTTATGTTACCACATGTCTTTAAATTCTGCAGCATTAAGGGAAGAGGTAGGAAAATCATTAATTTATTGAGATACCTTACATTGGCTAAGTTTGGAGTTTAGATGTAGGGTGTTACTGGTTTTAATATGGGTTTGGGGGAAATAAAGTAACTGGTCTTTACCTCTGAGTTCCATGACTGACCAGGAGTTTGGATTCACCCTACAGAAACGGTGCCCCCACAGAAACACCCTGCTGCCCTCCCCACCTCTACTGCATCTTCTAACGAAGAGAACAAGGACATTACTGACCCGGACAAGTTCTGTAGCCTCTGCCATGCCACTTTCAACAACCCACTTATGGCAAAACAGCACTATGTAGGCAAGAAGCACAGAAAGCAGGAGACCAAACACAAGCTGATGGCGCACTACGGCCGAACCCCTGATGCACCAGCATCATCCTTCATGGGTGAGTTCTCAACAGGGAGGCTGATAACCAGCTGAAGAGCAGGGTGGGAGAAAAGCAGAATGTGTTTGACAGGCCTTTGGACAAAGAGAGTCTGTGTGGAGGGAGCAGGGGAGTATTGCTCATGATGAGGAACTTGATTACACCCTAAGATTGATTTGGTTGATGTTGTAACCCCCGGCAGCAGATGTTTTAGACTGTAGCTACTCGTGACAAGCTTTGGGTCGTGGGATGCGGTGTTGTTTAATCAGGGATGTGTCCTTTTTATTCTCTGTGCAGATAATCCGGGGATTTTGGCCAGTACTGTTTCTAGTTAGGTGATTGCATCCAGAATGGAAAGATAAAAGTGGCATTTGATGTTTAAAAGTCATCTTTGAGGGGACTAGCCAGAGATGGAAGGAATAGGTTTAACTGCACCTGCTGCTTCAAAGCACATGAAAGCCAGAAAGATTTCTCCCTGAATGCCTTTCTGCCTCTGTGTGGGCACTTCCATCTGATGAACTAATGCAACTCTCTCTGGAGCAAGCAGGAATGTGGAAAAAAAACCCCAGAGCTATTAAGGAGGAACTTTAGGCAGACAGTTAAAACTCTTTTGGTTTATGATCTGCTGCTTATGAGCACTTGTACATGATGAAAGCCCTCTGAGTCCAGTGAAAGCATTAGGCGCTCACAGAAAACTCCCTTGTTCCTCCCAGCAGCCTTCTGTTGGGCCAGGAAGTCCTAGTACCTGCTGGATACTTGAGGTAAATAATAAGCAGACAGATCATCTTAAAAACTTCATCAAGAGCTTCCTTCTCTATCATTAAAACCCCCACAAGCAGAAGATTAATTATTCTAATTCTTTGCAGGCCACCTTTAGATACCGGTAGCACTTATGACAAATGAGGCTCAATTAGCCAAGTAATGTTCTCTCCCACATTGCGTGGCCGTGTGGGAGATGGAAAAGGTGCTCAGTATCTCACGTTACCCATCTGCTCAGCACCTAATTAGTGGGGTCTGATGAATGGTTCCACTTGAGTGTGACTCAGGCACTGACAGTGGCAGGAGCCCCAGCCCAGGCAGGCTGGGTAGGTGGGCAGTGCCGTTGCCTGGGTAGGTGGGCAGTGCCCTTGCGTGTGTGATTGATGTGTCCCAAGAAGTGCCAGCAGAACAGGAATACATACAGTCACATCTCCAGGGAACTTCAGCTCTTCAGGAAAGGTTTCAGACCTTGGGCTATAATCAGGAGCTTCTCAGGTGAGATGGGCTACAGTCAGGAATGTTTTGTCCTGCTCTCTTTGCCTGTGTGTGTGTGTGCCAGCAGCCACAGTTGTCTCTAAACTCTCTGCTGGGACCTGACTTGCAGCAGATAAAGATGTGTTCTTTGGGAGTGCAACACTGAGGTGTTTGCCTGCATAAAGTTCTTCGGGAATGAGTGGTTTGGGGTTGAGTGTAGTTTAGACAACTTGGTGCATGCACCTGTTGGATGGGTTTGCAACAGAGAAACCTTGACATTGATGGTGCAGAGAAGCAGACCTGAGGGCTGTTTCAGCTCCTCTGGCCTTTCCTGCCCAGATCCAGCTCCATTTTGAGAGCCAGATGTCCCACTGGAGTCTGAAATATCGGAGGTGCAGCAGCCATGTGGTGAAGTGTCTGCTATATCCCAAGCTCAGCTTCCCAATGATTTGCTGCTGTGCATGCCTGGAGTGCATCTCCTCTTTCACCTTAGGGAAATGTCTTCCTTGGGAGATTCCCAGCCACAGAGCCCTTTCTCAGTGAGCTAAAATTCAGGAACATTTAATGTCTTGGGGACAACTGGCAGAATTTGTCCCTGTGAGAGACTCCTGTGCTGTTATACTTGCCTGTTTGGTATCTGTGACCTCCTGAACTTTCAGTCCAGCTAGAGTTGTCATGTTACACAAAACCATTGATCCTGTCTAGTACCACTATTGTTGGAAACTTTTTTTTTTTCCTGGCAGTTAACTGATCCACTGACTGTAACCAAACTGCTTGAGGACAGAGCTTAATATCCTCAGTTGGCATCTCAGCAAGGCTTAGCAAAATGCTGTATTGTGGAGCTGGACAGGGGGTGTAATCTCCTCTGACTGGCTTTTTTATTGAAATGCTATGAGCTTACAGATTCAGTATCTCTCTCATTTTCTGTTTTGGGATGCCCAGATCAGCAGAAGTAGGAATATGGGAGAGAAATGGAGTCGCAAAGGCAGTATAGCCTTTGGAGTTTGGGGTTCAAATCTGAAACTTTTATTATGCCTGATACTGTGAACTGTTTGAAGGGAACGTGTGTGGCTTTTAGTAATGAACAAACCATATTCTGATCAGGAAAACTTTTTTGGCTTAGTGATTTCCTTGTGATGACTGGCTGATACATGGTGGGGTGGTGGGATTCTGTGACATCCCTGCCTGGTCAGATTGTTGACTGTTTTTGTCTTTGTTTCGGGTTGTTTAATAAATCAGGTGATTGAGTATCTTGCTTGTTTCTAACTCAGACTGGCTAGCTGTGTGTGCTAACATTGCTGTCTGTTTCAGCTGGGAAGGGCTACCCCTGCAGCACATGTAACATAGTGCTGAACTCCATAGAGCAGTACCAAGCTCACATCAGTGGCTTCAAACACAAGAATCAGTAAGTAATGTTCTTGTCTAAGTGTGTTTCCAGCCTCGCTGTTCAAATCGATGGCCTAAATATAACCTAAAATGCAGTTCTGAACACATGTTTCCAGCTGACTTCCAAACAGAACGGCAGGGTCTGTGCAGGCTCTCGCTGTGTGTCCTGACGCTGCTCCAGGAGCTCCCTCTGCAGACAGCCCAGCCGTGCTGCCGAGGTGGAAGTGCCTCCAGTTGCTTTTGGTTCCTACTGGTTCAGCTCAACACAGACCTTTGCAGTGAACCTGATACCTATTAAACAGAGTTTCTCTTAACAACTGAAATTTTAATTTAATTAAGGTCTGGCTCAGTGGAGATCTGCTTGCCATTCTAATCTCCGTTGGGATTGCTTGTTTTAAAACTTGGCATATAGTCAGCACGCTCCAGAAACCTGGACTGTATTCCTGAACTCGCTCTCACAGCTGGCAAGTTAAATAATGGCATCCCCTGCATATATTATTAATTGAAAAAAATTAGGCTGTCAGATGATTAATACCAAAAATACTTGTTCTGTAGCCTGTCAATCTTTCATTTAAGAGCCTTCACTAAAAGAGGCTCAGTAATGAGCCTGGGTTGGTTAGAAAGCTTCTTAGAAGGAAGAGGTATTAGGAAATCCTACCTGAAGGGAGGGCAGGCTTCTAGCCAAATTCCCCAGAGGGACAGGAAGAAAACTGGGATCCCTTGTTGCCTGTCTATGGAATAACAGCCTCCTGGTCCCTCAGCTCTGGGGAGTACTGGATGGGAAGACATCTTTCATCCCAGGCAAGTTCCAGCTCTTGAACAGTGCAACTAGATCAGCTAATAGGAAATGTCCCATTCTAGAGAGATACCGTTGAGGATGTCCCCAACACACACACATTAATGTTCCCTTTAAGGACTGCTGTTGTCAGAGCTGTTGCAGCCACACAACTCCCTTTCAGAAAGCTGCTCTGGATTCAGCTGAGCACTCCTGTTCCAGCTTCTGCAGCCTGCAGAGAGGCAGGATGCTTGCTTTGTAATGGGAGCTCTTTAGCAGTCCTTGAGCTGTGCCACAGCTAATTCTGCCATGCTAAAGGTGTCTGTTTACACACAGGCACAGAGGGCAAGGATTCACTTGGAAGATTTTCTGGCAAGTTGTTGCCTTGGCTGCAGTGGGCTGTTGCTCTGCTGACAGCCTTGCCTGCTGAGCAGTGATTGCAGCTGGCACATTTCAGAGCATTTGTGACATTGTCTCCTTTTTTTCCTTTTTCTTGCTCCCTTCCATGTGCAGGATGCCAGGAGCAGTGCCGGTTGTTGGACCATTCCCGCCGCAGCAGTATGTCCGGGAAGAGTCAACTGGCCCAGGAGGCTACAGTTACTTCAGCCAAGACTTCTAGAGCAAGTTGCAGCACTATTCTTGGAGTTGTTGGTGGCCCTAGAACGCACATCCTTTGCCAGCCCACAATGGTTTCATTATCCCTCTGGATAAGCAAAGCCCTACCCTCCTGTATACACCCGTTGAGCAGAACGGGGACTGAATCTGTCAGGAAAAGGATCCAGCTGGAAGAGACTTGCTAGACAGCAAATACTTCACTCCCTTAGAGTAGTTTTCATTGTGTAATTGCTTCCTGTGAAGGTGGGTGCGGTGTGAGAGGAAGTGTGTATCTGGTGTAAGGAGGGTTTGGCAGCAAGCTGGTAGTGGCACCTCCTCCCTGTCCCCAATCTGGGGGGCTGCCCATCCTGCTGCTGGACTGCTCTCGGAGGGACACCAGCACCCACAGGCACCCCTGGGCATGACAGGAGGGGACCTGGAGCCTGGCTGTGGGATCAGAGCCACCCACATGGCCAGGAGGCTGAGGATGGAGTGTGGCCCTTGTCCCCAGGTGTGCCCTGGTGTTGGTGTGCTTTCAGTCCAGCTCTGCTCCTCCTTGCCCTGGGCCACGGCTCTGGCTGCCTCACCTGGCTGAACTCCATTGCTTTCTTGGCTGGCAGGCACAGGATAGAGCACAAAGCCACCTACCAGCCATATCCTCCACAGAAGCACAGCAGTCCCCTGCCCAGGCCACAGCCAGCTCTGTGGAGCTGGTTGCTCCTCCAGCAGCACACCGAGGGTCCCTGCCTCAGCCAAGGGGAGTGCAGCCCTGGCCACAGCCCCAACCACTGCCATCCCTTGTGGCCTCACTGGCTCCAGTGAGTAAATCAGGTGCAGATGTGGAGTCAGGACCGGGTGCCTGCTTACAATTAGGGGCTGGGAAGATTGGGGTGGCCCGTTCCTGCCTTGCAGTTGCCAAGGCTGCTGCTTTACTGGGATGGACCCCCAGTGTTGTGCAAGGGACAGGGCTGGTGAGCAAAGCTCCTGCTTGCTTGGCCCACAGATGGACACTGTGGTGCCCAACCCAGCACGTGGTGTGTGCCATGTCCCCATGGGGAGCAGCACACGTTCTGGCCCCATGCACCTCATTCCCTGTGCCAGCTGCAGCACTCCCCCACAGCTCGGGCAAGAAGAGGTGGCAGGACTGCAGCAGGGACACTCTCTTGCCAGATCACCCTCAACTTGTATGTTCTCCACTCAGCTTCACTGCCCTGATCTGTGGATGCTCCTGTGCCATGCTGGGGGCTTGGTGAAGCCTGAGCCCCTGGTGTCCCTGTCCTGCTGCCCCTGCACTGGGCCCCACATTCTTGGCTCCCCAGAGGGAGCAGCAGGTTTATGTTTGCCAAGTTCTGCCTGGTTAAATCTTAACTGAGCTGGGTTGCTCCATCAGTCCCTCCCAGCTGGAGATAAGGATGGGCAGGCAAGACCAAGGCCTGGTGGGATGTGCTGCCCCAAACCTGGCTGCTTGCCTCCAGGGCAGGACCCAGCCCCTGCAGAGCAGCCTGCCCCTCCAACTTGCCCCCTGCCTTCCTCAGCGGGTTCCCTCTGATGTGAGGGCAGCAGGTTGTGGCTGTGGCTGGAAGCTTCAATGTCAAAGCCAGTGGGAATGGATGGAGCTGGAAGCCCTTGTGCTGGGGCTCACCCCTGTGCTCCAGGGCTGACCCACTCCCTCAGTGCCAGGAGGTTCACATCACCCCAGCACATGGCACGAGCCTGCTCAGCCTCAGATCCTATGCACATACAGTGAGCTGGGGCTTCTGTGCCCCAAACAAGAGCCGTTCAGGGGAGGCCAAGAGAAACTTCCAGGAGGAAAGAGCCCCCCAGGCTCCGTCCCCCACAGGAGCCACCGTGCCGCGCGGGCTCTGGCTGGCCGCAGGTGCCACCGCAGCGGGAGTGGCGGCGAGTGCTGGGGCCAGGCACAAGGGGCGGCTGTGTTCCCGCAGCTCCGGCTGCCTTCCAAGAGCAATATTGTTGGCACCAGGCAGGCTCCCTTCACCGGCAGCACATACATGGGCCTTTCATGAGGGGAGTGGGGATGATTTACTGCCTGGGGGAAGGGGCAGAGGCGGGAGGATGGAGCCCCAGCATGTCGGCGCCCGGCCCCTTGTGCGTGCTCGCTGCCGCGGGGCCCCGCACATATGAGCAAGGCCGAGGGTGTAGCCAGGGGGTCGTCTCTCCCAAAGGGGCATGGGGCAAGAGCAGGTCCCTCTGCCCCATCTGTGGACTTCCGAGAACACACTTCATCTCTGGGCATCCTGCTGTGTCTGAACTAAGCAGCCACGGGTTACACATCCCTTGTGCCACAGTGAGGGGAGCAGCCCAAGAGCTGGGGGAGACAGGGGCACCAGAGGAGGGTGCTGGGGCAGGGGTGTACCCACAGTGCCGAGTGCTGTGCTGGCACAATCCCCCCTTGTTGAGTTGCTGGCGTGGCAGAGGCCGTTGTGGTGCTGCCGGCAGCGGGTGGCAGGCGGTGGGGCTGGGCTGCTGTGAAGGGCTTTTTGTTTGCCGTCAGTTGCTGTTATAAATCAAGCCAGGCAGCCCAGCCCCAGCCCAGCACTACCCCACGGCAGGGAGTTGACCAATTCCCAGCTGCCTACAGCAGAGCCCCACCAAGCCCCAGCCTATGCCTGGCATTGCCCTGGCCTAATGGGGATGTTTGGTGTGACACTGGGCAAGGTGCCTGCTCTGGTCTGCTTGCCCTTCTTCCACTCAGCTTTGGGGAGCCCTGGGATACAGGGAATCTTCCTGTGTTCATCCCAGGCTGTGGCTCCCACAGGCTCCCCAGAGTCCCAGCTCTCCCTGATGTTCCCAGTACTGGGAACATCCCCTTCTCTCTGGTTTTAATTTGGTTTTGGTTCGAATTAAGCTGAACCCAACATTTTTCTGTGCTTCCGGCACACTGTGAACTCTGCAGGGGCGGCCGCTGCTCCGTGAAATTGATGTTCTCGTCCGCTTCACGCGTCAGCAGGAATGAACAGCTGCTGGGGGCTGCTGGCCCCCGGGACTGCTCTGTGCACCCCTGCACCCCAAGGGGACACCAGCACTCAAGATGGGGAGCAGCACGGCGTGGATGGTTCTACGGGAGATTGTACCACCAACCAGACCTCACAGTGAAACTGTCATGCTGAAAGTTTCTGGTTTGGCACTGTGGAGCAGCACAGACAAGGTTGTGCCCAGGACTTGTGGTGTGGCCCTACAGAATGAGGGGTGACAGTGACAGTGACAATGCACCCCACTCAAACAGCCGCAAGATCCACACCAAGCATGGGCGAGGTTGTGTGTGGAGCACAGCACAGCCCTGGAAGGTCTTGCTGGGAAGCAAAAGTGAAGCAGATGCCAATACAGCAAAGGGAGAGCAGCTCTAGGGCCAGACCCAGGCCATGTACTGGGGACCCTGACCCCTCATGATGGCAGCAGAATGCTCAGGGGACATTGTTCCTTGGGACCACACCGGCTCAGAGCGTCTGAGGCCAGGCTTCCCCCAGTGCCCAGGGGTCCTGCGTGGGCCAACGAGCGGCAAGGTCTTGGCATGGTGGGGTCTACCTGACCCAGCACAGGCAACAGCATAGGGAAGGTGAGGGTGAAGTGTTTATGGGTCGGATTAGGCCGCTCCAACGCTGGCTCGCAGCTTAGCCACGTTTTATGATGCTCCGTTATGGGCTCCTAATGAGGGTCACAGCCACTTTATGGCACCGACAGCGATAACGCTACAACTAATTACGGCCCAATTAGCGTGTGGGCTGCTGGGCACCCAGCAACGCTCAGCGCCCAGCCTGGGCCACAACACCTGCTTGGGGCTGGAGCACTCCCACTCCCAGCAACTGGGGGGAAACGGGGTGGCCTTGCCCCCTGTCCCATCTGCTGCTCC
>JAHLSL010000025.1:3286209-3348099 GCA_025920805.1 Petroica traversi | reverse complement strand
GTCACCGCGCTCTCCGCGCACCTGTGTCCCGGCGCGGCCGCCCGCGCTCCCCCCGCCGCTTTTTCTCCCGTCAGGAATAACAGGCACCGTCTCTCTGCCCAGCAACTCGCCGCGGAGTTCGGTAGAGTTTTTCCCCCGCTGGAAGGGGTTTTTTCGAGCGCAGTGCAGATGAAGAAGGCAGGAGGGAGCGTTCCCATCTCCTGGCGCTCCGGCTGAACGCTGTCAGAGGCTCTTTGTCTGGCCAGGCCTGAGGTTCCCGAGCTGTGAGACCTTGGCGGTGGCCGGGGAGAGGCCGTGTCATGGCCTGACAGACCTCACGGGCAGCAAACCTTGCCTCTTATTTAGGCTGACTATTTTGTTGGGTTTTTTTTAAATTTCTCTCTACACTTACAAATTCTTTAAATTATAAAATAATTAATAAGAAGCAAAAGTGATGGAACTTTAGGAGTTCTGAAAGGAGATAGATGCATTTAATAATTTTTTGGTGTAATTTGCCTTTCAGTCGAAGTATAAGAGATGTTCCCCAGTTTAACCTTTTATTTGCAGCCGTGTGTGTATATTTCCTACAGTTTCTCGGGCGTTTTTTAGTGTATTATGTATGTTTCTGCAACCTCAAGGTTCCTTGCTGGAGGATACCCTGCGCTCTAAGTACTGATGCAGGGTTTGAAGATTAGCTCATTTGACAGGACTAACGCCGAAACTATCTTACTCTCTAATTTCAGTAGAGCCACTGATGTTGGACGGATTGTGCTGGTGCGTGCAGTGCTTGGGAGGCAGGATTGTATTCCTTTGGGCACACTCAGTGTTCCTGCTGCGTGCCCTGGGAGGTGGGGAGCACTTGTCACAGAGTGCCCGCGGAAGGGGCGATTTCAGGAAGATGCTGACAGCAGCTTAATTTGTTTGTGGAACAGTTCAGGCTTGTAGATACTCTCCAGCGTTCCTTGGGAAGAATCCCTCTGTCTTAGGTGGTGAGAGGCTGCTGTGGGACTGAGGTTTGTGCATCTCCTCAGCTTTGTTTTGCAGAGCAAAGCGGGGATCTCTCGCAGACATGTGCTCGGTGATGCAGTTGTGGGAGGGTCTCACTTTGTAAACAGAAGCTGGCAGAGGTACTTTCACAAGAGTTGCCTTTACAATGTGCTCACAGAGCTGCAGCTGGTACGGTGACAAAACCGTCCTAGTGATGGAGCCTGTTATTTGAATATGCAACGAGGGTTGACTTTTCAGTAAAACTGCCTTACCTGGGTGCTGTAGTTAGCCTTGGTAGGTTGTTCTGGTGACAGGAAAACATAGCTTCATTCCTTAAAAAAAAAAAAAGTGAAGAAGAAAAGCATTTCAGGCAGCTTGGGGTCCTGCTTTTCCTAAGTCTTGAATTCTTTCTTCAGTGAGTAAATGCATCTTGTCTGAGTGGTCCTTTATTTTAGCCCCACTGCCTGTGGAATGGAAAGAGACAGGTATTTTCCTCCGTGCCAAGTTATCACTGAGACAATTCAAATCTTTTAATGGTTGAACGTGACATAGTAGCTAGAAATAACCAGGTTTTCTCCTCAGGTAATGTATTCATTTAGGCATTTAATTCCGGTTTGGTCTGTGTTTGGTAACTGGAATCACCTTTTTTTTTGAGAACCTGCTAAAACTTAAAACAAAAACCCACTCCAAAAAAAAGCATCACAAATCCCTGGGAGTTCCACACAGCATTTTGCAATAGCTGGGTTGCTCTTACAGGTATCCTCTTCATGCTACCTTTGATGGGGCTCCTCCACCTTACAGCAAAGCAAGACTGTCTCAGGGCTTTTATTTTTGAAGCTCATAGCTCTGAGTGTGCCTCTGCTGCTCAAACTTCCTGTTTTGCCAGGAGGGAAGTATGTGTATCTCTCATGTCTGTGTCTGCCCCATGCAAGATTTGAGTTTTTCGACAGATACTTGCTTTGAGATTTCTGAAATGTCAAGAGTGCTTGCAGCAGAAGGGCCAGAATTTGGTTTGGTCTTAAGTGGGATGCAAAGTCCAACATTTGAGTAATGCCTCTGGGCAGGAGAGGCAGTGGCAGGTATTGTTTTGCATGGGGATTTGTTGATAGCCCTGGCACCCGCTGCTCTCAGACATTGCCCCAGACAAGGGAGGTTGCTCAGGTACCATTCAGTTGTAAAGAGAGATGCGCATATTCTGAAGTAAAGCCATTTTAAGTGCCAACTTAATCTGCCCTTAAGGGTGTCTGAAGTTCCCAGCAGCTCCTGACAGATTTTGTGTTGTGGAGAAGGAAATGATAGCATCAGTTCTTGGGTCTTGTTCTGAGAGGTGGTGATGCAGTGACTGCTAGCAGCTGCTGGTTTGCTGCTTTGTGCACATGTGGGACTATGGCTATTTGAATTTAAATGGGTGGTTGTTCTTGAATATCTCTGTTCTTTGCCATCTTGGTGTGAGTTTGTCTGTAGCACTCTCCTGGCCTTTCCAAGTGCAGAGGCCATGGATAACATTATGTCGAGTTGGAGGAGAAGTGAGTTCAGACTCCGGTGTTTGGGGTGGGTACAGCCACAAAGGTCTGAGTGTTGTAGATATTGCTTGAATTTAAATGCTGAGGAATTGGAGCAGGTGGACTTGTTTCTTGCAGAATTCTCATGTGGAATTTTTGCTCTTCTAATGTAAGTTTGGATGCCTCATTGCTTCAGTTTGCTGGTTTGTTCGTTTTTAGTTGCTATGCACAAAGTATGTTTTGAGTTATTTGATTTGCAGAGCTGAGCATTTGAGGAAGCAGAAAGTTCTTGGATTCAGGTACATCTGGCCCACTCCTGCTGTATGTACGTTCTGCATTCACAAGCTGTTTTCTTCATGGGACCCTGATGGTTTCAGACTTCAGGATGTGCAGAGGCTTGCATGAGGCTCAATGTTGCTTTTCAGTATTTTTCCTTATCCATTCCCACGGTGCAGGAGTGTGATGTCCGGGTAATGAGTGAGGAAGTGAGGTACAGGGAGATGTAGAGCCAGATCTTTCATCCATAAGAATGGCTGCTTCCAGGGGCTGGGTGTGAGGAATGAGTGGGGCATGTGTGTAAGGCTCCAGGAAGGTTTTTGCTTTACCAGAATCACACTGTTTGCATTATGTTAGAAATACTGAAGGCCAGCAGAGTCCTCTCGAGAATTAATCCGTGATGAACTTGAGTTCTGTTCTGATTTGCAGCTGTGGGAGGGAATGCTGGTTTTAAAGTGTTGGTGTTGCCTGTGTGAGAGTTCTTCTGGTGCTTGGTTTATTAACTGACGTGTCTGGTGCCATTTCTCTCTCTGCTAAAAATAAAATGAAGGAACCAAAGCCACGTGATCCTCGCTACTCCTGTAAACATTTCTGAAAGAATCTCCTACTACAGACTGTTGTTTTGAAGTGCAACTAACTACTGATAACATTATTTCCCTGAAATACAGTAGGTATGGCAGTGGTTTGTTTTAGCAGGGAACATAAATTTCCTTGGTCAGTTGACATCTTCCTGGTGAGGAGATGAATTCTGTTTGGCTGTCAGTGATTCCTGTGGGCATCATCTCCTGCTCCATGCACCGGGAGAGAACAGGCTCTTTGTGTGCTGCTGTCCCCATGCCTCTGATCTTGCACACATCCTTCTTTGCCACTAGGATTTACACTGTTTGGAAGAGGGTAATATTTCACAGAAAAGAGCACTTAGCTGGATCTTGCCTTGCTGTGCAGCCTGATGGCACCCACCAGGCCTTGTACTGAAGGGCATTCCTCTCTCAAATAGCTCTAAACTTACCTATAAAGGACTTCAGCCATGGTGAGCATCCAAAAGAATGGATATTTTCCCAGTGAGGGCCCTGTCCTAGCCTGTGTTACTGCTTGACCATAAATTTTTGAGGTCCTTAATGACTTTGTGCTTTCACGGTGTGGTGATGATGCTGCATTGCCTCTTGGTGGTGGTGAAGGTGTGAGTGGGTGGATGTTAGGAGCTGTCACAGCAGGACCTGCTGTGTGTCAGGATGTGAGAGCAGCTCATTCTGAGGGTTTTGAACAGCCTGTAGTATCCAGAGCTCTCATGCACAGCAGGTTGGATCCTGGAAGGGTTTTATCATAGCATTTGGCTGTGAGTGCCCTTCCTCTCCTTGTTTCATTGTATTTGTTCTCTGATTGCTGATTAGGTGTGAAATGTCTGTTTGTGTATGTTGTGTTACAGGAAATTACTTGGTTTCTCTAGAAAATACCTGGTGTGCCATGTGAAATTTGAATGACTGATGCCTTTGCGGTTCATCTTCTGACGCTGAATGTGTCTGTTTGCAAATAGCAAAACCAGAGGTATTTTGCAGATTGGACAGGTTTGAAAGTGATGTTTTACTGGATGTAATGTCAGAAACCTCTGTATAATTTCTGCTTTCTAAATTTAAAACTTACTTTTAAAACTTGAGCAAGAGAGAAGTTTTTCAACCCATGTCCTGGTTAATATACTGTTCGCAGTTGTAGGTCTGGCAGTAGTAGCAACAAAATTGGCTTTTACACTTTTTTTGGGCTGGATGCTGCCTCTCAGGCTCTGCTGTATCTGTTAAATGACTATACATGTTGGTGATTTCTTTTGGACAATTGTATCTCCCACAAATTGAACCTTTTTCTTCCTGACAAATCTTAGGTTGTTGAGGGTACAGTGATTCAAATTTTGCTGCTACAATTTCCTCTCAAGCCTTGGTAAAATCAATGATAGTGGCTCAGTTTGATGCTATAGCAGTAACCTTTGACTTCAGAGCAGCATATTCTGTATGAAGTCATGGATTTTTTTGATTGCCTCTTGCAGTGTAGCAGCTTCTTGTTGCAGCCTGTTCCCAGAAGTGGGGTTAAACTGTGTGATGTGCAGCAATTACTAAGTTTTTTTTTTAAATTTCCCCAAATTACAAATCTGTAGCTCACTCAAGAGGTGAACTGTGAATATGGTCAACAAGCTACTTGAGCCCCAAGATTCTCTAGAATATAATTGAGATGGTATTTCTTAAAAATGTATTTGTAACTCAGAAATCTGTGTTGATGATGGATGATGATCAGTTTTCAGTGCAGTTGCTTAGAATATAGTTCTACTTTTCTTGCCTGTGACTGACAGCTTATATGTAGCAATTTTGATTGCTTTTCGGTTATTTGCTCTGGCATTTAGAAAGGCACAGGGAATAAAACACCAGAAAGAAGAAATCTTGGCAGGCAGGGAGTTGTCCTAGGAGTTAAAAAACTCAGCAGATTAAGTGAGTGCCACTTTTAATACCAAACTACTATGACCTATGATTTGTTCTGTCTATACAGAGCCATCTGGTGCAGAATGGTAGCACGAGGGAGTTTGGCATGGCTGCAGAGCTGTGGTGCCATGCTGAGGAGAGCTGGGAGGAGGAAAGTTTAGAGTCCCACTAATTCAGTCCTGGGTAGGAGCACAGGCATTGCTTTGGCTGATCTGAGTGTGTGCTCCTGACCCCAGTGCCCAGGAGAGGGGAAGATGCTGCCTTGTGTTGGAGCAGGTGCTAGCTGAAGTTCTCTGTTCTTGTTAAATTAGAAATCTGGTTCCAGTGTGGCTGCTCACAGGAGCTCTGCAGCAGTGATTAAGTGTGCGACAGAGATAGATGCCCTGGGTGTGCATCCATCTCTTTTGTGTCCAAAAGCATTGATGAAGCCAGGAGGAATTTCAGCAGTGTGTCTTGCCTCTACTGAAGGATAGTAAAGCACTTGTTAAAATTGACATGCTGACTCCTTGTGGTTATCATTAAGATTTATCTCACATGGTTCTTGAAAAAAATGGCAAAGAGAAGTTGGGAGAAAAGTCACCTTGTGTATCATATCTTTCTCTCTCAAGGGCAGGCTGGTCCTGGCTGGGTGCCTTCACTGCTGTTTCTAGCACAGCCAGAGCAGGATTATGCTGAGGTGTCCCAGCTCATTACCTGGACTGGTTGTAGCCTTGGCAGTGATGGAGCTGCACAATCCACAGATGAATGAATGGCTTTTCCAGCAGCATCCCCTGCTGCCTCTGTGGGGCTGAGCTGCTGCTGGAGCTCTGGGTAAGAGCAAGGTTGCAGGTAGGAGGGGTACCTCATGTGTGGAGTGTTTTGGGAGCACTGTTGGTGGCTGAATCACAGGGAAAGGGCAGCACATCTCTAGTCCTGGAGGCTTCCATATGTGTTTTCCCATCCTCCTCCTCGTGGGTTAAAGATCTGGGGTAGAGGAAGAGTTGGCAAAAAAAGCTTTGAGTGAGTTCTTGATAAGGAGTTTGTTCTGTTGGTTACATGCAGTATTGGGACAGCTGCAGATGCTGCTGGAGACAGCACATCCTGCTGCTGGGCCCTTCAGGAAAAACAACTTTATAGCAAAATATTAATATAATAAAACAGCAGAGTAATTTGTTTAAACTTTCAGACACTAATCAGAAATAATGCACTGGGGGCTCCTTTTATATTTTCAGATGTTGACTTCTGCATGCGAGGCACCAGAAGTGTTGAGTTGGCTGGAGCAACCCAAGTGTTGCATCCAGGCCAAGGGATGGGATGCCTTTTGGTGTGGTATTTTTTAGGAAAAAGTGAACAGTGAATTTCCTGCACAGTAGTATCTCAGCACACTGGAAACTTCCAATTTTTCAGCTCCTGTAGTGCCTGCAGTGCTGAGTGTGCAGTGAGGCTCCCACCCTCAGCCCTGCTTTAAGCTTCCATATTCCACTTGTTTTGGAGGAGTGTGTTCATGACTTTCCCTCCCACTGTTGGTGGAAAAAGGAACCTGCTGTTGCCTACTGCAAGAAGGGTGAGGAGCAGTGTGGTTATCACCCTTTTAATAGTTCTTCTCCTTGCCCTGATGTTACTTTGTTGTTTGGTTTTCCCGAGCACCTGTTCTGGCTAATGTGGTGACTGCCCGCAGATTTCTAAATAACAGCAGTAAAACAGGTCAGATTCCTCTTGATTTTAGTTATCTGTTCTCTCACTGGAGGTTCACAATGTTTAGGAAGCTGGATTCATCACAGTAAGGTTTGGAAGCATAAGTTTGTAGCACCTGATGCCTGAAGCATGAACCTTTCTCAGGTCATGGCTTTGAGTGTGAATAACAGGAAATAAATAAGCACAAGATAAATTTATTGCCCTGCTAGTGTTGAAAAATTCTGATTTTATTTTTAGTAGGGATTCAGGAAAAGCAGTCAAAGTTTTAAGTGAAAATTAAAACTTAATTTTATATTAATAAAATAGATTTTTTTTTTTCTTCTGAAAAAATTGTGTCGTTGAGTAGGGGAAGTTACATGCTGAGTGCCACCTCATTTTCAGATTATGGTTTTGTGTGAGAGGCATCTTTTTATTTGGACTAGCAAAGTGAGATTATCCTTTCCTCTCCTGTGGGTAAATAAAAACTTCTGCAGAAAATGAGATTTTTAAGCCCCCCCTTAAATGTTTGTTGCTGAAAGATAATCCCATGGGCTTAAAAAAATCCAAACAATGTCAACAACCAAACCAAAACAAGTAACAAGTCAGTTAATTTCATTTAATTCAACCCAAACTCACAGTTTCTAGCTGTTGAGGTTCTAGTACAGTGTTCACTCTTTGTCCTATACGTGTTGTTCTCTAGTTCTGCTTCATTCTGGTTACAGCTTAAGCTGTAATTGAATAGAGCATACATATATAAATTAGAAGAGCCAAGTTTTCATTTTGCATAGTTAGAGTCTGCTTTTCATTTCATGGATTTAGAAACTTCATGTCTGAACGTTGTGTTTATCAGATGTCTTGCTTGTGAGCAATCTGTTTGATAATATATAGAGGAGCACAAAAGTAAGGCTGAAAAAGGGACAGATCTGATGACCTGGTTTTAGTTTGTGGGGGTTTTTTTGCTTGTTCTCTGACATAAGGACATGTTTGTGACTATTTGTTCTTTGTGAGAATTTGCAAAGTTCTGGTAATGCCAGCAGTTCCTCTCTCACTGAAACAATTAGTGCTGATTAAGAGTCAGATTTAAAGAGAATGTGGTTTATCATTTAAAACGTGTGCAGATAAGCAAGTATGAGAATCTGTCCTCTGCTTCAGGTTACTGGCAGTGATCTGAAATGTTCTGTGTGTTTGTGGATTTCTCTGCACTAGGGATCTGGGTGAGGTCATACCCATTCCCTCCCCCTTTCTCCTCCTGCCTCCCTCAAACTTTACTGTCAGGGGCATTTCTGGTTATTAGGATGCTGAAGTGCTAAAGCTTTCTCTTGCACTTTTTCTTGCACTTTTTCTTGCATCCATGAGGAAAACTATCTCCTCTGAGTGAAACAGGGATGCTGTTACCCTGTTATCTTGGAGACTGAAACTTGGTGTTCTCTCATCAGTGTGTTCTTTATTTCAAATCTGTATGTGGATAACTCATGATCTTGACAGAAATGCTTCAGAATGTAGGAATTACTCAAAGTAGTCCAATCTGCTCTCTTGGTTTTAACCTTTCAGGATAGTTCATATGAATATATGGATCCTGAAAAATGTCAGTACCCTGGAAAAGGGTAGTAAAAACTGGCCAAAAACAACAAATACCCACAAGCATTTTGATAACAGAAGTTTGGTCTGTATCATAATCTCTGCTGTATTTTTTGCTTGTGAATATTTAATTAGTGAGTATTTAACACTTCTGGATGATAATGGTCCCAGATAAGAGGTAGTGTACTTTTTCAGTCATGAATGTAGGTCAGATGCCTGTTTGCTTTTTGCTGCTGTGCTGAAGCTGAAGGAAGACTGGAGCAGTTGGGACAAAGGGCATGTCCCCAGGTCCCCAGCAGCACAGGCTGCCCGTGGGCTTCCAGCAGGCTTCTCCAGCTGCTCTGTTTGATTTGAAGATTGCCATAAAGTGCCAGTGTGATTATTGCTCTGGTTTCTTTAGATATGCCATTGCCTGCCATGGTTTGGGTGGGGGTTTTGTCCATATGGACTCCAGTTGGGCCTACCCCTTTCCCTGTGCAGGGATTGACTCCTGAAATTTTGTCACAGTGATTGCAGGTTCAGCATTGCAGCCTCTCTCTGTAAAGGCTTAAAGCTCCTGTGCTTGGTAATGGTACTTTGTATGCAGGAAACTTTGGTGATCTGTTTGCTTAACTTTAAATATTTCTTGAGCTATCAAATGCATACAGTTTAATTTTCTCTTGGGTTTTGAGATTTTTCTTCCCAACTGATTTGGTTTTGATTTCAGAAAAGCTGCTTTAAAACATGAATCTTTGCTAATGAGAATTATTTTTTGGCTTCCATCTAAAGCAGTTACTAATTTTGCTTCATTGCTGTTCTTAGTCTCTTCTACTTTTTACCTTTCCATACAACATTCCCAAGCAAAGGTTATTTCCCAGTTCCTCTCTTTCCTTCTCTTTGTGTCTGTTCATTTCTCAGTGCACAAGTGTTGGGTCTGAGTGAGTAATGAACCATGGATCACTCAGACTTCATTCCATCCTCCCTTCATTAAGAGCAGTGCAGAGGTAGGAGTTGACCTTTTAACTATCAGCAGTCACTGTAAGGGAATTGCATCCATTGCTGCTTCATTTCTATGCCCAGAGTTAAAGGATCTGCATCCCCTGGGACAGAAGGATAATCCTGAGTGCTGAGGTTAAAAATGCTCTGCTTTGTCTCAGATTCTGTTAACTCAGTGAGGTTGGGCTGTAGCTGGAGGGAAGCTCCATGTCCTGAAAACTTTTGGGGTAGCTTTAGCAATGCCCTTCCAGGCTTGTTCTGGAAGTGTTTTAATAGGGGGAACTTGCCCCACTTGCTGCCTCTCCTTTGTGAGGGCAGAGGGTGAATAACCTGTTCCACCAAAGTGGCAGGAGCTGGGAGTGGCCTGTCCTAGGCACAGGGCACCTGTGAAACCAACTGTGGGGTTGTTTGTGTTAGTGGGTAACTTCTTTGTAGAATCACAGAATGGTTTGTGTTGGATGGGGCCCTAAAAACAATCTAGTTCCAATGCCCTGCCATGAGCAGGGACACCTTTTATTAGATGAGATTGCTCAGAGCTCCATCCAACCTGACCTATTCCAGGGATCCAGGGGCAGCCACAGCATCTCTGGCAACCTGTGCCAGGACCTCACTACCTTTAGCAAAGAATTTCCTCCTCACATATAATCTAAACCTACTCACAGATTATGGCCATTCCCCCTTGTCCTGTCACTCTGTGCCCGTTAAGAAGTCCCTCTCCAGCTGACTGTTTGGCCCAGGCTATCCAGGTGCCTTCAAATGTCATCTCTTCCCCAAGTTTGTTTTGGTTGGGTTTTCTTTCTGATAAGAAAGCTGTTGTTCTTCAGCCTGTTCAGCCATATCTGGGGTTGGTGGCATGTAGGAATTAACTTTTTACCATCTCATCCTATTAGGAAAAAAATGATCACTGAACTTTAAGGAATAAAAAGCAGTGGTAGGGGCAGGCTGTGGACTGATCCTCTGCAAGCTTCCAGTTCTGACTAAAAAGAAGTAGGTGTTTGGGAGCAACTTTATCCTGGGCATAGATGGAATGCAGGGAGAAGCATTAGAGCTGCTGGCCTGGAAAAGAGAAGGTTTGAAGAGAGCACTGGAAGCTCATGGGGCAGAGTTGTTGCTGCTTCTGCCCCTGGCAGTGATGTTTGGGCCAGCTTGTGTGTGGGGTGTGACTTACCTGGCAGCTACCAGTGTGGTGAGATCTGCCCAGGAGATATTCCTGCCCCATGCTCCTGCTGCAGAGCCCTGGGCAGGTATCTGCTGTACACTCAGAGGAAAAGGTTATTAGTGTCATTGTTTATACTCTATTGGTTAATTACCCTTTGGATGTGGCCGCCTCCTTTTATTTTCATCCTTGGCTTTGATTCTGTCCAGGTCATGCCTGAAACAGGCTTGGCAGGTTCTTCCTCCATTATTTTCAGGGGGTCAGTGGCTTCTTTCTTGCTTTTTTCATCCTCCTTGCACAGAGTCTCTTTTACTGCCCCAGCGTTTCTGCAAAGCGTGTTCTGTCCCTGGCTTCATTGAGTAACATTGTTTATAATTAAGTCAGGAATAAACTGTAATAGGGCTTTCTTGGCCAAGTATTTCCACGATAGCTTTCCAAATCAGGTCTGAATTGGAAGTGTGCAGGGCTACAATGGCTGCAGATCTGTGCTTGATCTCTGGACAGATGTCTCTTTGGGTACATACCATTAAAAATTTGAAATTGCCTGTAACAACAGACATAACTCTGTCCCTTTGTGTGCAGTTCAGTCTTGTTATGGCTCTGCCAAGATGGTCACATCCCTGGTCACGCTGTTGGGGCACGTGGGGTGTCTGCAGCTGTGCCTCCAGCTGCACTGGAGGGGCTGGTGCTGCTCTGATTTTTATTCAGAGATGTCCAATACTGCAGGAAAGGTGCACCCTGTGGCTGCCAGCACTGTCTGTGTTTGTGGGCTTCTGCTTTGTACCAGTTCTTACAGCAAGATGAATGGATTGAAGAACTGCTTCCAGCCAAGAGTGGTTACTGGATAAGGGAATTTTTTTCCACTTTTTGATGATGTGGTGATTTTCTAGGGAGGAAGACTGGTGACAGACAGTTGAGGACTGACGGTATGCTTACCAAAATAACACTTGGAAACTTAAGCTTTCTTTGCTTGGTATGTTTCATTTTTTGCTGTTTGGTGAGAAGTTCAGGAAGGTAAAGGTGTTTGGCTTTCTAATAGAAAGCCTCCTTCTCATGAAGCTGAACACCAGTGTTTGGTATTTCACTTAGTTAAGTGCAAACTGGTGTACTTGGTTCTCATAGTACAAATTCAAGAGGTGACTTTGCAGGTAGTGTTTGTGTCATCCTGCTGCTGAATCTCGACTTGTGACCCCCTCCACAGTGATCCTTTGGGGTTTTTGGTGGAGAGGGTTTGATCAGAAACATCTGCAAGGTCCAGTCTTGTTTTGTCCAAAAGTAGTATGAAATGCTGCATATCATCTCGAGTTTAGGCTGTAGCTTGTCCCATCTGAGCAGCAAATGAATGCCAAACAACTGATAAGAGAGTAGACAGTACTGTCTCCCTTGAGGAGAATATAGAGCGATACAAAACTGTGATGTTCTGTATCAGTGGAGAAGGTCCTGTGCTTTCCTTCCTCACTAATCAAGGGTCTCACCTGGTTTAATTTCTTCAGTGTATCTCCACTGGAATTACAATGTGCCACTTACTTGATCTGCAGTGACTCACAAATTTTCCTGTTATTTAAATACTTGAATATCTCCATGCTTTCAAGGTGAGCAGTGCTGTGATCAGATGTAGGAGACTACATCTGAAGTTTATTTTTAAAAAAACTTGTGCAATCCCTAGCTCATGGAAAAGTCACTGTTACTGCAGGGCTGAATTTGTGGCCACCAGAATATATCAGCAGTTTGATAGTGGCATAGTAAATGCTAATTTTAATAGGAGTGAAATTTGTTGTATTCTGACTTAAGAAATATATGCTTTGGGGCTATAATTCTTCTATCATGCAGCTGAGTTTAAAGGAAGAGATTTAACTGCACCTGGAAAGGACAATAACTGCTGCTTTTGCTCCTCTGCTGTTGGTTTTTTAATGTTACACGTTTTGAAATCCCCTAGCATTTTTTTTTCCCATGTAAATCAAAAAATGTAAAGGCATCTCTGGCAGGCTGGTAGAATTTAGGGAGAGTAGAGAGGAAAATTATGCAAGACAGTGACCTGCTGCAGTGCATTCTGTCACAAGGCTTTCCCTCAGGACATAATGCTTCCTGATCTGCCTCTGTGACCCGCTGCTGGGGTCTTTGTGGTGGGTGATGGTGAGTCCAACACCTGACTGCTAATGCTGGGGAAATGAGAGAGGAAACTGGGCAGGAATGAGAATAGCTGCTGACTTCTTGGAAAGAGGTTTAGGCATTGTCTGAATAGTTTCTTGAAAGCCACCTTTTCACTCAGCTGGGGTGTTGGAGGTTTACAAAGAGTTGATTTAAATGCAGACTTGCCTAAGGGCAGGAGTTGTGGGTGTCCTTCAGGTGGATCAATGTGAATGGCTCTGGCAAATCTCCAGCGAGGTTTTGCTGCTCAGTCCAGTGGCCATGCTCAGGTTACAGTTGTCAGTGAGATGCACATCCATTGTATGTGTATGCACAGCATAGGAGATAATCAACTGGGATATACATTCGTCTGTGTAAAAAATAAATTGAGGCCAAAGTGGTATTTACAGGAATACAAGTTGGAAACGGACTAAAAGAGAAGGTTTGCATCTGAAAGGACATCTGCATCTTAAAAGCAATAGCCAAGGCAGCAGCTCTGGTTCCTGTGCTCACCAGTACAGCTGGAGACACAGAGGCTGCAGCAAGGCAGTGGCAGAGAGAGGCTGCAGCCCCTTGCCCGGTGCTGCTGCACATTCCCTGTTCCTGAGCTCCTGCTCAGCAATAAGTTATTGTGTGGCTTTTGATGAGTGAGTGAGAAGAATTTCAACAATGTAGTCTGTAACATCATTACGTGCCTTTTGTTCATGTGACAGGGTTTATTCTTTTGTGTTTTCTTTAACCACATGAAGAAGACCCATAAAACTCAATGAGAAACGGGATATACCTTTTATTAGAGAGGTCTGTTGTGTTTTAGTTGCTGGGATGTTGAACTGGGTATGGCAAGAGACGTGCCTCGAGCAGGGTGGTTAGCAGGATGGAGAAGTGAAGCAGAAAGGTGTGTGTTTGTGCTGTTAGAACTTTAATGAGCAGCATATTGCTTGTGCTTATTGGCAGGAAAAATACCTAGACTGCTTCTTGGAGCTTCTAAAATGCTGAACCCAACTAGGACATGTTGGTGGGTGCTGCTCAACAGGCAGGACACCTCACAGCTGTGTACAGGGACTCTCGTATCCTGTGAAAACCTACTGTACCTCGTCTTGGCTCAATTATTCACAGCACCCAAGCTCCTGGATCCTCTCCTTGGCAGAGGTCCTGTCTGGTAAAGCACATCCAGCCAGGGAGGCTTCGTGCTTCACAAACAGCGCGGGATCTGCTCTCAGCTCTTGGGCAGGGACACAGAAATGGCATTAAACAGCTTTAGCGTTTGTGTATTGAAAGATTTCTGTGTTCTTGTGGCTGCTGCACAGCCCTGGGAAGCTGAGTAGATTTGGGTGACCGTGTCTGTGGAGTTGATACTTGTGAACAGGTTTTGGAGACAGGCAAGGTCAGTGTGTCTGTCTGTGTCCTGGGAGGGGGTGCCTGCTGTTATGCTCCCTCTCTGCTCTGTAGTTTTGGAGCAAAGCAATGCTAGTTGATAAAGCTAAACATTGGTGTATAAGAATTCTTTGTGATTGTACCTGTCTTTGGTTTCAAATATTTTCTGGTGAAGTTTTTTCCTAAGCACATCTGTGAAACAGAAAAGTTACTAACTGGTAGATACCAACTTTTTCTTTTTTTTTTCCAATTGATAAACACTGATTTTGCTGTTCTTACCACGTTTCAGTCAGGAAATTTTCACTGTCTCTTACTACTGCTTTTTTGTATGTTGCAAACTTTGAAATGAACAAACTGGTGTCAGTGAATTAATGAGGTCTAGTAGTGTCTCCAAATATTTACCTGTTCAAAAGTGTGAAGTTGGAGGGCAGTCGTTTACCAGAGGTCATGTTACTTACTAAAAAAATAACAGGAAACTTCCCAAATCCTCTTACTGTTTTGTTCTTTCAGAAGAATGGGGAGAACCATTGTGTTCTTTGAAGGTGTAGGAGCCACTAAGTAAAATCAGGACTTGCTTTTTAATGTAAATGTCTCTGCTGTCCCGTGTAATCTGCACACAGGGGGGGAGGCAAATCTCTTCAAAAGCATCTGGAGCTTTAGTGATTTCTTGTGTTCTGGTTTTTCTCCAAAGATCCGGGCCAAGACGAAACCCACTCCAGTGAAGTATGAAGTTGGGGATCTTGTTTGGGCCAAGTTCAACAGACGCCCATGGTGGCCATGCACAATTTGTCATGACCCAGTGCTGGACTGTCACTCAAAAATGAAAGGTACTGTATCTACTCAGACCATAAAGTGGAGGTGTGTATGGCAGGATGCTGCAGGTTTTTTAAATCAATTTTAAAAGCATTTCTGGCCCTTGAAAGCTGTGAAGAATTAGACTCTGCTGTGAAAAACAAGACCTGGATCCATAAGTAGAGCTAAATGAGGGAGAAGGGGCTGGGGGTGGTGAAGTTGCACAGAGAGCTGTTGGACATTCAGGCTTTTCTTCCCATAGTGTTGGAAGGATGAGTAGCTGGGCTAAGCTCAGGACAGTGCAGAAGAAAGAGCAGCCTCTTTAAAAAGTGATACAGAGAAAGAGATGATCAGTGAGGTGCAGCAGGTGAGGAAGCAGAGCTGAGAAGATCGGAGTATGTGAGGTCATGGAGAGTTATTCTTGGAGAATGGGGGGCTGGAGAGGTTGAAATGGATAAGGTAGTGCAGTAGCTTCTAAATGCCTGAAGGTGTGATGGGAACATGTGCATGGAAGTGAAATTTCTGGGTCTTGTTTGGCACAAGAAAGTAAGGGCCTGTTGATAGGGAAATTCTTGAAAAACCTAGAGATGAAGCTGTGTGTGTGAATGTTTAGGGTATAGTGTGAGGAGGAGAGATGGGCAAATATGACAGAGTTGTGTGTGCTTGACCACAGGAGGGAGGCTGGAAGGGAGAAAGAGGCTCTTAAAAGATGAAGAGGTAGGTGAGTGATGGAGAGAACAGAAGGGAAGCAAGGAATTATTTGCTTTTAGGATCATACCAGATGGCATGGGGAGACTGCCACAAACAGACTTATTTGTTCCTGGTTTCCCCTTTTGATTTTGTTTTCCTGTGAGCAACTGGAAACCCATTTGAACTGGTGTCCTCTGCCACTGGCAGCTCTAGACTGGAGAGATTGCCACTCACTACTGTATTTGTCTCCAGGTTTTGTGGGCCTTGCCAGCCTAAACACAATAAGTTCTGGGCATGAGTGGAGTTTTTTTGAGTGGTCAGCAGCTCAGAGCCACTGTTGTTTCTCTAGAGACATGAAGTAGCTTTTCCTATGTGGTGCTCACATCATCTCCAAGCCTGGTTAATGAAGTCTTCTTTCTTCACCTCCCCCTTCATCCTTTGGGAGGTATTTATCCTGATTCTAGAGAGTACTGGATGTGCTGTTTTAAATAGTCTCTTTCCAGCTCTCAAAATCCTGTCAGAGATGTTTCCAGAAAACATGCTGACATATATTCTCCCCCCAGGTCCCTCCTCATGAAGTTTTGGGCATGATTTAATGTGTATAGCTGTCCAGTATTCCCCTCTCAGCCTGTGCATGAGAATTTCTAATAAAGGAATTCTGCAGGGAGGAAAAATTGTGTTAGCAAGTTCCAGGAAGGCCTGATCTCCAGCCACATAATGTACTCTCCCATCATTGTTTTATCTGTGTTCAAACCAATGGAGCTCAGGGCAAAATAGTGTTTCCCAGTTGTGGCTGTATGTAATCTGCTTGTCCCCCCTTCCCAATGCCAAGGTGGCAAACAGGTGGATCTGAACTCTGGCACTTCTGGTCAGGAAGAGCTGCTGGGCTCTGTGTGCACTGTAGGAAGCACAGTTCTACTGCCTTGGCTCTCCTGTTGCCAAGGGAACCAGCCCTTCAAAACAAGGGTCGCTTCAACCTCATCACTTGTGCTGAAACCTCTTCTCTTGGGATTTGAGGAATGGTGTTTAGTTAAAGGCAGTTTACCTTTTCTCAGCAAGCTCTTGACTTGGAAGATTTTTGGAGCTGGAAGGTGTAGGCTCAATGGCTTGAGTCCCAGGACTGTGAATGGGGTGGATGAAGCCTGTGATCTTTGCACTTGGTTTGATGTTGTTCTGGTCATTGTTTGGCATCCTCTTGGTGGTCTTAGTTAGAATCTCAGTTTCAGCATCCTTTAAGGCCAGACTGCCACACTGTGCTGGCATCCTGGAAGAGGCAGCACAAACCAAATGGGATGTAAGTGTAATCTGCCTGTTCAGAGGGTGAAGGTGTTTCCAGGAGAAGGTTAATACATTGCAGCAAACTGCAGGGAGAAGTTAATATCTGTTGTTTTCAGGTGCTGTTTGCTCTGTTCTAATGCTTGTGACCTGTTCTTTTTCTCCAGCACACCCAGTACTGATTAATTTCTTATTTGTACCATGTATGTTCAACATTCTTGCATGGAAAATACCTTTAAAGAATCTTTGAATGTGCCCTTATGATTGAGTTTCTTCTCTGCACCTCTGTGCCTGAAGTATGGAGAGACTCATTGCAACTAATGTTGTGTCATGTTGTACCTGATCTTTTCAGTGTGTGTGCATGTGTTTGCTCAAATGCTGCTGTTCATGTTTTGTGTCCTAAGTAAAACTTTGCTTGGTATTAAAACACTGAACAAGGTGGGATGTATTGTGATGGGGGGAGGTTCAACCTGTGTGAGTAAATCCCATCCAGAAGGATGTCAGTTCTGGGTGTTGCCAGCACTGTTGTGTTTTCCCAACGGTCAGGTGCTCTGGACTGTTTAATCATTAATCAAGGAGTAGCAGAAAAGTTCTGCCTGGTGTGTTGTGTCTCTCAAGGAAAAAAATATTTAGATATTTTGCCTTTTTTTTTTTCTGGCAAACAGTCTTTGCTGTAGGAAGATGACCAATAGGCCTGTTAACCAATTGTTTGTCAGAAAAAAAGCCCAAACAACATAAAAATAGAGAGTAGCACTGTAGAATATAGACAGCAGCAATCAAAGGGATTGCTGAGTAGAATTAGTTCTGAGTAGAATCCCCAGAACTGGCATATTTGTGGGAATGTTGTTAAGCAAAATGTAATTGAAAATTACCTCTCAAATTGTTACTGTTTCCTGTGTCTCTTTTTGTGTGTTTATTCTGTTATGTACAAGGGGTTAATTTCTGTTAAATTTCTCAAAATAGTTTCCGGTCAGAGACCATACCGAGAGTACTATGTGGATGCCTTAGGAGAGCCTTCAGAGAAAACCTGGGTTGCTGGGAAAGCAATTGTCCTCTTTGAAGGGAGACATCAGTTTGAAGAGCTGCCTGTTCTCCGGAAAAGAGGAAAGCAAAAGGAAAAAGGCTACAAACAGAAGGTGAAAGAGCTGTTTTCTGTACTATGTTTTTATGTCTTTGAATCTGCGCAGTACAAAATATTCCTTTATGCCTGGATTTATACTTTGACAGCTTCTGTGAGACTGACTGCAGGCAGGGAAAGGATTCTTTGTGTCCTTACAGCAGCATAGTTATAAGCTGCCAGGAGTTTCCAGGCTCTCTTCTATGCTGGGGTGTGACCTGCTGCTTTTATTGCCCTGGACAGCTCTGGAAGGCAGAGGAATCAGGGCTCTGTTGGTGTGGGATCTGTTCAGCAGCACAGCCCTTTCCTGATGTGGATTGCAGCACTGCTAAAAAACTTCTGTGCTCTCTGGCAGCCTCCTTTGGCTGATCTGAATCAGAGGTGGAGTTGCACGCTTCACTAGATCACTGGCTGAGATAAAGCAGTGGGGTTCTTAGCAGAGCTTCAGTAATTCTCTTTAGAGAAACCTGTTAGGACTTATAATTTGACTTGGAAAATGCTTTGTCAGTGAGCCTGTGGGAATGAGTTTTGTGGCTCATCGCACCATCTCCGTTTCCAAACATAACAGCCCTGAGCAGTTGTAGCCAGTTAATGTAATGTGACACAGGGGTCTGGTCTATGTCTTTAGGAAGGTGTCTGCAGAAATTAACTCATTAGAATTGCTGAAGTGAAGAACTACAGAGGCTACTGTGTTACTGTAAGAGAGCAAATAGTTATACTAGGCATTAGTATCTGGTTTTTCTTTTTCTCTTACTCTAAAGCTTTATAACCTATGTTAGTGCAGGACCATCAGACTGAATGTGCTCTTGCAGATGTGAGTCCCTGGGGGCAACAGCCTTATTTGTTTTTACTTTTCCAAGGTTATGTTCAGTATATTCTTTAAGGACTTCCCTTCTTGTGCTCTCAGCCCTCCAACAACGAGTGATATCCTCCAAAGTAACTTCTCTGGTCCTAGAAGTGCTGCATGGCTGGAATCTCATTCTCTATGTAAATGGAGTGCCAGCATGCCTGCAGTGGAGGGAATAAATGTTTCTTGTTCACACAAATGTCCAGGTTTGCACCCCTGGAAGCCAAAATTGATGCAAAGCTGAGAGTATTTGGCTGAGTTACTATCAGGCTTCATCAGATTCTTTTAGTCTGCTGAAATGAGACTTTGTTGGTTTGGGTTTTACTTTAAAAGAAAAGTGTCAGCAGTGTGAGTTGTTCCTCCTGCCCTGTAATTGGTTTTGATTTTAGGAGCAGTTGTGAAGCCTTTGGTTTGCTGTTGTGCAGCCAAAAACTACACATGCAGATAAGAAGCAAGTTTCTTGTTGATTTTGAGTATTAGCAGAGGTTCCTGTTGAGTATGCAGAGAGCTTTCTGGTTTTTCTAAAGGTACATAGTTAAACTGTGAGACTTCTCAGGAATGGATGTTGCGAACTTGATAGAGCACATCTTAGATGAGTGTGGATCTCATGTTTGTCCCAAGGTGAGTTGATGGAGAGGGCAGATCGTGCTCTGAATTAAAGGGATGCAGAAAGAATCAACAATGAGCACAGCAAGCAGGTCTGCTCAGATGTTTTGAGGAAAACAATGCTGCATTTGCCTTGAGAGCCTTGCTGGCTGTAGCTTTGCATTTCTGTGCCAGGGATCCATACCATATGCATTGCCCTTTACGGGCTGTTGTGTTCAGGATGTGTTGGGATGCCAAAACATCTGGTTCCTAGGAGACCTCTGCTTGCCAAGGACCTTTTTACTGTTCTAGGAATGCACAGGGCTCAGCTGGAATGCAGGGTGCTTACCCAGGAGCAGTACTTCCTGTGTCTGCCAGACACAGTGTCAGGGAATCCATGTGATTGTCTTAAAGATGCAAAATGCAGGAATGTCACTGTGTTCCTACCTTGTACTACCTACTCAGATTTTCTTTCTCTTTTTTTTTTTTTTGGTCTCCAACTGTTAAGGTTCCTCAGAGATTTTTGGCTAAATGGGAAGACAGTGTTGGACAGGCAGAAGACATTCTTCTTGGGGGGCCAGAGGATCAGAAGTGCAGCCAGAACTCCAGCGAGCCGGACAGCGAGAAGGATGTGCAGTTGGAATATTTCACCAATGGCCCTGGAGCAGAAAGGGACACACAACTGAATGGCTGCTTTAAATCCTTGACCTTTGACTCCAAACACGTGGCCAGTGAGAAAGGAAAATTGCACATCAAGCCACACGTGAAAACAACCTCTGAAAGCAGAAAAAGGACTAAAGTAAAAAAGAGTGGCGCAAGAGGGGAAGCATCGAGGGGAGAAATCAAAGACAAAACACCAGAGAGCATAGTTAGAAATGTGATTGTTGGGGACCTACCAGAGAAACACGCATCTCACGAGCTTCGCAGGATTGCCAACAGTCTGACAGCATCCAGCAGCACCAGGGAAAACCATTTGCTTTCCTCCTTGGGAGAAAGACGTTTTGAAAAGACACCTCTGAAACCAGACTATGAGAATCGTAAAAGTGATGCTCTGAAAAACACCCTCCAAGGGAATTTGTTTTCCAGTCAGTCTTTTGAGAGAGAGAAGAGCTCCCTGGGCATTTTGTGCAGTTCTAAGTTACAAATACACTATTCTGCGTCCGATGCTGGTGTTGAGAAAAAACAAACTGAATCAGATTCATCCTCTTCCCTCTCTGATGGTGGGAACAGTGATGTAGATACCATGGACCAAAGTTCAGAGAGAGCCTCTAGTGCTCTTGAAGTTAGTGATTCTTCAGATAAAGTGGAGAAAGAATTTCCTATGACATCAAGTGGAAACATTAAGCTTTCCATGTATCTTTCTGAGAAGAGCAGCAGAAGGGCCAGGAAGAAGTCCTACAGGGATCGAAAACCTCTGGGAGGTTCAGTAAGCAACAGACTTGATGCTGAATTTGCAGAGGGGGAGCTTGAAGTAGGTTTCTCTGAGGCTGAGATGTCATTGACACCTCTTGAGTGCTCTTCGGATGTGAGAAACGACAATCTTTCCCTAGCAAACAAGCACACTACCCCCCAAAGTGTTTCCAAGGACAGCTCCTGGCCTGCTGTTACAAATCAAACAATCTTGAAACCGAAAAGCGTGAAATTGCCCCGAATCAGGAGTATAAAATGTAAACATAAAGAAAAGGCTGCTGGGTTGGAGCCTTCTCTTGCAGAAGAGGAAGGTGGTGTGAATCGCTGCTCTTCAGATACCAAAGGTTTCTCTGGCCTTCAGAGAGATTCTCTTCAGAGAAGTGGAAAAGCTGATGGTCAGAAACTGTTAAACAACATGCATGAGAAAACCAGGGATTCTGCTGAAATCGAAACGGCCGTGGTGAAACACGTTCTGTCAGAGCTGAAGGAACTGTCCTATCGGTCCATGAATGATGATGCCAGTGACTCTGGCACTCCAAAGGCCACTGTACCTTTACTTTTCTCTTCTGCCTCTGGTCGTTTGCCTATTGAACCAGATTACAAATTCAGCACCTTGTTAATGATGTTGAAGGATATGCATGACAGTAAGACAAAAGAGCAGCAACTGATGACTGGTCAAAATATAGTCCCATTTCGAAATACCAGCACGGGTGATGGTTCTGGAAGCAATTCTGCGAGTGGTCTCAAGTCTTTGTCTATTGTAGGTCCCCCATATAAAATAGAAAAAAATGGAGATTGTGTCCAGGAAACAGTAACTCCAAACTCAGCTATAAGCAACTCCTCATTTTCACGCAATCCTCCAACCAAGTTGACAGGGATTGGTACTGGTAAAAGGGAGCCTGCAAGTGCTGCTGTTTCTGGGACAAATGGCACAAATTGCATGTCCAAGCGCAACTGTTCAAAATCTAAGCAGTCCTCAAAGCTTGGAGATAAAACAGTTTCAAACAGAAAGGACTTAAAACCAGGAGGGCCAAGTAAGTTGCTAAGTCGGTTACCCAGAGATTCAGGAGAACATGCATTCCGTGTGCACGGTTCGGTTACCAGTCCTCTAGGGAATGAGGCAGAAGATACTGAGAGGAAAGAGGCTATTGATTTAACAGAGCATTCAACTGATGAAGAGTCTGCCTGTTTATCTGATGACAATTTAGGTCGTATTGGAAGGAGACCTGAAGCTGGTAGAAATAATGAGAGCTGCAATTCTGCTGCAAATGGGGAGAGTCCAGACTTGGATTCAGAGGCAAATAGTGAGAGCTCTCTTGGTGATGAGTCTAATGATATAAATCACGTAGCACCCAAAAAGCGATGGCAGCGTTTTAACCAAAGCAGTGCTAGATCTAATAAGCACATCAGTAGATCTAGGGAACAAGGAAACTTGGAGAGTGCCTTTGGCCTGAATTCTCGTGGCTTGTCACTGAAGGGAAATGAGTGCTTGGGACGTAGGCATTCCCCTCATTCAAAGGTGCTTGAGGGAGACCTGGCAGTTCAGGACTTTGAGAATCGTGTAGACTTAGTTGATAAACGTTTGAATGTATGTGGTAAGCCAAACACCAGTGTGATGGACTCAGAAACAGAGCTTGGCAACTTTGCTCCCCAGTCTGAATTCTCTGCACAAGGTAAGGGAGCTGGACTTGCGCCAGAGTATTTGTATACATTTTTACGCTTTTTCATTTAAAGGATAAGTTACAAAACTTGTGGCTGTCTGATGATGTGAAGATGTCTACGTCTGAGCAGAAGAAAGTGTGGGACCTTGGTTTGAGTTCTCTGTAAGCACGGAGAACAAAGGAGGCAGAGTAATTATGAGCTTGTGTTCAGGTTATCGGTCAGAAAATTTTACACACATTAAAAATCTTTAGTTGTTCCACAGTGAAAGGTAAAATAAGAATCCTCCTGAGTCTGGGATTTTTTTTTTTAAACTTGCACTTTTATGATGTGTTCCTTAGAGCCACAAGCTTGGTGTTAGTGGGCTAGGTCAGTGCTAGAAAGTTCAAGGAAACTGAGCCTCAATGGCTGCTCTGTTTTTTACCTTTTGTAGTGCTGTTTGACATAGTTTGTCTTTGCTTTGTTCTGTAGGATTTCTTCAAGACAATGTGTTGGGAGTTTTTTGGGTTTTAGTGTGGAATTTTATTAGCTGCTCATAATGAATTGTGGAGCCCCACAGATTTCCTAATTTACACTTCTGCTGTGGCTGCCTGATGGGTGAAAGAGAGAACAGGAGAGAGGAAAGCTGCCAGGGAGGCTGGGATGGAGATGGGTCTGGAATGTGGCAGACAGAAGTAAGGCAGCAGCATTGGGAGGGAAGTGACATAGGAAGGAGGAGGCCTCTGAGGACCAAAAGGCCAGAAAGCCCTGCCTCTCACAGAGGTGGGGACATTTGGTTAAAACCAAAGGAAGAAATAAAAGGGTGTGTGTGATAGGAATAGGGCCAGCAGAACCATATTCAATGTATTCTGTGCTCAGGATTTTACAGGGAATCTGGCGAAACACACCTTAACAAAAACAATAAAATTCAGGTTTTGCATAGGTTTCACCAAACTTAATTGCTTTAATCTAATTGCAATAACATAAGCCATCAGAATTTTGAGCCTGTGTACATTCTGTCACTTATGTATTCCCTCAGTGCACATTTTGATGTGTGTATTTTGCCTTTTGTGGTTGCTGGAGGCTGCCTGCACCTCTGTTTCAGTTGTGGCAAAGGCAGCTCCTGGCTTGGTGGTGGTGAGACCTGCCCAAGGCAAGTTGCAGCAGGCACAGAAAACAAGCCTGTAGGGTGTAACACATGGGGTAAGAGTTCTGGTTTTAAGTCATGACCAGCTTAATCATTCACTGACTCCTCTGGCTGGGTCTGTGTGCTGTTGAGGACTGAAGTCTCTATAAAGCACACGAGAGGATGCACATTCTGGTACTGTGGGTTCCTCCTTCACACTGAGATCCAGACAGGTTTTTACAGCTTCATGGTGGTTTGGCAGTTAAAGCATCCCTGCAGTGATGCTGTATGAGGTGAAGATAAGTCTGCAAAGAGACCTAGGGAAGAGGAGGTGCTGAGAGGCACTAAGGTTAGGAGGGTAGTGGCAGGAAAGGCAGAGGGCTCTGGGTGAGGTGGTGATAGTGGAGAGGAGTGTGCCAGGTCCTGGTGCTGCACACAGGGAAGCAGCAGCAGCAGTCAGGGCCTGGGTTTGCTGGCAAAAGTGCCAGATCAGCAACTGCAATGTAAACTAATTCCCCTGCCCTAAATAGCACATGAGCTCTGTGCACACCCACAGTACAGATGTGCTGTGGGGAGGCACTGGCACCCACTGTCAGGGCTTGTGGGATGAATAAACCTCTAATGCTGTGAAAAGACCATTCCTTTATGTTGGGCAAGGCCTAGAAAGTAGAGGAATTGATGCTGGAAGCTGGACTGACTGCAGTGCTTTGAGAAGATGTGTCCCATCCTTGCCCACAGCAGGCAGTTTCAGTGTAAGAGATCAGAACAGATTGCAGTCACAACTGTGCCATTTCCACTAAGCTCAAACTACATAAAGTCTTCATCATAGTTAAATGGCAGCATTGGGCATAATTTTGCTGCAAACCTTGTACAATGATTTAGAGCAAATAAAGCAAAAGTGAAGATTTGGGGAATTGTCTGATGTAAACCAATGTTATAAATAATAGTTTCATCAGGTCTGGGATTTGCCACTGCCAATCTGCATTTGGGATTCTTGTACTGGATTCCCTTTGGGAACAAAAATCAGTTAAACCAGCCTTTCTGGCAGAGTGCTGTGTACTCTGATGCATGGCTTTGGGGCTCTAAATAGTTGCCTGGTGAGAATACTCATCCCGTAACTGCTTATGTGCTGAAATGTGTTTTTCACTCAGACACCTGTGCAAAGTGTTAATGGAGGCTGAAAATAGCTGTGTTTGAGAAAGTTTTTCTTCTCTTTTGGCCAAGTTTGACATTTTCATGCTTGTTTAACCACAAAGCCACAATAAAATGTAGCAGTCTTGTCCAACATCCCTGTTCTGGAGCGTTGCATTAAAATGCTTTGTTATAAAATCCTTCCGTTTTAAAGAAGAAAAAGCCACCTCCTACAAATGAAATGAAGTGAAGAGAATATTTATCATTTTTTACAAAACTTCCAGGACACTGCAGGTGTTTTCATGACTACGGGAAATCTTTGGGCAGTATTACTTAATGATTTTTGAAAGCTAAAAAAGGAGAAAAGTCAGAGGTATTCTGGGAAGTGAGAAAAAGACATAAATGTGCTTCACCTTGCTTTTGCAGCTTGCTGAGAAGAGATGTTGCGGCGTGTCAGGGTTCAGTTTTTTGGAGCTTGCCATGTGTTGGAGTGTTGAGGTGGTGTAGCATGGGTGGTCAGGGTTGTGGAGAGAAAACACCTTTTACCTTGCAATGGTACCACACTGTGAGAGACAAAAAGTGTTGCAGTCACTGGCTCCCTGATCTCATTGTGGAACAAACAGAGCAATAAATGGGCTCACAGTAGCAGATGGGGAGTTTGTTATATATAAAAAATGCCAGGGAGGAGGGGAAGGGAATGAATTAAGCTTACGTGTTCTTAGTGGAACTAGTGACTGAACTGTGTTACGGGAAAACTGTGTTTTCCTGTGCCCCTGCACTAAAACCAAAAGAGTTTGGGTAAACAGCAAAAGAGTCAGATGTTGCTAATGGCCTTTGGTTCTGGTAAAAGTACTGCAGGAAAGTTAGATGTTGCTTGTAGAGACATGCTGGGTGAGATTTCAGGAGCCTCTCAGTTTAAAGTGTTTTGATTTCTTACTGAATTGCTTAAAGTCCTTAAAAATCCCCCCTCCTAAGTTGGGATTTTGGAAAATAAACTCAAAAATTCTTAAGGCCGTCTCAGAGAGAAAGAATTATCAGCTCTTCTCACATGGAACCCTCTGGAAGAGAAGGCAGGAACAAGTATTATCCACAGATGCCTTGTGATCATCTCAGAAACACAGTCTTGAAGCTACTTTCCTTTTTCTTAGCACATTCAGAGAGGAAGCGCCTTAGAAAGCCGAGTAAACGGCTTCTGGAATATGCAGAAGAATATGATCACTTGTTTGCACCCAAGAAAAAATCAAAGAAGGGCCAGGAGCAATTGCAAAAGGTGGGTGAAGGCCAGTGTGCTCTTTGTGGTTACTGCTCCAGGGCTCTGGTCTGTGTGTGTTCATGTTCGTGGTGGTTGAGTGTTCTTGCTGTGTGCAGTGCCATGCAGGATGAATGTTTTCACCTACATATTTCACTGTGCCAGGTGAACTCTGTGGCGAGGTCTGAATTTGAAGGAGAAGTTCCTGCACAATGCAGTCCTGACAGAGATACCCAGCGGGGGCCAAGTTCTTTGGTTTCAACTCCATCTTCAACCAAAGAGTCCCCTCCCGTCCTTGAAGCAGAGTGTTCCTTCTCAGAAGTAGGATCCCACTCCACTGATCCTCCTAATCAAGTTCCAGGAGGATCTTCAGATATTCCAGTGGTGGTGCTGTCTTCCTCAGATGTTTCTGAAGTTTCTGCTTCTCCAGAAGCAGAAGAGGGATTCCTGAAATCAGGTAGGTGGGAGGTTGTGTGATGCTGCTTTTGTAAGTGAAAGAAACACAAGTTCAGTGAAAAATGCCCCTTGGGGCAGCAGGAAAAGGTCAGTGGCTGGTGATCTGTTTGTTCTTGCTTTCCTTCACTCACTGTGACTGTGTTGAGAAGGGAGAGAGGGCAGGTGCAAGGGTGACCTGATACTGTTGGCTTTCTGTAGACTGTGGTGGTCCTCTTTAGATCCTGGCACAGAACACCCCTTTAGTCCAAATGAAGAAAGCCACAACTCCTTTGCTGAGTCCTTGCTGTCTGTGCTTCCAGACTGTGACATTCCTTTAGCTTGGTGGTCTCTTGCTGCTGTAAACCCCTTTAGATGAACATTGCTGTGCTGAGGGTGATGCACACAGTAAGCCAGATTGCTCACTGACTGATTTTTTGCTCTCCTAGGAGGGAGCTCAGGGAGCTGTAGCACAAAATTCCCTCTGGAAATTCTTTCTCCCTAAGAGGTTCTAAGCAGCTGTAGAAATTTTTGGAGATTTGCGTGAGGACCTTGGCTTTCAAAGGCCCAGTGTAGAAAGAGTGTGGTCTGAGGGGCCTTTTCCCTTTTCAGCAGTGTCAGGGTCTCCTTTCAGTATGTTTATTCTCTGATAGCATCTAAAGACGTCCAGAGTTAAATCCCTGGTGTTCTGGCTGTGCTAACTTGGAGGGGACACTGTTCCTGTCCTAAATGGTTTGTAGTAAAAAAAAAAAATAAACCAAGCAGGCAGAGTTCTGGTCAGTGGGAGGTCAGTTAGCCTGTCATGTGTGAGGGAAGAGGGATTGCCTGTGGAGACTTCTGGATGTCATGAGGAGGTGGAAAGTTGGAGAGCATTAAAGGAGGAAAAACCAAAGTTGTGAACCCAAGACTGGAGATGCAGGAGTACAGAACAGGCTGCAGCAGAGGGAGCAAACATGCAGTGTGCAGAGGTTGTGTAGCTCTTTTCCCTCATTTCCCCTCACCTCTTGCTGAAGCACACGGAGTGGGCAGAAGCTTGTCTTGAGGCTTAGAAGTGTGATGGATGAGCTGTGCCTACAGAGGTGTCAAAGGGCACAGCTGAGGCTGTCGAAGCCAGCGGATGAATGGGGTGGGATGGGTAACAGGCTCTGTCTGTGAAGAGTCTGCACTCAGCATCAGCATTTCCTGCTTCTAAGTTTATATTGTTGCCAAAATTAGTGTGAATGAGCCCAACTCTAGCAATCTGCTACCCCCCGAAGGCCAGCCTAAAGCTTGAGAAGGAAATCGTGCAGGTTACACTTAGTTTTTTGGGGGTATATTTTCTCAGGTAGGTTTAACCAGGATTGTGATCTTCAGCCTGTGAGTGGTGTGGGAGTGTAGGCAGGGCTGTGTCAGTGGTAGGACTGGCTTATGCAGATCAAAGTGTTTGGGAAATTATGATGTGAATTGTGGTGCCAGCATGTGTTACCTGCTGGCAGTGAGTTCAGTCTCTCTTCTGTGGGTGGATTTTTGTATTACATTTTGAGGTGAGCATTTTGAGGTCATGGCAGACTGAGGTCTGTTTTTATTGAAGTTGTACAGAAGCAGGTAATTGGCATCTCTGCCCTAGGAGCTTATGATCCCAAAGACAGGGTGAAGCAGGTTGTTTTGGACTGTTGGCTGATATTTACTTAATGGTCTTAATCTGATTGAAGACAAGAAAACCCCTGTTTATCTGATGTGAAGGCTTTCATTGCAGGAAACTTCGAAAGCAAGCGTCAGAGGAAGCCCACTAAAAAGCTCTTGGAATCCAATGACTTGGACACTGCTTTTATGCCAAAGAAGGAGGAGTGGACTCCCCAAAAGAAGGTACTTTCCTTCCAGCTCTTTTGGAAACCGGATGGAAAACAAGCCTAGACAGCAGATCCTGCTGAACAAGACACAATGCAATGGGATGTGGTTTTTTTATTGGCTGTGGCCCAGGAGTAAAGGTCCACCCATCCCAAAGTTGCTGGTTGCTGTGTTGTGATGAAATAATCCATTCTCCCCCACCCCTCCCCACTTGTAATGGGGACTGGATAGTTTTGGCTTAAAAGCTCATTTTTTTATTGATCTTTTTGGAAAAGTAGTCATCTGGATGCTGGCTGGGAAGGTATGAGCAGAAACGTTCTGTGCAGAGACTTTCTGACATGTTACAGTGTAGATTGAACTTGAACCTAAGGCTTTGCCCTTTTCCATCAGATTTTCCTCTGAGCTGTGTTTTCTTTGTTGCCTTCCAAAGTGAGCTGGTGAATGCATGTAAGTGCAGAGCCTGAAGAAGGATGGAGGCTTGAGGTGAATCACATGTAGGATATCATGTTTGGTTCAGATTTTTAAAGAAATTGAGTTCTTCTTCACTGAATATTGAGTGTTCAGTGACATGGTTGGAAAAAAACAGCTTATATTTAGTTCAGGTTGTGTACCTGCACAAGACTTATTGTCACTGTTCCTAAAGTTGAGTAATAACACTTGTTTCGTTTTCCTTATTTATGTGGCACAGTCTTAGTACATTTATCACCATTACAATAGTGTAGAAGCCAGTGTATTTCAGTCTTAAGGTCTGTAAAAGTGTAAACTTGGAAGAGAGTGGCTTTTCCCAGCAGCTTACAGAGTATTAGCAGCCTTTTTGGGAGAGCACAGGAAACAGTAATGGTGCTCATGAGCACAAGACACATCAGACTCTGCATTCCTCCCTGTCCAGAAACAGACTTTTATCACACACACAAACCAAATGTTTTCTTGTAAAATCTCCAGTGACTCATGAATTCATGACCTGGACTGTAAATTAGGTGTTGCAGTCATTCCAGAAGGTTGCATGGCTGAGGAGTGCGTGCCTGTTTTCATCTGGTGACTTGGCTCTCTCTCCTGTGTGTTTGTAGGGTACTGGCCCTTCAGAGAGTGACAGCTCTGAGCTCTACTCACCAGCCCACTTCCAGGACCTGGGAGAAGGTACGTGAAGGCAGGGCTAGCAGGACAGACTGTTGTGACACTGGGATCAGTGCCTGTGGCACTGTGTGTGTAAGATCTTGTTCTGGGTTCAGCAGCCCAGCAAAAGATGCTTAAACCAATATGAATTGGTGGTGGGTTCTCTGATGGCTGCAGGGCACAGGGCCGAGTGCCCCAGCCCTTAGGCCCTCAAAGAATGTAGGACCCAGCCTGAAGCTCTCAGAAAGGCTGCAGAACTTGCTGGTGTCACCTGCAGCAAGGGAATTATTTCTGCATTTTCCTTGAGTTGTCTTTCTGTTGCATCCCAGCTTCTGAGAAGCTCTTGGACAAGCAGCGGAAGCGGAAGAGACAGCGCCATACCTCTGCTGCAGTCCATTCCAAGAAGGAGAAGAATGAGGAGGGGCTGGGGGAGACCCCACACTCTGAGGTACTCTTGGGCCTTCATGCTCTCATCCTTATAACCTTTTTGCTGCTTTCCAGGGCACTTGGCAGAGCCTAAGCCAGAGGCATCTTTTGTTCTGTCATTTGGGAATTAGTCCCACTGATTCAGCTGCATGAGCCGAGGTTAGGCTGAAGATGCCTCCTTGATCTAGTAGCTGTTTTATAATGATGCTTAACTCAGACTCTGTTTTCAAACTGCTACTCAGCTAATTCTCTGTGAGAGATGCTGTTCCAAATTCACGGAACAAGGTTTTGCCTGGCATCTTGCTTTGCACCTCAGAAAATGAAAGTGCTGTAAAAGGTCTCTGGGGATGGGACTCTTGCCCTTTCACACACCAGAATCAAGCACAAGCACTAGGCTGGATTTCAGCCCGTTGTGCTTGCACATGAACACCAGGATGAGCCAAGTACCCCAGGGGTTGGGGGGACTGTCTGTGACTACTCCCAAGAGCCTCTGATGGCATTCTGCCATCCAGCAGAAAGGGATAACTGGGGCAATTCCCTCTACTATGGATTAGCGGGGTCAGTACAAATATCTCTGACAAGCACATTTTGCCTTTTAGGAATGAGCCAGTTATCAGCAAGTGTAGGGGAAGCAGGACTTCCTGGGAGAGGCAGGACACCTCCAGGCCTCTCGCCATCGCCTCTCACTTCCAGTGGCCCAGGTTCAGCAGCAGGCAGGATAGTCAGTATGTATTTCAGGAGCCAATTATAGATAAATATTGTTATATTTCTTGTTGTAACACAGTTTCCAGGACAGCACAAACCTCACACCATTTTAAACAATTCCAGCCATCCTGTTGCATTTTGGCATTACTGATGAAGTTAATAAATTGGGGTCCATGTAAGCTTTCCTGTGCTGGTGTTAACATTCTTTTTGAAGTGTGCTCAGCTGGACTAGTGTTTTAAAACAGCCTGTTCAAATACCTTTGCCTGTGCTGGGCAGGGGCAGTTAACATTATCTGCTGTACCCACTAAGAGACAGCAAATTCTCTGTGAATAGAGGGGCAGTTCAGTGCAGCAAAGATCTAAGCCATGGCTCTGAATCCTGCACTCACTGCAGAGGAAACCCAGTCTTAACTGCCTACAGCTGTAGACACTTGTGTTGAGTACCAGAAGTCAGGTATGTTATAAACTATGCAAAAAAAAAAAAAAGTTTCTGCTTGGCACCTTTGCCAGCATTCTTTTCTGTGTGATTGTGTCTCTTTAGCTGCTGTGGTGGATGTTCATCCCCTGGCTTAGGTGAGTACCTGGGATGCTGAGGAGATGCAGTTGTGCTTTCATGTGGAATTCAGACCATGCTGGTCCCTCAGTGACTGCACACACTGGGCAAGGAACTCCCCTTTCCTAGAAAAAATACATGGTCTGATGATACAGCACAGTGAAGCCTTGGATCCAGCTGCCTTCCAAGGAAAAGAGGGCAGAGGAAAGGCTTGTCAGCCTGGGCTGAGCTAAGCAGCTTTCTCTGGCCTTGCCCATCTGTGGAGCCAGGAGTGCAAATTTACAACATCAGGGCAAGCAAGAGACTGACAGAATGGGATGGAAAATGCTGTTGAAATGGTTGTCAAGGTTGTGAGCCAAGGTCAGGCTGTGCCAAAGAACAGGTCAGGCTTTTGGATTGTGCCAGACACAGCAGCAGAGATAGTTCTGGAAGAAGATGTGGGATGATCCCTTCTTTCTGCAGGAGGTGTGTAGTGTTGGAGGGCTTGTGCTGGGTGCAGGAAGGAGGGGAAACAGTGACAGGTCTTTGAGTGATGGCCTTGAGTGGTGATGCCCTTTCCCATGTTCACAAAGGATGGACCTTGGCCATCCTGCCTGGCTCTGCCATCCCTTCCCTGTGCAGTTCTGGGAGCAGTGTTAGAATGAGGCTGTACTCTGTAAGGTGTGTTGGACTGGCAGCAGTCTGTAGTTGAGACTTTTCTTTTTTTCTTTTTTTTTTTTTTAATAAAGTCAGTTTATACCATTCATCTTTGTATCGTGTGTTTCAATATACCCTCAGAGCATCATTGTTCCACAGAAGGCACATGGCTTGAAAGTGTTCCCAAATAAATTCATACTGCTACATTCAGGGAATAGGGGAAAAACCCAACAGTTTCAGGCAAAGAAAGCATCATAATCTGAGCAGAATAGCAGCTCCAGTTCTTCCAGCTTTAAACTTTAAAAGATCTTTATGTCCTTGTTTTGCCCAGACTCAGAATGTGTCCAAAAGGCATTCAATTCAGATTACAAGCTTTAGTAGCACCATAGCTCAGACTTCCCATACAGAAAGTGGTGCAAAGCTCCCTCTCGTGATTGTTAGCTGGAGAGCCTGCACCAAGCAGGCCTGGAGGTGTGGGAGTGATGGCTGCTGCTTCTGCCAGCAATTTGAGTTCCTCACAAGGTCTCTCAGTTGTACTGTTTGTGTCTGGGTGTACACTGGCTACAGCTTGGTGACCCAGGGAGGAACTGGCAGCTGTGCACTGAGATCACTCAGCTACCTGCAGTGAGCTGGCATATTAAAAAGTGGCAGAGTCCTTAAAATGTTCTGGCTCAAAACACGTAGCTAAAGGCATCACTTTGGTGCAGTATTAAATGGCCCTTAAGTTATACCTACTCTGGAGTGGCAGCTGTGGCTGGTGAGGCCACTGAAGTGTTCCTTAGGCATCCCAAGTGGGCTGGAAACTGGCAGGATGGTGTTTCCTAGCTCTTAGTTGCCTGTCCTGACAAAATCTGTGGCACTGCTGCCAAATGTAGCTGCAGAACAGCTGTATTTTGTGGTAGAAACAAGTGTCTCTAGGATCCCTGCTATTCTTCCCTCTTAACAGTGCCTGGGCAGGTTCCATGGTCACTGTGGGAAGCCTTGTGACAGGATCCTTGACTTGGCCCGTGAGTGTGTGGCTGGGCCATTATCATTTGAAACCCATGTTCTCTCCAGGATGCTTCCACCAGTGGGTGTTACAGGCAGTCCTGTACACTCATACAGCACAGTGGGAGACTGGATGGGGTGTAAATGCCCTGCTGTGCTGCTTGTTTTGGGGTTGGCTGACTTCATACCAACACAGGCCTTGAGTACCTTTGTGTCTCTATATTTCATGGATTAGGACAAGCTGAGATGATTGTTGGGGAAAAGTGTAGTTCATCTAGGGTATGACAGGTGCTGTGAAGATTTAGATTTTTCATTTGTGTTTCCAGTGCAAGTAGATACTGGGATGCTTCTGACTTTTTAGCCTGCCTGATTTGTTTCTGTTCAGGGCTGACTCCTTGAGAGGGGTTATGGACAGGCAGATAATTGCATTGAGTGTGTATTTTTATTCATCTGGTAAGCTAAGAGCTCTTTTCCCTTTCCTTTCCTGTAAACCATTTGGTGGAACTGAAGGGGGGATGTTCTCTCCAGGGTGGGTAACTCACAGATCAGCTGCCAAACTAAGAGCACAGTGGCTGAATTTGTAGTTTCCAGGTTAGGATAGGTGCTACTGACAGTCCTAATTCTGGTTTTCTCTTTAAAGGGGGAGACATCGGTTCATGGGACTGCTGCAAGCCCCAAGGAGGGTCATGAGGAAGGGTCAGAGAATGACCATGGAGTGCCTTCGTCCAAAAAGATACAAGGGGAGCGTGGAGGAGGAGCAGCTCTCAAGGAGAATGTTTGTCAGGTAGTGTTCTTGAAAAAACTTCTTTGAAACTGCCCCACTGTAAAGTGTTTTTGTATAAGTTCTGGGCCACACTGGTGCCCTAAGTAAGCCCAGGTAGCCTCCAAGTGATTATTGCAGAATGAATTGGCTTTTTGTGCTCTGTGTCTAGCATTTCTCCTGCAATAACCTTTCTTCCTCTTTATGCTCACAGAGGTTAGGGAGATGTGTCCAGCATAAGAAACATTTTAGCCAGTGTGGGCTATCAGGGAGTTGGTGGTAAATGGCAGGGGTTATGCACAAACTATCCAAATTAACTGACGCAAGAAAAATGTAGCATTTTTCCGCAGGGGGTTTCTGCCTGCAGTTCTGGTCAGCATGTGGGTTGTTCCTGTCTGGGATATGCTGCAGGGAAGGAAATTGCTCAAGCTGATACTGTGTTTCTTTCCTGCAGATTTGTGAGAAGCCAGGGGAGTTGTTGCTGTGTGAGGCTCAGTGCTGTGGTGCTTTCCACCTGCAGTGCCTTGGGCTCTCCGAGATGCCAAAGGGCAAATTCATCTGCAACGAGTGTTCCACAGGTAGGGCAGCTTCTGGGAGTGCAGGACTGTGCTTCCTTCAGTGGAGTGATGTGCCTGCTCTAGGGCTGCTAACTAGCTCTCAGTCCTCAGATTATTGGTTTGATGTTGATAATGATTTTCTAATTAGAATCATAGAATCACAGAGCAATTTGAGCTGGAAGGGACCTTAAAGGTCAACAAATTCCATCCCCTTGCCACAGGCAGGAGCATGTTCTAGTAGACCAGGTTACTCCAAGCCCCAAGCCCTGTACAACCTGGGTTTGAACACTTCCAAATATGAGGCATCCACAGCTTCTCTGGGCGACCAATGCTAAGGCCTCACCACCCTCTCATAGAAGAATTTTTTCCTGATGTTTAATCTAAAGCTACTCTTTGTTGGTTTGAAGGTATTGATAATGGTTTCAAATATTTACCAGCCTTACTGTTGATTCAGACCTGCAGTACAAAGAAGTGAATGTCCAGGATTTGCTGGGAAAGAGTCAAATTCTTACCTGGGACTAGGGAAAGGGTGCTGGTGGGTAGGAGGAGTCTTTTTCAGGCTGGAAAGGGGGAAATCTATCTCAAAGTAGCATTATTGATTTTTTTATTTTATTTTTTCCCTGGCCTGAAGTTCCAGGTCTAATAATATTTATTTTAATACGGAGCTCTACTGCAGCTTCAGGCAAAAACAGCCTGGTGCAGAGCCCTGTGCTCTGGGATAGGTGCAGCAGGCTGGGAAGTTGTGCTGTGTTTTTAGGCAGCCTGGTGACAGCACCAAGTCCTCATTTAGCACTCCTGTGTGACCTGTGCATCTTTTTCTCCAGGGGTCCACACGTGCTTTGTGTGCAAGAGCTGCGGGGAGGACGTGAAGCGGTGCTTGCTGCCCCTCTGTGGGAAGTATTACCACGAGGCCTGCATCCAGAAATACCCACCCACAGTCATGCAGAACAAGGGCTTCCGCTGCTCCCTGCACATCTGCATGACCTGCCATGCTGCTAACCCAGCAAACATCTCTGCCTCCAAAGGTACCCAAGTCCTCCAGGGTGGTCTGGGGGATGCAGTCACCTGGTTTTTCTTTGTTTCATGTCCACCTGGTTCACCCGTTCTTTTTGTTGCCTTTGTATCCTTGCCACAGCACAGTGTTTGCTGAGGAATAGCTGCTCCCAGGGGAGTGGAAGGGGTGGTGTCAGAGTGCAAGGCTCAGCAGCACTCCCCATGGTCGGACATGGCAGCTGGAATGTTCTCAGACTGTCCAGAGGCTCAGATTCCTGCACGCCCAGCCTTGCCTCGGGCCTCAGCGGGTTTTTGAGTAAATCTCTGGAGCTGTACAGACACGCTCGTGTTTCTCCCACCTGCTCCTCACTGTTCCAGTGGTGCAGGGAGTGCCTTGCTTAGCAGCACAGGCTGTCAACACAGCAGCATCCAGAGCAGCACAGGGCAAATGGTGATACTGTTCTACTTAACCTTTTTCTTTCTAGGTAAACTCTCATCTTGTAGTGGAGACACCCTTGGGCTAAGCTTCCAAAGCAAACATTTGTTTGAGCTGTTTGCAGTAATACTTTGACCTTTATCTCACATGATCGAACTTAAAACTTTTGTGATTGCTGTGTATATTTGCTTCTAAAGCTGCCTTTCTTTAAATCCTAGGTATCTTAAGACATATGGCAGTAAGACCAGCTCTATTTTTATTCTCAGAGTCTGTGTTAAATTGGCTTTTTCACCCCCATTTATCAGTATTTGGTGTAGAGAACAACACCAAGCTCTGAAGCCTGCAGCACACCGCTGGCCACTTCCCCACTGAACATTTGTTGACTGGCTGCTGCTTCTTGGTGGTCACACTTGCCCCTTTTCTTCCACCTCTTCTTCTGGTTTATAGTCTGCTGTGAGGAACTGAAAACAGGCTCTGAAAATCCTTACATAAACTAGATCTGTAGGGAAGTCTGAATTGCCTGGAAGTTCTGGAATTTCAGGGTAAAATCTGATAAACAAGAGGCAGGTGCTGGTGTTTTCAGAAGCTACAAGGATTGATTTCATTATGTGCAGCAATGCACTTGGAACACCCCATCTGTAATTACTGTCGGAGCTGATTTAGTAATTATTTGTCTATGATAGGAAGCAGTCCCAGTCTGTGAACTCTTGAACTGTTTCTGCACGGCATGTAGGAGATTTTTCATTTCTAAATAATACAATTTTACCTATGGTATATGTATTACAGCTTTTGTAATTCTATATATATTTGGTTCTATTCAATAACTTAATAGGAATCCAGTGACTATATCATGGGTGGTCTATAAAAATTAAAGGTCAGCTTTTTTTCTCCAAAGCTCATTTTGAGTTTAGGTTTGAGTAGAGCCTAGTTTTAGCAGGAAGGAGTGGGGATCCTGCAGAGGCTCAGAGAGTTGTGGCTGTTTCCAGGTCGCCTGATGCGCTGTGTGCGGTGCCCGGTCGCGTATCACTCCAACGACTTCTGCCTTGCTGCTGGCTCCGTGGTCCTGGCCTCCAACAGCATCATCTGCCCCAACCACTTCACTGCACGCAGGGGCTGCCGCAACCACGAGCACGTCAACGTCAGCTGGTGCTTTGTCTGCTCAGAAGGTGAGATGCTCAGCACTGGATCCCCTGTCACCAGGGAATGCCCTTCATTGCGAAGGGCAGAAGCTTTTCCCATCCACAGTGTCCCCCTGGGAACTGCAGAGAGCAGACTGCCTCCCTGTCTTTCCACGTTTAAGTCCAACTTCAGGCTAGGACCTCTTGTGGATCCTTAGAAGGGTTCTTTTTTTACCATGAGTAGGGCCCACCTTTTGAAAAGGGTTTTATATTGGGGTGACTGTATGATTTCCCTAAACCATGACAGGCTTGCAAGGGACCATGATCCCCTTTTCTCAGCTCTGTCTGGAAGTGTGGAGTCACTGGCTTCTGCACAGTGACTGATAAATTCCTCCTCCTTCTCTTTGCAGGGGGCAGCCTTTTATGCTGCGAGTCGTGCCCAGCTGCGTTTCACCGTGAGTGTCTAAACATTGAGATGCCAGAGGGAAGCTGGTATTGTAATGATTGCAAGGCAGGCAAAAAGCCACACTACAAAGAAGTAGTCTGGGTGAAAGTTGGGCGCTACAGGTAGGTGAAGATAGAACAGACTTGTCCCCATCCCTTCTTCATGCAGTGCTCATGGTGATGGAGGTGAGAAGCTGCTCCTCTCTGCAGGATTCATTGCAGCAGCCTCTGGCTTTTTTGCATGCACATAGCTGGATAAAATTTGAGCTTTCCACCTCCAGTAGCCTTTTTTCTCCCCACCAGCCTTGCTGGTAGCCCTCACACACTTTTCCCCATGTCTCCATGCAGTAGCATACTTTTGAGGTGCCTGGAAGTGGGGAAGCCAGAGGTTTCATCTGCCCTTACCTGTTTTGCAGGTGGTGGCCAGCTGAGATTTGCCATCCTAGGACAATTCCTGTCAACATCCAGAAAATGAAACATGACATCGGTGAGTTCCCTGTGCTGTTCTTCGGCTCCAAGGACTACCTGTGGACCCACCAGGCTCGTGTGTTCCCCTACATGGAAGGTGATGTCAGCAGCAAGGACAAGATGGGGAAGGGCGTGGATGGAATATACAAGAAAGGTAACTTATCCTCATCCAGGGAAGCACATGGTCTTTCCCTCTTCATTCCTCTTTAGAAAAGTGTCAGTCTTGTAGCAGAGAAAATTATCTTCTTATAACAGAAGTGAAATTAAAAATGTCAAATGAGCTGCTGCTTACGTATCATCCAGCATGCTCAGAGTGTTTGTTTGACTCCCAGAGAGGGAGAAGGGTGTGCAGTTCTTAAATGCTTCTCCAGCTCTGACATAATGTCTCAAAATCCAAGTGAGCTGCTGCTGTGTCAGGTTCCTTCTGTGTAACACAACTATTATCTTGATATAAAAGTGCACTTGAGAGTTGTGGATGTGACTGCCTGGCATCTCTGCCCAAGAGGGCAGGCAAAGATAGCCAGCAGATGGGATGCTTCATCACCCATGAGCAGGCCCCTGATTCTAGTTTCTGCATTGGCTTTTTCTTCACCCTCCTCTGTTGAACCTTGTGAACACTGGCTGGACACTGACTGCCCAGCTCTGTGTGAGCAGAGGGAGTTCCTCATAACACAACCTCTTCTCTCACTTAGCTCTTCAGGAAGCTGCTGTGAGATTTGAAGAGTTGAAGGCACAGAAAGAACTGAGACAACTTCAAGAAGACAAAAAGAATGACAAGAAACCTCCTCCCTACAAACACATCAAGGTGAGGGGAGGTGTTGGGGGGCAAGTGCGGAAGAGAAGCCTTGAGCTGTTGGTGCAGGTGATTTACAGGTATACAGAAACATTTCTGATATTTGGGTGTCTGGCTGTTCTTGAAGGTTTCTTTGATCCTCTTTCTATCCTCAGCAAGCTGGGCAGCAGTAACAGAGGTACTCTGTTTTACTGGAACAGATCTGGTCATGTCTGTGCTGTCTGTGTCAGCTCTGTGGTCTGAAGGAAGTCTCTCTACCTTGAGAACTCAGAGGGCTGGTAGTGCTCAGTTTGGTCAAGTGCTCCATGCTGCTGATGGCAAGGTGGGCAAACCAGGTGGTGCAGGACAGGAGGTGGTCAGGGTGCAGTGCAGCAGGGCTGTGTGGAGGGTGGTAACCCCCACAGTATCTTGTATCATCTCTGCTATTGTTTTATATCTCTTTCTGTATCCGTTGGTGATTGAATAGAAATACTGTAGCAGGTGTACAGGCTGTGAAATCAGCCCTTTTCCTCAGATTTGGGGAACTATTCATGTTAAAGGCTGTTAGTTATTACTATTATTGAATTAGAATTGGAGCAGCACTAGAAGTCCTACCTGGGGGTAAATTGAGAGGAGAGCCAAGCACATGCCTGTGCCTGAGAAGTGGATCCCAACTGACCAGAAACCCCATTGACCCAAGGCTGTGTTCCTTTTTTATTGCTCCTGTCTGCTCCTTCCCTTTATTTATGTGGCAAAATATGAAAGCTTAACTGATATTTGACAGGTTTTTTGTCTAGCTAGGATTTCTAGGCCAGCAGGTATATTCTGCATGAGTTACTGTGCAGTGTAAAGAGCACAACTGAATGCTGTGGCAGCAGTATGGGCCAGGCAGCTTCAGTAGAGGAAGTAGTTTCTCATTATAGTTATTTTTAGGCCTCTCTGGCCGCAACATGAAGGAACTCTGGAAGCAGTTTAGAGACTTTGAAATACCCTTTTATATAAATAATGACGGTTGTGGTCATTAGTCATGGCAGCTCTTCTGAGGTCTGGGTGCAAGCTGTTTGTCTCTCTGAAAGCAAAGCAGTTTGCAGAAGCAGATGGTGAACTGGAAAATGCTTCAGGATGGAATGGCTGAAGCTGGTTGTGTCCACTCCTTCTGAGGAGATCAGCACCTTGAGTCCATCCCAATGAACACCCACACGAGAAGCTGCTGCAAAATACACTTAGGATCCTTCTTCACATCAGGCTTGTGACCAGTCCAAGCATTGCCATGTTTTAGTTTGTTCCAGTAGTCCCTCAGAGAGTAGAGCAGGTGTGCTGGGCATGTGTGATGTGGAGTGGCAGTGCCAGAGCAGTGCCAGTGGTGGACTGACCTAATTCTAAGTCTTGACACTCTTAATGAAGTGATGAGTCTGGGTAAGAGATGGGAAGCAACAGAGGAGAACCTGAGTGACAAGGAAGGTTGGACGTGGGATGCAGTTCTAGGAAGAAGGTGGGGGAGACTGTTGAAGAGATTAATGAGGGATTTCTGCAGGATTTGTGTTTAAACAAAGGGAGATCAGGACTGGGCCAGCCTCAGGCAGGCTGTCAATGTGGAAACTCTGTGGGTGGGACCAGGTAACTTATATGGGGGCTGGAATAGTTTTGCTAAAATCCCTTCCGTTTGTATTCTGAGGGAGGAAAGTGAGACAATGGCTTACCCAGGAAAAGAACAGCAAGGAGCTTTTCTTCAGTGTCTCTCTCCAAAGTCCTGACTCTCTGTTGCCTGCTTTTCAGTGTTCGCTGCCTTTAACCAAACCCCAAGGACCCAGCTCATGCCACAGACACGCCAGTCGCTTCTCCACCTGGTGCTGCACTCTGCTTCCTTCTGGAGCGGTTTTTAGAGAGCTCCTTGGCTTAACTCTGAGCTCCTCTTTGGGCCTTCCAACCCCAGCCTTGTCTGGTTTGGCTTCCATTTACATCCGCAGGACAGTTGGGTAGGGAGGTAACTGCATGGTAGGCCAGCACAAACCAGCTCAAAGGTAACATTCAAAATGCAGGGCAGTAAGGGAAAGCTGAGGAAAAGCACCTGACAGTCAGACTGGAAAAGGGGCAGTTTGACTCAGAAAGTGGTTTGGTGCTGATCACAGGGGTGGTCTGTGCCCAGGGGGAGCACTGGGCTGGCCACCTGAGCTGGATGTGGGCACAGTGATGATGGGAGGGGGACATTTGGCAACCTCTCACCCTTCAGAATACACACTGCACCAGGTGATACTAGTAGGGAACCTGCATCCTCCTGACCTCTTTCCTCTAACCTGCCTCTTGAAATAGCATTCCCAGAAGTACAGCTGTGCCTGTACTTGTGTCCTTCTGCCCCTTGCTGTCACTAAGTCCCTGCAGCCCATCAGCTCCTAGGCAAGGGTGGATATAGAAGTGCCTGTCGGGGTAACCTGCAGCTCCCAAGAGCTCATGTCCCTCGTGTACATTGAAGGTGAACCGGCCGGTGGGGAAGGTGCAGATCTTCACTGCAGACCTGTCTGAGATCCCGCGCTGCAACTGCAAACCCACGGACGAGAACCCCTGCGGCCTGGACTCGGAGTGCATCAACCGCATGCTGCTCTACGAGTGCCACCCCCTGGTGTGTCCTGCTGGGGAGCGCTGCCAGAACCAGTGCTTCTCCAAGCGCCAGTACCCCGAGGTGCAGATCTTCCGCACGCTGGCACGAGGCTGGGGCTTGCAGGCCAAAACTGACATCAGGAAGGTGCGTTGGCTCTTTGTGTGTCACTTGCTCGTGACGCCTCTCTCTTGATCACTCTTGGTTTGAAAAGTGGATTTGAAGGAGACTTCATGTTGTAGAACGCTATGTAGGAAAAAAAATTATGAGTTTAATCTTTCCAGTCTTGACTAGAGTGTTTTGGCTCAGCTGACCGAGAAAGTGGTTTGCATGTTGATGTCCCACAGGGTAAGAAAGGTGATTGCTTGGGCAGTCTGCTTGTAAGAACAATGGGATGGTGCTCAGAATTTCCAGATGGGGAACAGTGATTATTCTTCCCCCCCATTCTTGACTAGCCAGGCTTATCTAGCATGAGAATTTTGTGTCAGAAACAGAAACCAGGGCTTGGATCTTGAAAAAGGACAGTGTCTTGGAGATGGCTCTTATTACTGCTGAAACTGATTATCTCCACCTAAAACACTTGTATGTGTTTTTTAAATGCAAAGAATAGTAATTCTTTGGGCACGCATCTGTGCTGAACGAAGAAGGAGGAATGTTGAAACTGAAAGAACCCCAAAGCTAATAAAGCATGAAGTGAAACGGAGGACTGTTAGCATAGTAGGAGAACAATGTCTGAAAAAGAAGTAGGGCTGACATGATAAGAGGGAGGGCTTGATAAAGGAGGAAAAATGTGAGTCTGTCCTGTTGAAAACTTTGCCACCTTCTGTCCCATAAGTTAAAGGGTGTTTCTGCCATTCCATGTGCACGTTTCACTTTCAGCAGACAGTCTGGAAACAGAAACACTCAGTTATTTAGTGGGGGGACCTATTAGCCCCACTGGAGCAGACCTTGAGTTCTCTTTAATGGCTGGAGTAGGGTCTCTGCAGTACTTCACCACAGGAGAACTCCCTGGATTCTCTGCAGGAGCAGGTGCCCCAGGTGCATCCTGCTGCTCCATGTGCTTGGTCCCCAAAGGGATATTGTTTCCTGCTGGAATGCAATTAGGGCAGTGCTTTGAGCTTTGCAGCAAAGTGCTGTTCTTGTGGTTTACTTCTGTGCTGTCCCTGGATGCTAATTCTTTCTTTGGCACAAAGAATAACCTGATGGTTGTGATTCTTTTATAAATTTATTTAGAGTTATTTGAGCATGTGAAACGGTTGTATGGTTCAGGGCTCTTAGTGAAGGTTATAGGTCAAACTGGCTGCAAAGCACAGGAGAGATTTTTAGGAAGGAAACAGGAGCTAAGTTCTAGCACAAAGGTGGGCATCCCTCCATCCTGCAGGTAATCTGTCTTGTCTTATCAGCTTGTTTTCTGTCTGGCAGGGTGAATTTGTTAATGAGTATGTTGGGGAGCTAATTGATGAAGAGGAGTGCCGGGCCCGAATCCGCTATGCTCAGGAGCACGACATTACCAATTTCTACATGTTGACACTGGATAAGGTATGTGCAAGGAGTCTCTTGGCAGGTTCCTAGACAGAAGGAAAAAGATGGGAAGGAAGGCATGATACTCCATCTAGTAAAAAGGTGCAAAACATTGCTAATGAGCTGGTCTGTATTTCCTCTGAAATTACTAAACTAATTAAAATGTCGTAGAGGAGCTTCAGGTTGGATATTAGGATTAGGAGGAAAGTCTGAACAGACATTTTCTGAGTTTGTTCAGAAGAGTTGTCTGAGGACCATGGGTCCTGCTTCAGTGTAAGAGATTGGGAATTGGGAAACATTGGGGTTCTTCCCAGAAGCTGAACCTTGGAGAGTCCAGAACGGGGATGGTGTGTGCCAGAAGAGGCATCAGCCTCAGACGTGTAAATTATAGGCTCAGCAAGACCTTCATCAAAGTTAGATCTCAGGTCTTGCTGTTCTCAGTAGAGTGATGGATTTAGTTATACCCACAGGCTCTCCAGTGGGTCCTGCAGGCCAGGTTGTTGCTATGAACTCCTGATTTTCGGAGGTTTAAGTGGTTTTGTCAGCTGCTTTCCACACTTTGTCACTCAGCCATGGAAAGTTGAGAAGGAAACCAGGAAAGCAGACATGGGGAGGAAGCTGTCAGGTGTGGGACAGGATAACAATGACTACTTTATGTCTTTGCCCTTATCCTGCTGCAAGTTCACACTGCCCATATCTTGTTCTTGTCTGGCTGATGGGGCAGACCCAAGTGTTAATGTCTCATTCACTACTACAAAAGCAAATCTCAGTTGCAGCTTCCCTTTTCTCTCCTTCCCAGGAACAAGCTGTGCACCAGTGTACCTCAGCTTACACACTCTTCCTGTTTTCCTTCTCTATGCTGGCATGCAAGAAATGGGAGCTGCTATTTTGCTTTTAAGCAGAAGTTGGGGCCTGGAACCACAAGCACTGCCTTGGAAGTGTGCTGGGGTGGTGTTTCTCCAGCACTGATGCCACAGGGAGACCTTGTGTCCCAGAAAGCAGCAGTGGCACTGTCCTGTCTGTTTGGGAGCCCTGTGTCTTTGAGGATAAGGATGATGCCAGAGGCAGCAGAGCTTGTTGATTACAGTTGATGACAGCTGATTAAAGTGTGGTTCTTTTTGCAATTCCAGGATCGAATCATTGATGCTGGGCCAAAGGGCAACTATGCTCGGTTCATGAACCACTGCTGCCAGCCCAACTGTGAGACTCAGAAATGGTGTGTGAATGGCGACACTCGGGTCGGGCTCTTCGCACTTGTAAATATCAAAGCTGGTAAGGAACACACTGTCAGTGTCTGCAGTAGCCTCGGGGGGTTCTGTAAGGAAAAGGGAGGGTTTGTAGCTCCCTGGGAAGGGATTTAATTTTTGTTTTTGGCATTCATGAGACTTAACAGCAGCACTAGTGTAATGGAACAGCCATGGTATCAGTGGGGGTTGATACAGGGCCCTGCTACAGGGCTTTTTAGCTGTAAAATGTGGTAGGAGTGAGGGGTTGCACTGAATTTTCAGTCCACACAGGTCTATGGGGTGATTAATAGTTTGCTGTCCTTGTAGTGGTGACAGTCATTTGTGACATTATATTTAAAAAGAGATTTCACTTCAGCAGTAAAATGTTCCACCCTGTAATTCATTAACAACTTGCTTGGTTTTGATCTGCTTTTGTGCCAGGGACTGAGCTGACTTTCAACTACAATCTGGAGTGTTTGGGAAATGGAAAGACCGTTTGTAAATGTGGTGCCCCAAACTGCAGTGGCTTCCTAGGAGTAAGACCAAAGGTATGATGCAATCTTTAAGCTTTTTTCTTCCAAATCACCTCTTTGCATAGATGTGTATCATTCATTGGTTGCAGGGCTTTCAGGATGAAGAGATCATCGTTTCATTGTGGCCATGGTAACAGTGCTTGAAATGAGTTAAATATTCGAGTTTTCATTCTGAGAGAGCAAATCTTAGACTTCAGTTATCAGAGTTGCTATAAATAATGACAGGAAGTTTTATTTCACACTGAAAGAATAAAAGAAAGAGGGTGCTTTTTTCATTAAAAAAAAGAATTTCTACTTCTTATCGTGACAATTTCCATACCACTAGAGAAGCAAAGGACAGGCATGGGAAAGTCTTCATCAGATAATCAAGAAAACATAGCTCGGCCTATTTCCCAAAGAAAAGGCTTGAGTAAATTGTGAGCATGCATGGAAGGCCAGCAAATTCACATTCCTTCAGGCTGAAATTGCTTTAGAGCCAGAAGGCTGCTACCTCACCATCCATTCTCCAGTAAAGTTCTTGGTTTTATTCTGCTTTTAATTAAGTGACCAATTTTTTCATATCAGACAGACATAAGAAATTTGTCATATCTGTAGTAGAAAAACCACCAGCTTTTAGAACTCACTGACTTTTTGAGGGCTTCGATTTGTAACTGTAATGTTGCAGTAACAGGAATTGATTTCAATTACCTCCTTGTGTGAGCTGGTTCTCACTGGGAAAAGGAAATAACAGGAGCAGTTGGCCGAGTTCCCAGCTGTCACACGCTAAATCTATGTCTCAGCTGTTGGTTTGTTACGAGTGCTTCACCAAATCAGTCTGTAATCCCTCTGCTCTGGCATGTGGATCCTGCCATGCCCACAGCTTAAGGGTTAAAAAGCTCCAGCAGCACAGTTGTTCAGCCCCATCAATATATAAGGAAGGTTTTATGAATTCTCCAGAGATAAGTTCTGCAGAAAAATTAACTTATAAAAATTTTAAAATGGATGTCTTCAGAGGTTGACAGATGAGGTGAATTGCACATCTGATGTATTTAGTTCTTTTTCGGGCCACGATTTAAAGTTCAATTGATTTTGTGCTGCCCCTGTGTTATACATGGCTTGACTGTCATTTTTGCCTTGAAATTGCAGGTTGCACGATGGAAATCAGAGAAAGGTGCCCTTTAGTTGGCATTCATGTTCCATTGTGATATCTGAGGTGACTCATTCCATCTTGATGAGATGGGCTAAGAAACAATACGGAGAAAACAGTACCTTAGGGTGTTTTGTTTTTTTTTTTAAATTCTTCTCACAGTAGATGCATTTTTAAGCTTCCTGAAGATACAGCAAGACAAAACTGATTATACTCAAGTTCACTCTTAAAAGTGCCTTCTATCTCGAAGTGTGGAAGAATGTTTGGGAGTCTATTGTACTGCAGGGAGCAAGTGGGAATCGCTTAGTCCAGCTGTTAGACCTTTCATAGACATTCAAATTAGCTGCGAAGCGATTTTCTTGTTCTCTTTGTAATTAGATGGCCAAGCAACTAGGCGCTGAAAATCTGTGGCATAGTTTAGGTGGAAGCATTTCAGTGCCTGCATTTTCAGTGATAAGAAAGGCCTGGCTTGTCCCCATTGTCAGAGGGGATGATGGTATGAAAGCAGAAAGATCCACATGGGAAGGAAACAATCAAGAGGTGTAACAGGAAAGCTGGATGGACAGCTGCAGAGTTCTGAAATTGCAGGTCTGGAGACCAAGGTTTTTAAATGTTTTGGTGATGAAAATATTATGCACAATGTTTATGCAGAATAAAGGATGTAAAAATTGCTTCACATGCATTGTGTCAGCACACAGAGATGTCCTGCATGGAGAATGCATGTTTGAACATAAAGAGATGTAGAAAATGGCACAGAATTTAGCTCATATCTCCTTAGATAAACTAAACTGATAGTGCTTTGATAAGGTCATGACTGGAGGCAAGAAGCATCATCTTTGTGGAGTTGAGTGTTCAACACAATGGGAGACTCAGCCTGGCTTGGAGGGGAAGTTAGAAGAGCAGGGTTGGAGGAAGCCTTAGGCCAGACAAGAGAGCACTTAAACCATTTTTTGTTGCCTGTCCTGGGTCCAGTTGTAGTTATTTCATGCACAGATAATTTAACTGTACTGATGACACAGTCGGTTGTCATTGGCATGGGAGAGTGAGAGGATGGGCAGTTGCAAAGGAATAACTGAATTTAGGGGGAATGGGGATTGGATATTCCACAGTACACACCTGGAGGGACACAGCAGAAATAAATCCACCATGAGAAGGTCATGGCTGGGCAGTTGTATGGAGAAGGAGCCACTGTGCAGCTCAGCTGCCACAGGACTGAGCTGTGGAGTTACACAGATGTGAAAAAGGCAAATGGGGCAGTGCTTTGCTGGGGATTTCCTGTTCTTTTGGTGTTCATGTCATTATACATTTCCTGTGAGGTTTTATCTGAGGTGGCGTGTGTAATTCTGTAACTTTCATTTGGGATAAATATACTCAATAATGGCAGAGAAAAGCTGCTGGGAAGTTTGAGTGTGCAGACTGTGAAAGTTTCAGTTTGTAAGCAGGAGAGAGTGTCCCAGAGGTTACTTCCGGGAGATAGAAAAACTTCGAGTCTTGGACTTGATCTTGGAGGTATTTTCAAACAAAGATTTTGTGATTCTGGTGCAAAAGCGCAGCATTGACACAAGAATGAATAGGTCTAAACTGATGGCAGATAAATTCAGACTGAAAATGGAGAGAGAAGTGATGAATGTGAAAAAGTGCAGGTAGGCCCTGGTGAGACTCCTTATGGCCATGTGTGCCAGGAGACCTGAGTGCTTTGACCTGAAGAGTGTGTGAGAGGTGGCACGAGCTCAGTGGCACCAGGCAGCCCCAACTCCTTATTCTGCTGTTGCTAGTTGTATAAATCCCATGTTGAGCCAAGCTTTGCTGCAGGACTTCCAGGCCCTTCCAAAATACCTGGGAGCTCTTTGCTGTAGTTATTTGGTTGCCAAACACCTGATGCCGTTTTCCTGGTGTTAGGAAAATGAAGCTAGACACGGTTAAGAGGGTTGGGGTCTTTACCTCAGTATTTTAATCAGGGTCCTGTTTGTTGCATCCACTTCACGCTGGTGAAGTGTAGCAAAAATGCACACCCCCCGTCAATCACACACACCAGTTATAGACTTTATACATCAGCAGATCCAACAAGGGAGCCCAATAATGAGGTTGGGGTGGGCTAACCCTGAGTTTACAGAATCCTCCTGTCAGGAGACCTTGGGTTCCTGAGATAGTGGGAATGTTTGGTGTCCCTGGCTCTGCAGCTCTGGGCTGTTCAGTCTCAGGCCTGCAGAACACTTACAAAACACTGAGCACTAAACTAAGTAAAAGGTTGCAAGTGTGCATGCTGCTGATACTTGTGGATACAGAGAACTGTGTAAAAGGTATATAAAAGAAAAGACAAAAAGCATTTCAGCATCACACCGAGGAGCCCTAGAGGTGCTGCACAGGTCTCAGGTATAGCTGGCAGTGGGATTTCTGGCAGGATTTGCCATTTTATCCTGCAGCCAGAAGGGAGCTGGTGGACAGGACAGAGCACTGTATTAACCCCTGCTATCTCACCCACAGAGCCAGCCCAGCCTCAGCGAGGAGAAGTCCAAGAAGCTGAAGAGGCGGCCACAGATGAAGCGCAGGTCGCAGGCGGAGGTGATGAAGGAGCGGGAGGACGAGTGTTTCAGCTGTGGGGATGGAGGGCAGCTGGTCTCCTGTAAGAAGTCAGGCTGCCCCAAGGTGTACCACGCTGACTGCCTCAACCTGACCAAGAGACCTGCAGGTCAGTGCTCTGCAGGGTTGGGCTCTGCTTGGGTCACAGTGCTGGCTCTCAGTGTCCTGAGCGCTGCTCATCACTGTGCACGCTCTTCTCAGCGTCTTAACATTCAGAGAAATCTTTCTCACTTGAACAGATGTATTGACCAAACAACCCAGCCCTGGTTTAAACCCCAGTGTGACTGCAAAAAGGTGAACTGGTTGCTGAAGGGGGAGCTGGTCCTTGTCTAAGAGATGGTGCTTGTGAACTGACCCCATTCTTGGGGCCTGTCAGAGCATAATCCCAGCAATAGCTGAGGTATTGGTCATCACACTGGCTGTTTTCCCAAAGTTGAAGGCAACTGAGTGAGTCCAATGGTGAGGAGAAGCACTGCTGGAAAACAGCAGTTAGAAAAGTACCTGTTAAATGCCTGAATAGCCATTAGTTCATACCTAAGGGAACAGTACCAAAGCATATTGTAGTTTGTGGTGAAATGCGGGCAAAATTCTGAAATAAAAAAATACTCCAGAAGTACAGTCCAGTCTCCAGCCTGTTCCCCTGCTTTCCATTTGAAAAGTATCTCCTAACAGCCTGATTTAAAAACACAAAGGAATGCCAGCTCTCTGATACACATTTTTTTACATAGTGGAAGATTGTTGTCTCAGTCCTTTTCTGGCTTATACAAACATTGCCTCAAGTTTTTATTCTGGATCTGCTCTGGACTGTGTCCCACTTGCCTACACATTTTTTTAAAACTGGAAATGAGAATTTTAACAGCATTGCAGCCAAGGCCTTGCTTACTCTGAGAAAAGAGAATAATTGCATTTTGTTTTTTACATAAAATTTCTTCAGAAATTATGTTTGACTTGTTTTGCAAAAATAACTTATGTAATGTTGATGGTTTGATTTATCCTTCTTGAGTTTTCATCTTGATTCTTTACTCATATTTATTTCTTCCTCTTGCAGTTCTGTTTTGCACCTGTCTTTATTTAATTACACCTTGTTGGTGCAAGAGCATTTGTCCAGTTTAAATTTTGAGCCTGTCCAACTGGATTTTTGCAGTCCCTCACAAGCCTCAATGTTATCTACCTGTATCTGTAAGAGCATTTGCTGTTCTGCTTTCAGAAATTTAAATTATAGTACAGATTAAAATATACTCCCGAAGGATGTCATTTGAAATGCCTCCTCAGTTTGCCACTAGACCTTTAATAACTGTTTTTTGAGAATGATTTTCAGTCAGTTGTAGCAATTTTACTCTTTTTACACAAAGGCAGTGATTTTCATAGCCTGCTCCTCTGAGTATCATTCAGGACATGAAAGGTTCAGCACTTTCTGCTTCAAGTGTTTCCTCTGCCATGGGCGTTGCTGTCAAGTAATTGGAATTTCCTGCTTGTTTGCATGTTGCTAATTGTGTAATCTTAACTTCCAAGAGCTCTGGGCTGTCCCTGGAGAGAGAGAGACTATGCATTAGACCTTTTATCCTGTCAAAGACCATTAGAGTGGTTTGATAGGATTTATCCTTCCTGCAACAAACTAGCAGGTTTTGACTTATTTTCCATCTGTACAAATGACCTCTACAGGGATGGTCCCAGGGTCTTTCCAGTGGCCCAGTTTGCCTCTCTTAGATGCTACTGGTGCTGGGGGAGCAGTGACAGCCTGTGCTGCAGCATTGGGAGCCAGGAAGAATGGAGACCATGGGAAGTGTTAAACATGCTGAAAAATTGGAAAAGACACAGAAGAGCAGTGTGCATATTTTGAGACTGGAACAGAGGCCTTGGACTGGCTTCAAAGGAGGGGAAAAACTTAAAACATGTTGCCTTGAACCTCAGGGGAAAAGCAGCGTGAGAGAGGGGAGTGAAGAGCTGCTGTTGCACAAGTCCAGGGAGCAATGCCCACAGCTGCTCAGTGCTGTGCTGCAGGAACCAGCCTCCCTGGGAAAAAACTGATAGCCATAGCTCTGTTTGGTTCAGGCAGGCTGGGAAGTGCTCTGGCCTGGTTGGTGTCTGAGGCTGCCCTCTGGCTCAGAGTTCTGTGCCAGGGCTGCTCTTCGAGGAGCTGCTCCCCACAGCAAGGCAGGGAGCTGGAGAGATGGGGAATGTGGAGTGCTGGGAAAACACCGAGGCAAGAGGTGTATATGGAAAGAAATCCTTGCTCACTCTGTGGTGAGAGGTCAGGAACTCAGCCTAGTTGTGTCCATGAACTGGTGAGAAGTGTTTGGTAGAGTCAACAACAGCCTTGGCCGAGGGAGTAGGAGGCTGAGCCAGTGAGGTCATTCACAAGTGAGAAAAGCAGCAATCTCTGAAGTGTAGTGTTGTTTTTCCTCCTGGTGGTGTTGGTACTGATGGTCAGTAGGTTCTCTGAAGATGGAGCTGCTGGGGGAGCAGCTTTGTTTTATAATGGCCATACATGGCCAGAAGTTAAGGATGTGACTTTGGGTTCAGAGACAATAGAAACTTACCCCTTGTGATCACAACTCTCTCACTTCTTCTTTCTGATAAACAGGAAGGGTGGTTCTTGACCCACAATTAAAAGATGAATCTGACATGCTTACTTAAAACGTCCTTTGGGTGTTGTGCACCAACAACCACTGCTGTTTTCTATGAAAATCAGAGCCACGGAGATGTGCAAGCTGGGGATGTCTTCTCCTCTCTAGACACCTCTTTTGATTAGTGTTGTGCAGGAGCCAGATGGTCTTTTGGTCTGAGCTGATATATCTTGTGTTTGTCATAATTATCATTGCCCTTGCTGCTTCTGAGAATGCAGGTTCATGTTAACTGCCTGTCAAGCTAAGGCAGAAACTGAAGAGGAAATGTAGAATTGTACGTGGGTGTTACAGGAGCATTCTCACTTTCCTGTGGACTCCATTTGCAGCAGGCCTTTTATTCTTACCCCTGTCCTACTCCTAAGGTGTGTCTTTTCTCCCATGTGTATGCTGCAGGAAAGTGGGAGTGCCCGTGGCATCAGTGTGACGTGTGTGGTAAGGAAGCAGCTTCGTTCTGCGAGATGTGCCCCAGGTCCTTCTGCAAGCAGCACCGGGAGGGAATGCTCTTCATCTCCAAGCTGGATGGACGATTATGCTGTACAGAGCATGATCCCTGTGGGCCTCACCCTCTAGAGCCAGGAGAAATTCGTGAGTATGCGCCTGTCATAGAAGGCCTGACTACCGTCGAGGACCCCCAGCCACCAGAGCAGCTGCCTGCAGACACAGAGGCAGACACAGACCTGAGTGTTCAGCCCCTGGACAGCCTACCTCAGTCTGTGGCCCTCAGACTGCAGTCACCAGAAAAGCCCCCTGCTACCCTAGCGCTGAGGCTGCCATCTTCAGACAAGCCCCCCACCACCCTTGCCCTGAGGTTGCAGCCGTCAAACAAGCCCCCCACCACCGTGGCCCTCAGGCTGCCTTCACCAGACAAACCGCCTGCCACCCTGGCTCTGAGACTGCCACCGTCAAATAAACCCCCTGCCACCTTGTCACTGAGGCTGAAGCCATCTAACAAACCCTCCACCACCCTCTCGCTCCGGCTTCAGCCTTCGGACAAACCTCCCACCACCCTGTCGCTCCGCCTGCAGCCATCAGACAAGCCCCAGGCTGCCCTGTCCCTGAGGCTGCAGTCAGAGAAGCAGCCCATCATTGTAGCTCTGCGGCCTCAGCAGTCTGACAAACCTCCCAGCAACGCCGTGCTCTGGCCACTGGACGAGTCCTCCAGTGAGGCCTCGCAGTCTCAGCTGCAGAGCAAATCTCCTCCAGGATCACCGCAGTCCCCACTGGATGAGTCACTTGTTACTGCTGCTGACCTGCAGCTCCAGCTGTCAGATGAGACTCCTGATGCCCCCGAGGTTTTGGAGTTATCGGACAAGTCTCTCATTGACAGCAGGACCCAGCAGCCCGAGCTGCTGGACGAGTTCCCTGTGAAATGTCTGCATCCTCCACTGTCTGACAGGCTCCTCGCCACAGTGGGGACACTGCAGTCCCAGCCAGAGGATGAGCCTCCTGAGGCCGATGAGCTCCAGCCACTGGACGATTCCTCTGCCAAAAGTCCACAGCCACAGGTTGTGGAAGAGGCTTCCAGCTCTGTGGTCCCAGCACTGGAGATAGCTTCCAGTCCTGAGGTGCTGTGGTCTGTTCCCATTGAAAAAGTCCCTGACTCCCCAGTCTCACGGATCCTGCCCTCAGAGAAGGCTCCTGGATCAGCAGTACCACGATCCCTGCCTCTAGAAAAGGCTTCCTTCTCTGGAGCAGTGTGGGTCCCAGACACAGAGAAGTCCCCCACCTCTGGGTCACCCGGTCCCCTGCCTCCAGAGAAGGCTGCTGGTTCGGGTATGCCTCAGATCCTGCCCACAGAGAAGGCTCCCAGCTTAGGGTTGTCATGGCCCCTGTCTCCAGAGAAGGCCCCTGGCTCCCGGTCACCACATGTCCTACCCACGGAGAAGGGTCTCAGCTCGGGGGCCCTGCGGATCCCGCTCACACAGAAGTCTCTCTCTCCAGGGGTGCTGCGACCCCTTCCTCCAGAGAAGGCTGCTGACTCCGGGGCCCTGCGGGTTCTTCCTTTGGAAAAGGCTCTCAGCTCCGGGGTGTCTCGGCCTCAGCTCTTGGAGAGGCCTCTTGCTCTTACAGCCCCGTGGCCTCAGGCGTCGGATAAGCTGGCTGCTGCTGTGGCTCCTCGGCCCCAAGCCTTGGACAAGCCTCTGGCTGCATCAGCTCCGAGGCTGTTGCTGTCGGAGAAGGCGCTGCGTCCTGTCGACCAGAACGCTCAGCTGAAGGAGAGAGGAGCCCCAGCTGTGGAGCTGAGTCCCCAGCAGAAAGAGAGGACCATGTTAGCTGGGGAGCAAATCTCCTGGTCTGCTGGGAAGGTGGTGACGCACGTCGGACAAGTACCGTGGCCTACGGAGAAACTACAGACGCACGAGCAAAGCCACTGGCCCACCGCGAAAGCCCTGACGCCTGCGGAGCAGCCTTCCCGGACAGCAGAGAAACTACCAGAGCCAACCCTTCAGCCCAGCTGGGAAGTGGCCTCAGCCCCCTCAGAGCAGACCCCGTGGACATCAGAGAGATTGTGTGCGTTCGAGCAGACCCCTCGGCCAGCCAGGGAAGCGCCGGTGCCCCCGGAGCAGATGCAGTGGCTTGTCACGAACATTCAGACAATTGATCAGATTACTTGGCTGAGTGGAAAAGCACAGACTCCTCGGGGGCAGGACCCTTTGCCTGAGCAAAACACAGCGCTAGCCCGTAACCAGGATTCTGTCTGTCGTGAGTTGGCTGACTCAGAGCCAAAGTGAGGTTGGTGAATATGGGAGGCAGGTTTCAGTCGTTTAATGTTTAGGGAGGGGGAATCTTTGTTTTGTTTTTTTAATTCACTTCCCTGAGCCCAGCCCCTAACCCATGCACATCCCATCCATATTCTCTTGTGACATGAGCAAGGACATTCTTCTTAAATCTGAGTCTGGCCCAGCCAAAGGGAGAGAGCATCTGTGACCTTTTCCTCTTCCTTTTACAAATGGTAAAGCTGAAATAAAGAGTCCACTCTGGGTAAAAATCTCCAATTCCATTGAAATGGTCACATTACTAATCCAGTGTGTTCAGGCTCCAGGTTTGATTCGTAGGTGAGTTCCCAGGCACAGCCAGGGGCCTTGCTCTTGTTACTGCATTTAAAGAAAGTCAGGCTGCCCTGGCACTGGAGATGTTTCAGGGATCATGTGGTGAGCAGTCGGGTGTGTGTCCTTGCCAGACTTTAGAAGCAGGGAAGGGATTTTATGTCACCTGCCCAGGTCTCTGTCCCTGCAGGGTGTTGCTTTATGAGGTTTATGTGTTCACTGGGACATGCTGTGCATGTGGTTTGCTGAAGGACATGGATGGTCTCCAGTGAGATGGGAGAGGAGCTCCTGCACTCACTCAGTGCAGTTTTCTCCAGCAATAGGCAGTATCCATTCAGGCTCCTTTTTTACAGAGTTGTGACTGGCCATGCCAGGCCCAAGAAGTGAGAAGTCTGGAGGAAGTCAGGGGAAAAGAGAGATCCTGAAAGAAGTTGTCTGGCAGCCTTTTCATTCTTGTGTCTTAATCCTTTAGCACAGGACACACCGGGTGTTTCCCTGCGCTTGACAACGTAGTGACCCATAAGGCAGCAATAGCAGAGCAGGGTAGAGTGGGTTCTTGGAGGTGCTGAGCACTGCCCTACCAGGGGGACAGTGCTCCCTTTCAAATTTCCATCCAGTCTCTTCTAGACCTGTGTTGTCAGCGTGAGCCAGCGGACTGAGCAGTCCTTTCTCCCTTTGCCTCAGACGTGTTCAGAACGTGTTCCCATCACACCTGGTGTTGCCAGCAGCAAGCCAAGCCTGTCCTACTTGCTGCACAGTGCAGAGGCAAGGGTGCCATAGCTGGATCGGGACCCATCTCAACACCTTCCCCTTGTGTAGCTTCTGGCTTAACTCTTCTACAACCAAAGGAGACTTGAATTAACTGGACTGTGTTGGTGTGCATGTGTGTGTGCGCGTGTGCGTCCATCCAACTGAATTGTAGTTCTCACACTGGAACACAGTGGGCTCCAGCAGCTGGCTGGCTTTCTTTTTCCTCTTCTCCCTTTTGCAGTGAAGGCAGTGTTTAGTACCTGGTGGTCATCGGGCTGGTGTCCAGACTAGGCCTGCTGAAAGCCATTTGCTCAAGCGTTGAGGCAGAAGTTGGCTTGGCTGTGGTGCTCGTGGGGCAGACAGTAGAGTCCCAGGGCCCTGCAGCATCTTGTGACCTCTAGCACCTTCACAGGCAGGAGGAGGACAGGCCTCCTAAGGTGGCAGTGCCTGGCCTGGCTAGGGTTGGTGTCCTGCCGAGGAAACGCTGCTGACCAGCTTTTTCCCACTCTCACAACACGTTACCTCTGTAATTACCTGAGCTTCACCCATCTGGGGCCGCCGCCTCGGATCTCCGTGCCGCCGCCAGACCCTTGCACAGCTCCAGTGTGTGTATCCTACTCCTTCTCCTTCCAGGCAGATCCGCAGGCCCCTCCCCAGGAAGGGAGATTTCAGCCCCATCCTGACCCCCTTCCTCTGACATGGGAGCAGGTCCTTGTTCCCTCCTGGCTTGCAAGTGCCTGCTGCTCCCAGAGCAGACAGTCATGAGCTTTGCAGTTTTCTATGAAGGGAGGCAGACACCTGTACCAAGACAAATCCCGATCCCTTCTCCTTTCCTGATGTGTGCACCCAGAGACAACGTCCTGCTGTAAAGGCCAGGTGTGCTGGGCACAAGGGGACATTACCAGTGCTATGGTGCATCTCTTCTCTAGTCCGAATCATTTCAGATCCTTTGTAGAATAGATCACGACTTGGAAAAGCTTTATGGCTTATGGAAACTTACTTGTTTAATGTTGGTTTGTTTTTGTTTTTTTTTCCGGGAAGACTGGCAGGACAGTTCCTGCTTGCTGCTGAAACTGGGGAAATGCAAGCAGCTTGCATTTCTGCGTGACTCCTCCACAAAGGGAATCAGGACAACTCAGATCCATTGAGAGAGAAGATTACCTTAAGGGCATTCATTAACGTTTTTAAACAAAAATTTAAAAAAAAAAATTATGACGTTCAGTATATTAAGTATTTATCATGTGTGAGAAGGAAAATAAATCTTGAATTTACATTTATAAGCCTTCCCATGAGCTGGACTTAGTCATGTAGATTGTGTAAGTAGGGTTTCCTCAGTGCCAGCACCCAGCCAGTTCCCACTGTAACCAGAGAGGTCTCTGCACTGCTCTGTCCACCTCCGCTTCGCATTGTCACGTGTTAACTAGTTACTTGTTTCATGAAAAAAATAAACTGTGAATATTTTTGGTGCAGGCTTTTTTAAATCTGTAAAATGGAGAAGTTCTCAGTGAATTCTCACAAGAGCAGGTTTGAAAAAAAATCACTTCTGTAAATCACGGGCTCACGTAGCAGGGTGAGGCTCATGGCAGCAGCCACCTTTCATGCAGCAGGTGCTTACCCAAAAGCTTGTTTGGAACAGTGAACGTGGATTAAACTGTTGCATGGCATTTCCCTCAGCCTTCTTTGTTGCAGCTGCTGTACCCTGTCTCTCTTCTTGTCTCCCTTTTCCACAAGGATCCAGGTTTCTGGTTTGCTACCTTGCAGCTACTGTTGGAAAGTTGAGTTCTGTTGGAGGTTACTTGGCAAGACTGGTGTTAAGAAACGTCACTGAAGGAGGAAGCCAGGGAGCTGATCTTCCCTCTTTGGCCTTGCTTGGGGCCCTGGGTGATGCTCTGTTCAGTCAGGGGGGCTTTTCAGAGGGAGTAGTGGTGCTTTTGGGAGTTTCTGGGCTGTTCTGGGTCACACAGAAGGCCTGACCAGCTGTAGAGAGAGGTCCCAGCAGCCCTGCCTTGTCCAGGGAGCATGAGCTGGGGAGCAGCTTCAGGCATCAAAACCCTTGTGAAGGAAATGTGGGCATCTTCTGTACTCAGTGTGACTCACTGTGCTGGCAGCTGGCAGCCTTGGAGGAGGAGAGGGACATGTCTGTGTTGAAGCAGTTGGGTTTGTTTGCTGCCATTTATTGCTGCCTTCAGAGTTCAGCCAGTTTGGATCACGGGGGGTTTTAAAAGTAGAAGGTAGAGGCAAAATAACCCATACCCCTGGCAGACTCTGCGGGAGAAACACTGCTGCAGCTTCGTGCTGTGCAACAGCTCCGTGCCAAGGCTGTGGTGCTCTTTTGCTGTGTTGGAGGGATCCACTCACCTGGCCAATTAGTCCTGGGTCAGCCCTAATTGCACCCAAGGTGGGTGAGAGGTGACTCCTGCGTTGATTCACTGGTGTGGAGCGCTGTAGAAGCAGAATCGAGGGTGTAATTATCTCTGTCCCTTACCTGGTGTCCCACACTGGCTCACAGGAATTTTCCAGGCACATTCCTGGTAGGAATGGCTCCCTCTTCCCATTTCTGAAGGGGTTGCAGGCTCTTCTCCCATGCAAACACTTTGCTGGACGACATCCCTGCTGCCAGGATAACTGCAGCCTACAGCAGGACCCACTTTAGTGTTGGATTTCCACTGTGGGCAGGAGAGTCTCAGGTGACCTTTGGTGACAGGAGCGCTGATGAGGGATAACAGCGTGGTCAGGACCTTGTGCCCTGTTGGGAGGGCACATCACAGGACCTGTGGGATGTGTGGACAGGAGGGAAGCAGACACAAGCCATTGTCTTGCAGGGCTTGTCCCATCTTCCCCAGTGCCCACTGTCAGCCAGGGAGGGCTCTGGTGAACCTAGCAGGAGAGTTACCACTGTAAGGAATATTCACCCCCATCTACTGCACGTCTCCAGATGCAGATTAGTTCATGGTAGCTTGCTTTATTGCTGTTCTCCAGTTAAACTTTTCCTATTTAACAAAAGAAAAAAAAGCCCCAGAGGAACCAGAGTCACTTCAATACACAAAGCATCTGGGTGGTACCGTGGGAGCACGTGTTAATTCAGGGTTAAACCCCTGCAGGCAGAGGCTCTGAAGGTGTGGCTGGTGTTAAAATTTGGGAGATAAGAGAAAAGTTGAGTGTAAAGGACATTAAAGAACTAAGGTGAAACAGTGCATTTCCTGGAAAAGCTTTAGCTTAGTTTCACAGAAGAAAAAAGAAGAAAGAGAAAGAAAAAAGCAGCCCTAACCTTGATGCTCTTGGCAGTGTTTTAGCCCTGAGCATGCTGTGGATTTGCCCAGCTCCTCTCTGGACACCACAGCCCGTGTTGTGACAGGGCAGGCGGAGTTTGAGAAACCTCAGACCTTCAACACCTTCTGTTTATTTTTAATTTCAGCCTTAACTTCTGATTTTGCTTGATGTTTGGAATAACCATAATTGTAACCTGCTTGTAATGTGCTTTGCCCTAAATTACTGATGAGGCTTTCGGCCTTTGCTAGCCAGTGAGTGTTAAAGCAAAGTGGCAAATCGTGCAGCTACTCTGAAAGTATGGGGGGATGCTGTGTTTGATCTCCCAGGCTTTGCCCGCGCTAATTACCCACCCTCCTGTGATAGTGATAACGCTGGTGGCAGCATTTGCAGCCGAGGCTGCTCCTCTTGCAGCTGGGCTGATGGTGCTTGGGGCTCCCAGGGCCTGGGACACGGGACACTGGAGCTTGGGGACTGCTCTGCCACATGCCTGGCTTCAGCAGGAGTCTCACCTGTGGGTTGGCAGTGCCCTTGCTTAGCAGGAGATGGGAGAATGCAAATTCCTGCTCCGGGTCCTACAAAAATGATGTAAGCAAAGTTTGTGCTGGGGCGACAGGACAGGTTGTGTGAGCTCGGGCTGGAGGAGCAGCAGTGACGGACAGTCCCTACAGCACTGAATCTACCTCCTAGGGAAATCTGAGAAATGGGTGTTGCTATGGCCTATTTCAAGGTAAAGTTTTAATCAAGTTCGCCCTTGGCGAAGCCCTTGGGCTATTGTGGTGCTATTGTAAACCGTCGGCAGCTTAGCACAGTAGGGCTGGACTCACGGCTCCTGGCTCACGGGCTGGGGCTTCTTGGCCAGCTGATCCCATCCCCCTGGAGCTGGGGCCGGGCTTCAGCACGCGTGACTGAATCAGGACAAAGAGCGACTCGGTTCCTTCAGTTTGTGATGATTTTGAGACTCAAACCAGTGTGCCACTGAGCCCCCTGGGGAGCCCGTGGAGCCACGTGAAGCAAGCAGGCATCCGCTACTGCATGTTCTTCGTGTCCGTTTGGTACTGAGCTGGTTTCAGTTTTTGTTTCTTTTTCTGATGTTTCTGAGTTGTTGACTTCAAGGAACTGGGTTTTGTGTATTTTTTTAGACACTGGGAACTTGTTCAAAGGAAAAGCAGCAAGCACCGGCAGGCTCGAGGTGGAGCGTGGCTGGAGCTGAGGGTGGCCCCGGCCGGCTTGGGTGGGCGGGAGGTGAGATGTGTTGGCAGCAGCGGGAGCAGGCAGGGAGTGGCTCTCCCTGCGAGGGGCCGCGGAAGCCTTTCAGCAGTGGCACTCCCAGCCCTGCACATCCGTGCCGAGCTCACTGCCCCCGCAGCCTGCTCACCCTGAGACACTGATGGGCGCCGTGCCTCGCTTTTAATGTCCCTTGCCACCCCTCAGCTGGGTCCTGGCTCCCAGCTAGCTGAGGGCCCTGGGGAGGGTGGCTGCCCATTGCCCCTTCCCCAGAGCCCGGGGACATGGGGGGCCACTCGTGGCAGCAGCATGAAGTTGTGCTGGAGCCATGAGCGAGAGGTTTGCTGGTGGGGGGATCCTTAGTGTGAGCAGCCCCACGCTGCCTTCCTTCCCCTCTGAGGTCTGCTGCCCACTGCGTGGCTGTGAAGGGGGTCCCCCACAGGGTTCTGTTCTGCAGTCTCAGGCAGAGGGCAACACATCAGGAGTTGAGGATCCCATCCAAGGCAGGGGCCAGCCAGAGCACTGCGGGGGGGACACGGGGGTGCTCAGCCCTGGCCAGGAGTCATCTGTCAGTTGTAAGCAGAAATGCCAGAGCAGGTGAGAGAAAACTACATATTTCCAGCATGTATATTATTTTTAGAAGAGGGAGAGGGGAGAGTCTTGGACCATTGATTACTTTCATTTTGCTCCCCTTAGACTGTTGGCTGTGTATGTGAAACTTATAATGAAAAGAGGGTTGCCCTGCCCAGGTGCTCCCAGAACATGTACTGTAATTCTTTGTATATAGAAGAAAAATTACTGTAAAGTAAAGTTTAACTTTACTCTCGATGTCCTCTTGTGGTTTGTCTTGCTGAGTGGGGGGAGGCAGGGAAGGGAGAGCCCCAACAGCCTCGCTCGCAGGGGGACGGCTCAGACCACAACGCGTTTTATTTACATTGTACGCCTCGAGAGAAGACGCTTAAATAAATCCGCAAAGAATCGAGCATCTCCGAGAGAATAAGTTACCAACCACCGCTGGGCCACCACGGCTCCCACAAACACCACAGGTGGCAGGGAGGGGGTCCCCAGGGCGACAGTCCATGATTCCCAGCACTGAATGGCAGCCCTGTGCCACTCCGTGTGCCAGGAGGAGAGCAGTCCGTAGGCTGAGCTGCGGACAGGCTCCAACAGCTAAAACACAGCAGGTAAAAAACCGGAGCAGTCCGGCGCGCGCCGCTGCCCGCCCGGCAGCAGCAATTCCCTTTTGGCACTGGCTCAGTGGTGGCAGCAGCTGTAGAAGTAGGGATTGTTCCTCTGGCCCAGGTTGACACTCTTGTCCTCTGGAAGAGAGCAGGAGCAGCAGGCTGCTGGCACGTCCACGCCACCAAAGCTGCTAGGTACGACCACGAGGTATGGGCCCCAGCAGGTCCCTTGGGCAGGGTTTGGTGCCCCATGGAGAAGTGGTGAGGTTCAGGGTCATGGCACAGCTCATAGCCATGGCCCAGCCCAGGGCAGGAGGCACAGCCAGGCTGAGCGTGCCTGGGCAGGGCTGGTGCAGGGCTGAGCCAGTCCTGAGCCCAGCGAGGCTCCTGGCTGCCAAAGGCCACCATGGCCCAGCTGGGTGCATGTGCTGAGCCCAGCCTGAGGATGCTGTGATGAAACTCAAACACCATGAGACAATCCCTGGGAGGGAGCAGCCACAGGGGAAGCCCTGCCAGACCCCCAGAGCTCATGCTCTGCACCCTCCCAAGAGGCACAGGAGAGGGTGCCTGGGGAGTGACAGGTCCTGCCTACTCACCTGTCATCACCTGGAAGGCAGAGAAGTTGACGTAGTCCTCTGCCACCTTTTGGAACAGCTCATCTGGGGGAAGGGGAGGATGGCAGGTGTGGGTGCCCCCTCCCAAGCAGAGCCCCCAGCCCTGCTCAGCCAGGACACAGCCCCGGCAAAGAGCTACTCACCCACATTCTGGCCTGTTTTACTGGAGGTCTCGAAGTGGTCTGCTTTGATCTCTGAAATGAGGGCCAGGTTGGCACTTGCCATAGGTGCTGGATATGGCCCCACAGATTTGTCTGCCCCCAGAGTCACCCCTTGGGCAGAGCTGCTGACAGGAGGCTGGCACAGACCCAGGGCAGGGCTCCCAGCCTCTTGGCCCAGCTGGCCATGTGCCTGCCCGTGTCAGGACATGCTGTGTCCCTTGGCAGAGCCGGTGCCTCCCAACACAGAGTGCCCTGCTGCCATTTGATCCACTGTGGGCCCACGGCAAGGGCAGAGCTCCTCGTGTGATGCAGCAGCTCAGTCCTCCCTCATCCCCCACCCACTCAGTGCTGCCCGAGCCCAGGAAGGGCCAGCACCAGCCGTACCATCAGCATAGTCCTGCACATCGTGGAAGTCAATACCCCGCTTCCTCTTGTCCTCCTCCAGCAGGTCACTCTTGGTGCCACACAGGTAGATCCGGCAGCCCTGTGACAGGAGAGGGCTGGGAGGGGTGTGCCCACATCCCCACCACCAGCACCCCTCGCTCCCTGGCGAGGCTCCACAGCCCCCGGCCCCCCTGTACCTCCTCGCAGTTCTGCAGCTCGTTCACCCAGAACTTGGCTCGCTGGAAACTGCCACTGTCAGTGAGATCTGGGGAGAGGAATCCGGGTCTGCTGACACCGCTCCTGACTGCCTGACCCTGCTGTCAGCAGCACCCCAGCCCAGGACCATCACAGCCGCCGGCTCCTTCCCCTTCCCCTCCTCCGTGCCCTCACCGTAGCAGACGACGGCAGCCCGGGCTCCCCGGTAGTAGATGCGGCTCATGGCCTCGTAGCGCTCCGAGCCCGCCGTGTCCTGGGGGCGACAGGGAAGCGCTGGGCAGGTGACAGGGGCCGGAGGGTCCCTAAGCCAGGGGGGTGGCCGGGGATGTCAGCGGGGCGCTGGCACAGCCTTCGCCCCCGCACTTACCCAAATGCCCAGGGTCACCGTCTGGTCCCCCACCGACATCACCTTGGCGACAAAAGCGGCTCCGATCGTCTGCAAGCGAAGCCAGAGGGAACCGGTGGTGGGAACCGGCCCGGGGGTGCGGGGGCATCTGGCCCGGGGATGCGGGGGCATCGGGCCCGGGAACACGGTGGAACCGGCGCAGGGACACGGCGGAATTCACCCGGAGCGTGGGGAAAGAGGGTGAGGAAAGGGGAGGACCGCCCCGCGGGATGCGGCGGGCGCGGGAGGGATGCCGTGGGTCCCAGCACGGACACGGCGGGGACCACACGAGGGGA
>JAHLSL010000025.1:3252551-3265321 GCA_025920805.1 Petroica traversi | reverse complement strand
AGTGATGGCCTCCAGCCCTGCCACACTGTTCTCCCCCAGCTCTGCTCAGCTGCATGTGTCCAGCAGCTGCTGGTCCCTGCACCTCCTGCCAGAGCTGCCGTGGTGCCCAGGAGCTGGGCATTGACTGCCCTGTTCTGGGGGCTGAGGGAGCACAGTCTGGTCAGTTGGCATCTGCCCGTGTGTCCCAGTGTGCTCTCAGCCCTGGGTGAGCTGGGTGTGAGAATCAGGGATAGAGGGACTAATGCAGGTCATAGGTGAGCTCTGGAAACTTCTTGGGTGCTGCAGGTCTAATTTCACTTTCCTTTTTCTTTCTTTCTCTCCTCCCTTTCTCTTTCCCTCTCCCTACAGGTGCTGAGCCTTGACAAGTCAGTAAGCCTTTTACCTGTTCTCTCTATCCTCCCTGCATGCCTTTTCCCTGCCACTGCCCTGTCCTCTGGGGCAGGGTCAGCCTGGGGATGGGCAGCAGGTGCTGCTCTGCCCATGTGGGTGGGTCACTCCTGGCACCAAGCTGTCCCCATTGTAGAGGGCCAGCACTGCCTGTCTGTGCCAGCTGCTGGGGCCCTGGAGTGCCTTGTGTGTGATCCATTCTCTGTTCCCCAAGATGTGGCTACGCTGGGCAAGGGCTGATGGGCTGTGCTGGGTGCTGGGCACTGTGCCCAGGGCCAGGTGGCACTGCCATAGATGGCTGTGGTGCAGCTTCCCTGATGGTGTTTTTTTGACCTTGGCTTGTTCTTGCTTTGTCCTTTTTCTTTCTGGCCCTCGGGGCTGGTTTCAAATTGCCAAGAATGGTGGTGGTCATTCTGGAGTCAGTCCTTCATGGGCTCAGCCTTGTGGAGGAGGTGTTGGGGGTGGGCAGTAAGACAAGGTGTGGCGTCTCTGGTACTGGTGTGCTGTGACTGTGCTGGGGAAGGTTGGGGACAGCCCCAGGAGATCTGTCAGATTTGACAGATGACTCTGTCACTCACAGGCAGCCCCCACAGCTGCTGGAGTCCCCCAGCACCCCTGTGTGTGACCCTGTGAAGCTGCGGATGTTAGAGGACATTGACGACTCAAAGCCCCACAGCTGGACCTCCCAGTCCCGCTCCTTCCGCAAACTGTCCCGGCTGGTGGGCGCAGACAGCAGTGAGTTCCTGCAGGGCCTGGCACTGGCTGACTGCTCAGCTTTGCTGGGGAAACTGGAGCTGGTTAAAGGCTTTGGTGCCTTGTGGCCCTGGAGTGTTGGTTTTGGCCCTATGGAGCAGTTGAGCCAGGCAGAGCTGCCTGGGGCTGTGTGGGCTCGTGGTGGTGCTGCTGGGCTGGGGCCATGCTCTGCCCCATGGCCAGGCAGGGCTGTGTGTTGGGAAAGGTGGGCAGTGGGAGGAGAGATCCTTTTCCCTTTTCTGTTCCTTTTCCCTTTCTGCTGTCTCTGGGCCTCAGTTGCCACAGACTGACTCCATGTCCCCCTTTCTCTCCTGCTGTGCTCAGTGGAGGATGGTGAGGACGAGCTTGTTAAAAAGCCCAGGTAAGGGGAGCATGTGCTGGAGCAGCAGCAGGAGCCACGAGGTGCCCACCTCAGGCTAAGCCCACACACCTGGTTCTCTCTCGATGCTTGCAGTCACTTGGGGGAAGCCCTTTGCACTGTTGCTGTTTCTTCTCTCCCTCTCCAATAGTCGAGCTGTTGGTGAAGCTGTAGAGCTCGCCCAGCACTCACCCCACAGTGGGCACCACCAGAGCTCAGCCACTGCTCTGGCCATCACCTCGGGAGGGTCCTGCCTGGACACCCACCGGCCAGACAAGATGTCCTGTGCTGGGTGGGACCTGCTGAGCACCGCTGGCACCAAGCTGGGGAGGCCAAGCTCTGCCATTGCTTCTTGAGGAAAAGGGATGTGGAGAAGGCTGGTGCACTGACAACACCTTGCTGGGGGTATTGGGAGGTGCTAGGCAACAGCTGGACAATGTACCGTGAGCCTGTGTGGGGCTGCGGGATGGCAGAGCAGAGCTGGGTGAGTGTCACCGACTTCTCCTAGTTCTGGAGTGCATTTGTGGGGGATGGCTGAGCCGTGGTTAAATTCTGAGTGTTGTACTACCATTCTTTCCAATATCACAGGGATGCCCATGGGTCCAGTTGGGGCACAGTGGAGCAGTGGTGAGTGCTAGGGTTTGGTGAGGGCACCTTTGGCAGCACTGCCCTGTGCTGAAATGGGGTCTGTGCTTGGTGCTGGCTGAGCTCCTGCCCTCTGTCACTCACAGGCAGCCCCCACAGCCTCTGGAGCCCCCCAGCACCCCCGGGTGTGATCCTGGGAAGCTGAGGATGTTAGAGGATGCTGAGGACTGGCAGCCCCGCACCGGGACCTCCCAGTCCCGCTCCTTCCGCAAACTGGCCCAGCTGACGGGCACAGATGGCAGTGAGTTCTCACAGGGCCTCATGCTGGCTGGGGGTGGTGGACTGTGTTGGGGTAACCAGAAGCTGGGAGAGGCAGTGGGGTGATGTGGCACCCAGGAGTTTTGGTTTTGGCCCCAAGTAACTCCCTGAGGGCAGCTGAGCCTGTGAGATCTGCCTGGGGCTGTGTGTGAGCTCCTGGTGGTGCTGCTGGTCTGCCCTTTGGCCAGACAGAGCTCTGCAATGGGGCAAGGGGATGGTGAGTGGGGAGGTTGGTTTTCCTCCTTTCCTTTCCTGCTTTTCCTGGACCTTAGTTGGTGCAGACTGACTCCATCTCCCCTTTCTCTCCTGCTGCACTCAGTGGAGGACGGTGAGGATGAGTTTGTTAAAAAGCCCAGGTAAGGGGAGCGTGTGCCAGGGCAGCAGCAGGAGCCACAAGGTGCCTAACCTGGGCTCAACACATGAGGCTTATTCTCCTCACTGCTTGCAGTCACTCAGGGGAAGCTCTTTGCCCTGTTGCTGTTTCTTCTCTCCTCTCCTTATCCTCCACCCTCTGTCCTGTGCTGTCCTTTCCCTCTTCCTTTGGTGCTCACACCACAACAGGCACTGCCAGTGCTCAGCCACTGCTCTGACTGTCACCTCAGGAGGGTCCTGCCTGGACACCCACCAGCCAGGCAGGCTGTCCCCACATGAGGTGTCCTTATGCTGGGTGTGCAGGCAGGACCCACTGAACACTGCTGGCACCAAGCTTGGGAGACCAAGATGCAGCACAGTGTGCTGGACACAGAGGACACGGGGGGCTGGTGGCACTGACAGCACCTTGCTGGGGGTGTCGGGAGTGGCAGGGAAGGGTCTAGACGAGGCCTGGGGCACAACGTGTTGTGGGGCCATGGAATGGCTGCAAGGCTGGTCAGGAGTGAACGCTGTGAGCATTTCCACAAGGCTTGTGTGTCTCTGGGGCTGTGGATACATATGGGGAGGGGTGGGCTTGTCAAACATTGACTGTTGTGCCATCGTTCTTTCTGATACCACAGGGATGCCCGTGAGTCTAACTGGGGCACAGGGCAACAGCGGTGAGTGCCAGGGCCTGGCAGAGGTGTTGGCATGTGCAAGGGCATCTTTTAGAGGTGCTTCCCTGTTCCAGAGCAGGGTCCAACTTTGGTGCTGAGCTCCTTCCCTCTGTCACTCACAGGCAGCCCCGGCAGCTGCTGGAGTCCCCCAGTGACTCTGTGTGTGACCCTGTGAAGCTGCGGATGTTAGAGGACATTGATGACTCAAAGCCCCACACCTGGACGTCCCAGTCCCGTTCCTTCCGCAAACTGGCCCGGATGGTGGGCGCAAGCAGCAGTGAGTTCCTGCAGGGCCTGGCACTGACTGACTGCCCAGGAGTGCCCAGCTTTGCTGGGGCAGCTGGATAAAGGATGTGGTGTGTTGGTACAGCAGGGCATTGGGTTTGACCCCATTTGGGCCCTGTGTGGCAGCTGAGCCAGTTGGAGTTGCCCAGGGCTGTGTGAGTTCACAGTGGTGCTGCTGGGCTGGAGCTGTGCTCTGTCCTGTGGCTGGGCAGGGCCATGTGTTGGGGCAGGGGGCAGTGGGAGGAGAGAGTGTTTTTCCTTCCTTTCCCTTCCCTTTCCTTCCTGCTGTGCCTGGGCCTCAGATGCTGCAGCCTGACTCCATCTCTCCCTTTCTCTCCTGCTGTGCTCAGTGGATGATGGTGAGGATGAGCCCGTTAAAATGCCCAGGTAAGGGGCAGCAGCAGGAGCCACAAGGTGCCCACGCCAGGCTCTGCCCCACAGCCACTTCACTTTTGCTACTTGCAGTCACTCTGGGGTGCTCTTTACACTGCTGGGGGTTCTTCCCTCCCTCTCTGTCCCCACTCCCAGACTTGAGGCGTTTTCAGAGCTGCACAGCAAACACTTCCAGCACTCATCCACTACTCTGACTGTCACCTCAGTAATGCCCTGCTCCAAGCACCCACCTGCGTAGAGGTGGCTGATGACAATCACACCACCTTGCTGGAGATGTTGGGAGGTGTTGGGCAGCAACTGATCTTGGTGCTTTGTGTCCCGTGTGGCTGTGGAGCAGCTGCAAGGTTGCAAGTCGGTGTTTCCACATGGCTCGTGCCTCCATGGGGCTGTGGGTGTGTGTGGCAGGGATGGTCAAACAGTCACTGTGGTGCTGTTGTTTTTTCCAATGTCACAGGGATTCCCATGGGTCCAGCTGGGGCATAGTGGAGCAGCGGTGAGTGCCAGGATCTGGCAGATATGTTGCCATGTGCCAGGTCACCTTTGGGAGCACTGCCCTGTGCTGCAGTGTTGGGCAGGTTCTGTGCTTTGTGCTGGCTGAGCTCCTGCCCTCTGTCACTCACAGGCAGCCAGAGGAGCCCCCCAGCACCCCCGGGTGTGATCCTGGGAAGCTGAGGATGTTAGAGGATGCTGAGGGCTGGCAGCCCCGCACCGGGACCTCCCAGTCCCGCTCCTTCCGCAAACTGGCCCAGCTGACGGGCACAGATGGCAGTGAGTTCTCACAGGGCCTCATGCTGGCTGGGGGTGGTGGGCTGTGTTGGGGTAACCAAAAGCCTGGAGAGGCAGTGGGGTGATGTGGCATCAGGAATGATTTTGGCCCCAAGTCAGCCCTTGAAGGCAGCTGAGCCAGCAGGAGCTTCCCGGGGCTGTGTGTGAGCTCATGGTGATGCTGCTGGTCTGGGGTTGTGCTCTACCCCGTGGCCAAGAAGAGCTGTGCAGTGGGGCAACGGAATGGTGGGTGGTCAGTTTTCCTCCTTTCCTTTCCTGCTTTTCCTGGTTATCAGTCATTGCAGACTGACGCTATCTCCTCTTTTCTCTCCTACTGAACTCAGTGGAGGATGGTGAGGATGAGATTGTTAAAAAGCCCAGGTAAGGGGAGCATGTGCTGAGGCTGCATGTCCCAGGTGTCTGGGCACTGCTGAGCTGCACCTTAGCCTTTCGGGTGTACAGGGAGTAGAGGGGGCTGATGGCACTGGGAAAACCTGGCTATGGGATGTTGGGAGGTGCTGGGTAGCGCCTGCACCTGGGGCACATTGTCCTGTGAGCCTGCTGTGACAGAGATGGGTGAGTGTTGCTCATTTCCCTTCAACATTGCTGCTTCTCTTGGCTCTGGGCAAACTCTTTGTCCTGTTGTGGATTCTTCTGTCCCAGAACTGAGCTGGTGGTGGAGCTGCAGACCCATGCTGTGCTCACACCACAACAGGCACTGCCAGTGCTCAGCCACTGCTTTGACCTTCACCTCGGGAGGGTCCTGCCCAGACACCCAGTGCCCAGACAGTTTGTCCCCACATGAGGTGTCCTCATGCTGGGTGTGCAGGCAGGACCCACTGGGCACTGCTAACATCAAGCTGGGGAGGCCAAGACGCAGCACAGTGTGCTGGACACAGTATGTAGGGGTGGCTGGTGACACAACACTTTGCTGGGCATTTTGGGAGTCACAGGGCAGGCACTGAACCTGAGGCATGATATCTTGTGTGGCCATGGAATGGCTGCAAAGCTGGTCAGGAGTGAATGCTGTGAGCATTTCCATGAGTCTCTTGTGTCTGAGGCTGTGGGTGTGTACAGAAAGCATGGGCTGAGCCATGGATCAGCCCTTGACTGCTGTGCCACCGTTCTTTCTGATGCCACAGGGATGCCCGTGGGTCCAGCTGGGGCACGGTGGAGCAGCGGTGAGTGCCAGGGTGTGGCAGAGGTGTTGACATGTGTGCCAGGGCACCTTTTGGGGTGTTTCCCTGTTCCAGAGCAGGGTCTGTTCTTGGTGCTGGCTGAGCTCCTGCCCTCTGTCACTCACAGACAGCCCCCACAGCCTCTGGAGCCCCCCAGCACCCCTGGGTGCAACCCTGGGAAGCTGCGACTGATAGAGGACGCTGAGGATTGGCAGCCCCGCACCGGGACCTCCCAGTCCCGCACCTTCCGCAAACTGGCCCAGCTCACGGGCACAGACAGCAGCAGTGAGTTCCCACAGGGCCTGGCACTGGCTGGGGATGCTGGACTCTCCCTGGGCTGCCAGGATCCAGCAGAGTCTGAAGTGTTGGTTTTGACCCCACATGATCTCTGTGGGGCGGCTGAGTCAGTGGGAGCTGCCTGGGGCTGTGCGTGGTCTCGTGGTGGTGATGCCGGTCTGGGGCTTTGTGGGGTCTCTGCCCTGTGGCCAGGCAGGGCTTTGTTTTGGGGCAGGGGTTGGTGGGAGGAGAGGTTGGTTTTCCTCTTTTCCCTTTCCCCTCCTGCTGTGCCCAGGCCTTGGTCTTTGAGGACTGACTGTTTCCTCCTTTTCTCTCCTGCTGCGCTCAGTGGAGGATCATGATGATGTGTTTGTTAGGAAGCCCAGGTAAGGGGAGAGTGTGGCAGCAGGATCTGGGGGGGCTGCATGTCCTGGGCAAAACCCCTTGGGCATTGCTGCCCCCTCAGCTGGGAGTGCCAAGCTGCGCCGTGGTGTCTCAGAAACGGGGTTGGGAGTGGCTGATGGTTCTGGACAAATCTCACTGTGGTGTTGTGATGTTTGGGCAGCTTTGGGACCTGCGGGACACTTTCCTGTGAGCCTGGCATGGGGCTGCAGGATGGCCAGGCTGAGCTCATGGATGTTACCAGCTTGTCAGGATTGTTCTTTGTTCTGTGCAGCCAGGCAGGGGTGGACAACACCTCATTTTTTGCCTTAACTTCTCTGTGACACCTCCTGCCCTGGTGCCATGGCCCTTGGTACCAGCTCTGCCCAGTTTGCTCTGACACAAATGAAAACTGGGTTTGTTGCCACCTCCTTGTTGCATTTGTCTTGGAGAAGCACAGAGCCACTGACTTTCCCTCTCTCCCCGTCCCCTCATTTTTGGTGAGTCGTGCCTCTCCAGTCCTGGTTAGCCCTGCTTGTCCCCAGTGCTGCTTAGCTGGACCCTGGGGCTCTCTGCATCAGGTCATATCCAGGACCCCCTGCACCCCAATGAGACTGGGGGTGATCACATATCAGTAGTCAGCCAAAGTCTGTGTTGTCCCTGAGGTCCCTGGTCAGTCTGGAGCAGCCCAGAACCCTCCCTCCTGCCACTCCCCAGGCCACCACAGTGGGTACCAGAGACCCTGGGGGTGCTCTGTCTTGGCAGGTCTTGGCTCAGTACCTCATCACCAAACCAGCTACTGCTGGGCATGGGGGCTTGGCCAGCTCCTTCCTGCTTGTTGGGGTGGGGAGCCCTGCGTGCACCTCCTGGGCAGTGGGGGCGAGCAGGGCAGGCTGGATTAACTGCTTGTTCTGTAGCCAGGTCTCCGTGCCGGACCCGTCCCCAGGAGCAACGATGAAGACTGAGCCAGGACTGGGTGAGCAAAACATCTCTGGGCTTTTTTTTAGAGAGGGGCTGCCAAGGGATCAGGAGCCCTAAAGATTTGTGTGTGTGTGCAGCCCCCAGGACCCCCAGTGCCACCCCCGGCCCCACCAGCCGCCCACCCTGGGCTGTGGACCCGTCGTTTGCCGAGCGCTACGCCCCGGACAAGACGAGCACGGTGGTGAGCAAGCACAGCCAGCCAGCCACACCCACCCCCATGCAGAACCGCAGTTCCATCGTGCAGGCAGCCCAGCAAGCCCCCGAGGGGCCCGGCCGCACCCCCCTCTGCTACAAGTGCAACAAGGTCATCAGGTGAGCCCTGGCTGCCACCATCGCCTCGCCACTGTCCTGGTCCCGCGGCGTGGCTGACGTGGCTCTGTCCTGCTGCAGGGGACGGTACCTCGTGGCGCTGGGACATTATTACCACCCCGAGGAGTTCATCTGCTGCCAGTGCAGGAAGGTGCTGGATGAGGGCGGCTTCTTTGAGGAGAAAGGCTCCATCTTCTGCCCCAAGTGCTACGACACGCGCTACGCACCCAGCTGTGCCAAGTGCAAGAAGAAGATCACTGGGGTGAGTGTCCATCAGCCTGCCCTCCATCTCTTGTCCTTGCCCTCTGCTACCAGTGCCTGGCTCTGTCCCTTCCCACCTTGGTCCCATCTCAGGGGATTCCTTGTCCCTTCCTGCCCTTGGTGATCCTGCCCCTGGCTGACAGTGGCTCCCTTCCAGGAGGTGATGCATGCACTGAAGATGACCTGGCACGTGCAGTGCTTCACCTGCAACGCCTGCAAAACTCCCATCCGCAACCGAGCCTTCTACATGGAGGAGGGACAGCCCTACTGTGAGAGAGGTAGGACCCAGGGACCCCATGTGTCACCTCATGTGGCCTGGGGCGCCACTGAGACTCAGCAGCTACCCACAGGGGTGGGGAATGAGCTGCCCTGCTCTTTGGGGTTCCCCCTGGGCTGTGGGGGGCACAGAGACCCCAATCCCATAGCCCTGAGCCCTCCATCCTGGTTCTCCCTAGCTGCAGGGTAGTGCCATTGCTCCTGTGTTGCCATGGCAATGAGGGAGGATGTACATCAAAGCAAGTGCTGCATCCTGGGAGATGAGGTTCTCCTCCTCTCCTTGGAGCCCTGTGGTGGGGGCCACCCTGCACCTCTCCCAGGTGTCTGGGGTATTATCCCACCTGGATGGGGGCTGGCAGTGAGTTGTCCCCTGGCTGCGCCTGAGGGATTCCCGGCCGAGCTGCAGTCCTGCTCCCCTGGGATGAGTGGCTGGAAGTGCTGATCTGGGCTCTGCCTTTCCTTGCAGACTATGAGAAGATGTTTGGCACCAAGTGCCGTGGCTGTGACTTCAAGATCGATGCTGGGGACCGATTCCTGGAGGCGCTGGGGTTCAGCTGGCACGACACTTGCTTTGTCTGTGCGGTGAGCAATGTGCCTCCCTCCTCTACTGATGCAGGACCTGTCTCCCCGACAGTCCTGCTCTTGGTGGGGTTCACCAGCAGCACAGGGAGCCTGCTGCCACAAGATTTTTCCCACTTGCCTCCATTCTGGGGGCTTGGGACTCTACTCTGAGCCTCTGGGACCCTGGCAGTGCCCCAGGGCCATATGGAGTGGTCCCTGGTCTCTGTGGGACATCAGTGCTGGGCTGTGGGGGATCCAGAGGTTTGCTCAGCCCCCAGCCTGACCACCTGCACTCTCATCCCCAGATCTGCCAGACCAACCTGGAAGGGAAGACGTTCTACTCCAAGAAGGACAAGCCGCTGTGCAAGAGCCATGCTTTCTCCCACGTGTGAGGGGTGGGAGTTCAGCTGTGCCCACGCGTGCCCCTGGCCCTGCATGCACCTCTCCCCCTGCCCTGCTGCCCCCAGGGAGCCAGGCTGGGCCCTTGGCCCTTTCCCTTGCTCCTGCCTCTTTCCTGGCAGCTCCTGGCTCAACTCCAGCCAGAGACAGTGTTGGGTCCAGAGCCCTTTATAGCTCAGTGGCTTCTTATATGCTTCTCAACTGGCCCTAGGAGCCCTGGGAAGGGGATGCTGCATGGATCTCCTGCCCCTGAGCCACACAGCATGGTGGGCACAACTGTGCTGAGGCTGGAATTGGAGGGGGTCTGCCACAGCCAGGCTGCTCCCTTGCTGCCTGGCAGCTCAGTGCTGGGGCAGGGATACTCCTTACACATCCCTGACTGGGTGAGGACCAGCCTCTGTCTCACTCTCCCCCACTTTCCCTGCTGTGTGCTTGGGGCTGGAGACCTGGCCCTGCTCCCCTGCTGGGCCCTGCCCATGACAGCCCACCAGTCCCCCCTCAAACTGCTGTGGTGGCTTCCTGCCCCAGTTGCATTCCAGGGGCGTCTGTGCCTCATGCCCCCACCCTGCTGGCCCTCTGCTCCCCTGGGGCTGGCAGCACCCCCAGCCTGGCGTGGCCCAGCCGTGGGCTGGCAGCGTGTGCTGATGGCCAGCCCAGCCCGACTGCTGCTCCTGCAAGGCTTGGGCACAGCTTCCTACCAAAGAGCTCTCTGCCACTTCCATCCTGGGCCCATCGAGGCCTCCCCCAACCCACACCCTCCGGTCGGGCTGCTCTGATGTAGCCACGGTGCTTTTAGTGCCTTTAATAAACACTTCTCTGCAAGTGCCGGCTGTCTCCAGCCCTGCGGTTTTGCCGAGTGAGGTGCGGCCGGCTGGGAAGGTCATGCTCTGCCCTCGTCCTGCTCCCTCTGGGGCCTGACTCAGCTCCTTCCAGCTTTCCAGGGAAAATCTTCGCCTCACATTCTCCTCCTTTGCCCGCGTCAGCCCAGGCTTGACCCCTTGTGTCGGCTGGGTCATCCCTCTTGTAGCAGGCAGGACTGCTAAAGCGGGCAGTGAGGAGGGATGGGGAAGGGCTCAGACCTTAGTGGGGGTCTCGACATACCTGGCAGTGTCCTCTGGTCCCTTTGCCCTGGCCCCAAGTGCTGGGGAGGGGATTGAGGAGTCACGGGGCACGCGTGGGCCACGTGCAGCAGCTCTGGGTGTTCCCAGTGTGGAGCAGCCAAGCGTTTGCTCACGCGCTGCAGCTGCCGTCCCTCCCGAAGGACGGGTGTGAGGCCACACCAGCACCTCCGGCTGGAACGGGCTCGAGGGCAGCGGGTGTGGGGAAGTCTCTGTTCTCCTCCCTCTCCACTCTGACAGCTGGAACGGTCATTAATAATTGCAGCTCTTACCGTGATGAGCAATTGTAAGGAAAATTGTCTTGCTCATCTACTGGAAGGTTCTGCCGGGGGCAGGACTGGCTGTGGGAAGCCAAATGCCTCCTGGCATCACCCAGATCTGGGCTGCGGTGCCACATCTTCTCACTGCCAGTTCCAGGAGTGCAAAAGCCCGTCAAAGATGGGGTGAGGAAAGTCGAGTGATAAAAGCAAGCTGGGGCAGGGCCAGGCTCTCGGGCTGGGGCACGTGAGCAATGAGATGGTCACACTGAGGAGCAGCAGGACACGGGTACCACAAGGGACAGATGCAGCTGGTGCCTGCTTGGCAGGGCCAGCAGGAACAGGGCTGTAGTGACTGCCCATATGTGAGTCCCAGCTGTGCAGCCAAGGTCAGAGCAAGCACAGGAGAAGGTGAGGTGGCCCCACGTGGGCAGCCCCTGAGCCAACCCTTGCTTGGCTGGACAGCAACCCGTGAGTGGAGGGCAGGGAAGGGGCAGGCAGTCGTGCGGGACGGAGCCTGCTGGGGTAACAGGGTCTGGGAACAGGTTCTGCCAGCTCAGCCCTGGGGTGCCCAGCTGTGGAGCAGGGCCAGGGCAGAGCCAGGGTGCTGCAGCCAACCTGCCTGTCCCCGGGGGAGAGCCGAGCATCCCCTTGTGCAAGGTCTGCATTCACGGGGGGCTTGGTTCTGCCTGGTTGCTTCCCTGTTGCCTCTGGGCCCTCCTGATGACGCCTCTACCACCCAAGGTGCCTCTGTGCTTTGCCAAGGGCATCTCTTGCCCACCAGCTCTGCGCACCATGTGAGGAGCTTGTGCACAGGCAGCGGAAGGAGGGTCTCGGGTGGGCTGCGGAGGTGGAGCCTGGGGAGGGGCTGCAGCCTCGCTGCTCCGAGAACAAAGCCCGGCGGCGGCAGGCTCAGAACTCCCACCACATCCACCCCCAAAGCCATCTGAGCCACTCGTGGGGCGCCTGCCCCGGCCCCAGCCCCCGCGCTGGCCCCGGCAGCTGCTCCACAGCTGCTCCCAAACTCTCACAGCCTCTTAGGGCGGCTGCGGCTCTGGCCTCGCTCGGAAATGCTGGTGCAAGGAGGGCGTGGGGGGAGCGGGCGGCACAGGCAGGGCCCGCGGCACCCTGTCCCGTGTCCCTCTGGGGTCATCCACGGGCTGCTCTGAAGGCTTTGTCTTGGGACGGGTCACTCCAGCAACATCCCCAACCCGCAGGGATCAGGCTCTGTGCGCTCCCCATTGCTGCTCTGGCACAGAGACCTCTCCAGCGCGGTGCTGGTCCAAGCTGGGGGCAGTGCTGGGGACAGGGAATCGCTGCCTGCCCTGGCAGGAGCATTAGGACCTGGCTGGGAGACCCTGCAGAGCCCTGCGCGGGTCAGCGTGAAAGCAACTGGGTTCACACAGAGGCAAAACCTGGAAAAGGTGCTGCCGGACACAGCCTGGCAGGGTTCTGAAGGGACCGGGGCTTAGGAATGGAGGGGCAGACGGGCAGCAAAGGACCCCCCAAAAAGGCTGTGTCCACTGACCCCTTGTGCAAGCAGCGAGGGCATAGCTGGGTGTGTAGGGCAGAGCCTACGGTGCCGTGTCCTTGGAGAGGAAACGTCGGGCGCAGGGGCTCGGTGTAGGGCAGCTGAGGGCACAGGAAGCCCGGCGTGCCATGTCCCCTGGGTGTAGACGACGTGAGGCAGGGGAGCGTCCGGGGATGGAGAGGACCACCCAACACGAGAGGTCTCCAGAGTACAGGTTCCCAGGTGGGGCAGCGCAGGATGCGGGGTCCCCAGGGCGGAGGAGAGCCCGGGATGCGAAATCACCCGGCGTGCAGGTTCCCAGGCGGAGCTGAGCCGGGGTTCAGTGTCCCTGGGGCGGGGGATGGCCCGGGGCGCGGCGCTGCGGGGGCAG
>JAHLSL010000025.1:3216762-3232551 GCA_025920805.1 Petroica traversi | reverse complement strand
AGGGCAAGGGCGGGCGAAGGGAGCCAGGCCTCCGGCCCCGCCAGCGCCGGGGGCCGGGAGCTGCCTTCCCCTTCCCCTTCTCCCCACGGCGGCGGGGGGAGGCAGGCGGGGGAGGGCTCCCCGAGCCACATGGTGGGCTGGAGGAGGAGCCGTTGCCCAGGCAACAGCTGAGAGCATCCTTCACCCCTGAAAATGGTGTGCGGAGCTGCCGCCACAGCCCCACGGCGCGGGGCACTGCTCAGGACCCCCACAGCTCGCTTGGGTCCAAAAGATCCTGATACACCCACTCCAGCTCTGGACATGAACCAGCATCCCCTCACCTGCATGCTGCTACCCCCCAGCAAGGACAGGGATGGGGATGAGACATCCCACAAATGCTGGGGCACTGCTGGGCAGGTGGGAACAGGCAGAGCCGTTTCCCTGCCCTGCTCAGAGCTGGCCACGGCTCTGTTCAGCCCCTGCCCTGCCCCAGAGCCACCTTGAACATGTGACAGACACACGAACACACTGGTGACCCCAGGACCTTGGTGCCAGGGTGCCACGACCCAGGCAGTGCCAGGAGGGTGGCACATCCTGACTGGTGCATTTGGAACAGCAATCCCCAGGCAGTCCCCATCCCCCCGCCTGCCTTCCTTCCTTCCACGGCTGCAGAAAATTCCTGGATTTTACCCCAAGATGCCCCCTCTGAGTGTGAGAACTCCTCCTCGGCCTGCTCCCATAGCAACTGTTCCCTAGCTACCCGGCCGCACTTGCTATTCTCATCCCAGTGCAGCTGCGTGTGGCCCCCCCGCGCTCAGCACGAAGCTCTTGCCGCTGCCACCAGCCCCAGACCCCAAACCCACCCTGCATCCCCGATCAGACTGCCCCCCTTCACTGCTTCACCCTTGGTGACCGTCGTGACCCTCACCCCGGGTGACCCTACAGAGTCTTCCCTTGAAGGGGCTGTTCCTTGGGCCAAGGAGCAGCACTCTGTGGTTCCCAATCATGGTGGCCCCACTGAAGCAGCAATTCACTGTGACCAGAGGACAGCAGGACTCTGTCCTGGCTCCACAGCACAGCTGGGACACCCCAGGAGGGGCTGTGTTGAGGATGGACATGCCCCAGAGGGTACCATAGCACCCACAAGCATCCCAAAAGCACAAGGCCTCACACCTGTCGTGCCCCCACACTAACCCAAAACAGCAGAAGACATTGAGGGTCATCTGTGGTACTCAGGGCTTGGCCAGCATCAGCCTTTTGGTCCTGGAGGGCAGCCCCAGCCCTTCCCTGCAGGACAGGAGCACCAGCAGAGCCCGTGGCAGCCCAGGAACGAGGTCCCTGCTCCCCTTTTTACAGCCACCAAACCCATATGGCCCAGAGCAGGCCCCCCATAACATGCAAGCAATACAAGGCAAGGCAAATCTTTACACTTAACAAAAGGTTAAAAATTTAAATACTCTCCAACTTTAGTGCAAGGCAAGCAAATGATACCACAGGTCCAAGTAGGTGCTCAGCCCCCCTGGGGGGCCTGGCTCAGAATGAGCAGAGGCAGCAGCACACGCACGCACGCGTGTGCACACACACACACAGACAGAAGGGACAAGTTATTGCTCAGGACACAGCTGGGACAAGTGTACACAAGAGGGGACAGGACAAGCTGAATGGAGAGGTGGGCTGAGCCCCACACTGCTCCCCACAGAGGGCTCCTGCCCGAAGGTGCAGGAGCAGTGCTGGCTCCCCAGAACCCCTGGGGACACACACTAAGCTGGTGCCAGCACACTCACTCTTGGGTCACAGCTTCACGTGACCCCTGGAAGGGACATTCCCTTTACCACAGCTTTGCTCCCTGAGAGCAGGGTCCTTTATGTGTCTGCTCCTCCACCACTAAGATGGGCCTGGGGACAGCCACACCTCTGGAATGCACAGGTCAGGAGCTGGTGGCACTGCATTGTTACCGTGCTGGGGATCAGACCAACCCTTTGGCCACAGCAGCAGCAGGTGCTCGGGAGTGGCCGTGTCCTGCTGTGCCAGTGGTTGGGAGAGGGGCTCGGGATCAGCTCACCAGAGCTGGCAGCACATGTGAGACAAGGCAGGAGGCAGCAGGATCCAGCAGACAGGGACAGCAGGACGAGGCAGTGACGCTCTGCTGCCAGGACGCAATGGGAGACGCTTTGGCACAGCGCTTTCCTGTGTCCTGTGCTGAGCAAGGGACTCCGCTGGAGCCAGGACACCTCAGCACGGCCAGAAAGGTCCAGGAAAGATGATTGAGACACCTCAAGGCACAGAAGGCCTCTGTCCAGGACTCCCTGGAACAAAGCTGGGACCATCACTCCTCCCATAGGAGGACATTTGTGCCTGTGACAGGGCGGGGGCAGCGCAGGCCCCCACCCTTCGATTAAAAACCGACATGTGATATGTACAGACCGACATATAAATATACATCAAACCTGCGGCGCTGCTTTGGCACCGTGGAATGTGTCAGCAGAGCTGCTCCAGCCTGGCCTCAGCCCACGCCAGCACCACCCCTCCCTCCCTCCCACCCTGGGCCCGGGAGGGGAGCGGCAGCCGGCGGCAGCAGCACCATCCCAAGTGGCAGATTTGGAAGCGTCCGGGTTTGTCTCGGGGCTCGCCCATAGTCAGGCACCTCAACCCGAGCCGTGTGCTGCTGCCAGCCTTGGAATCATCCTCACAGTCTTCAAATACAGACGTGTAAAACTGTAAACAAATCCACCTTGTGGGGCCACTGCGACCGTGTCCTTCAGGCTGGGCACTCGGGAGAGGCAAGGGGGTCCCAGGGGCTGGAGAACAAGCTGTGCTCTACAGCCGGGTGGGCTCTTCCTCGCTGTCGCTGCAGTTTCCACAACAGTCCTGAAGTCAGAAGGGCAAGGAGAGGGAGGAGGGAAGGAGAGAGGAGCACAGCAAGCAGAGGGTGAGCACAGTCACACCACCCAGCCTACAGCTGCCCTCTGGCAGGGATGGGTCAGGTCCCTCCACACAGCCTTGTGTGTGGGAGAGCTACATGGAGGCAAGGAGCTGGAGGGGACCCCCAGACTGCAGAGAACATTCCAGCTGCATGTGGAGGTTCAGCCCCTGGCAGACAGACTGGTGAGCACGCAGCTGGTAGCTCAGAAGCTGTGAGGAAGCTGGGCTCCAGGGACTGCAGCCACCCAGGGACACAGCTCAGTGCCAGCACAGACGCTCGGCCCCGCTCAGGGCTCAGCTGGCCATGAAAGCAGCTGAAGCCCTTTTTGCTGAAATGGGAGTCTGAGCATGGGGCAATGCCAAACCCTTCACAGTTTCTCAACCCTTCTGTGTGTCCCGGACATCCGGAGAGGAGTGAAGGGATTTTCCCCCAGCCCCCTGGGAGCAGAACTCCCAGCAGCGGCAGTGCAGGGGCAACTTTGGCTCAAGCTGAGGGCAAGGCCTCCCCCACAAAGGCAGCAAGAGCAGGGATGCTGGATTAGTGGCTCAGGGGGCAGTTAGAACAACAAGCAGGTTGTGCTCTGCCAGGGGAAGGGGATAGGCACTGAAGGATAACACTCCTCTTTCCCAGATCTTGCCATGTCCGTGGGCCACCGGGTATTTCCCTGAGCAGAGCAGCCAGGAGTGACTGCTCACCTCTGGAAAAAGAAAACATGTGGGAAATCACAGCTCAACCCTTTCTACAAACAGCTGCCCATCCTCTGGCAGGTCTTGCCTGCCTCGGGAAGGGCTGGGTATCCCCAGAGCTGGCTCTGGCTAGGGCAGCCCACTGAACTGCAAAACACAACTCAGAGCTTGCCAAGGAGCAGGAGTGGGTCCAGGTGGCTGAGTGGGTCCAGAGCCAACCATGCTGGAGTCCTACAGCTGCACACAGCTGCTGAGAGGCAGCAGCCCAGGCTTTGCCAGGCCTGGAAAGAAGGCAAAGACTGTCCTGGGCAGAGGAGACAGGGAAACAAGCAAGCCCACAGCAGCTGCAAGACATTTCTGTTCTCCTCATCCCTCAAAACAGCTGCTCTCTGCCTGGCTCAAGATCTGGCAGAAGTGCTCTGGGGAGCCCAGACAGCCCATTCCAAGAACAAGGACTTGTTCAGGGATGGTATTAGTCATGTCAGAAGGGAGATGTTTTATTATTTTAGACTCTTCAGCATCCCCCTGCCTGGGTGATTCCAGCATGTTTAGCCAGGACACTCCTTCCCAGCCCCCTTGACTCCTCCAGCATGGGGAGTGCCAGCCAGGCAAGGGCTGGCTCCCTGCAGCCTTGCATGGGTGCCCCTAAGAGCCCTAAGGTCTGGCCACCCAACACCAGGGGACTGCTCACTGCCCATCTCCCTGCCAGACCTGCCTGGCACAGGATCACTGTTGCTGGGGAGGAAAGGCTGGGCAAACCCTTACCTGTCTGCTGAACAAGCGCTGGAGTAACCCTTTTTTGGGCTGTGGAGAAGGCTGCCCTTTCCAGTCCAGGTCTGGGGGCACTGTGCCATCTGTGCTAAAGACATTCAGCTCCTTAAAACACTCTGTCTCAATCATCTGGAAGAGGGAAAAGAAGGCTGCAGCAGCTGCCCCGTGGAGCCCATCACAAAGAGCCCAGCAGAGCATGAGGGCAGAGGACACTGGCCTTGGGAGCAAAGACCTACCTCGTTCTGCCAAGGAATGGGAACACTCCCTGTGGCAAATTTCTGGTAGAAGTCATTGTCTGTGGGCTCCAGCTCCACTCCTTTCACAGTGGAGAACTGCTCGATGTCCAGAACATCCTTGCAGTAGATGGCCTGGGGCTATGCAGCACAAAGATTGCTCTAATGGCAGGCCCCACCTTGATGCCACCACATCCAACTGTTGCTCAGGGCCAAGCCCAGGCCACCTCTCCCTGAAGCCCAGAGCTTGCTGGAGCCCTGTTCTGTCAGGTCCAGGGAAGGGGATGGGCCCTATCTCCCCATGCCAGGGCTCCCTTGACAGCACCAGTGACCGAAAAGCTCAGGACTTACATCTGGCTTGAAGGGAGGGTCCAGCATTCCTGCTTCCAGCCTCCTGAAGTTGAGGTGCTTGAAGAGAGGGTGTTCCTTCACTTCCTTGGCCCCAGCTCCTCGGCACCCCAGGCGCTCCAAAGGGTCTTTGCACAGGAGCTGCAACACAAAGGAAATTGATGTCCTGGGTGAAGGGTGGTCTGTGCAGGAGCAGCTCTGTGTTCTAGGGAAAGCACAGGCCTGCTAAGAAAGGAATGAAGGCACTCTGAACCTGCCTTATTAGAGACAAGGGAACCTGGCTGTCACCTCTGCAGGGACAGAGGTGGTGGGAGTGAAGGGACAGGGCTGCACAGCCGTACCATGGTGCAGAGGGAGCGGGCGCAGGGCGAGAACTTCTCTGAGTACTCCTCCTGCACTTCCTTCACCAGCCTCTCCACCTCCTCCCTCTTGATCTTCTTCTTGCGCTGCTGGAAGGGGGACTGGCCCTCGATCATCTCGTACACCAGGCAGCCCAGAGCCCACCAGTCTGGGCTGAACGTGTAGCGCTCGTTCTTCACCACCTCTGGAGCTGCAGAGGAGCAGGGGTGAGGGCTGTGTGTGAGGGCAGGCAGAGCATGTTTTGAACCATTTCTTTCTTCAAGCAGGGTCACTTACCCATGTAGCCAACTGTCCCCACCCGGCCCTTGATTGTTTGGCCCTCTGGCACGTGCACAGCCAGTCCCAGGTCTGAGATACGGATGTGGCCTGCAGAGAGGAGGGGACAAGTTAACAGGACAGTCAGGGGGCAGTGTTTGAAGCTGCCAAAAACACAGAGTAACTGTGGTTCAAGCAGAGTAAGAAAAATCTCAGGCTCAGGGCTCCTCTTGACCCTGCACTCACCATGGTCATCCAGTAATATGTTCTCTGGCTTCAGGTCCCTAGGAGGGAAGGGACTCAGTTAGCAAGAAGCCTGTTGTCCAAGCAAAGGACACAAGCAACAGCCACTGCTCAACAAATCACAGATAAGCAACTTTAGGATGCAAAGCCCCTGCCTCAGGCACACAGATAACCTTCCCCTCAGCCTCTGCCCCAGAGCTCACCCTGCAAGCTCTCCCCTCCTGGGCAGAGAGGTGGGACACAACAACCTTCAAGCCTCTGCAGTGAGCCTGGGGATGGTTCTCTCTTTGCAGGTGCAAAACTCACAGTGGGACAGGCCAAGCAAGTGAGAAGGAGCAGAGGCTTCTCTGCTTACCCTGCCCCAGGGCAAGGTAGGAGCAGAAGGTACTTCCTAGCCAGTGTTCAGCCTTGCTATCCTAACACTGCATCAGCTCCTGTAAGCACAGTCAGTCGATTTGTTCTTTCTCCTCCCCTGCCCTTGAGCACACTGGGGCAGCCTACCCTCCTTTGTTCCAGTGTCAGTACTGCTCAGGGAGTTCAGTGCCTGCCCTGAGACATTCACAGCATGATGACATCCTGTTCTTGGCCATCATTTACCAGCACAGGGAAGCCAAACTGAGGTCTCCCTTTCTCCCACAACACCAGCCTTCTGTTCCTGATTCCTCTCACTCAGCTCTGTGCTGCTTTCAAGCCTGAGCTTATTTTCTTGAGCAGACAGACCCAGCTGGGCTGGTAAAAGCAGCAGGAACCCTCTTGTTGCTGCAGGCCCTACAAGCTCTCCCAGCAGGGACCAGGCAGCACGCACCTGTACACTATCCTCTCCTGGTGCAAGTCCTCGAGGCCACAGCAGATCTCAGCAGCATAGAAAGCTGCCCGGGGCTCCTCGAAACCAGCCTCTCCCATGTGGTAGATATGGAACTTGAGGTCCCCTCCATTCATGAGGGTCAGCACTAGGCAGAGAGCATCTTTAGTTTCATATGCATAGGCTAAGCTCACCTGCAATTCAGGGCAGAAAGGCTGTTAGAAGACACAGCTGGAAGAGGGAGGTCCCATGGACACAGCCACCCAAGCAGCCACTCACAGGCTCAGCACTGGGCCTTTGCCAGCAGACGAGGAACTGTGCAAACCCAGGGAGGACATGGCAGTGCCCAGCAGTCCCAGCACACCCCCAGCTTTCCTCAGACATGGAGGACACTTTGCCCAAGCCAAAGCTGCTTCCCCCCAGGGGCAGACAGTACTCAACAGCAACACAGGGGCAGCATCTGATGAACCCTCTGCAAAGGGAGGTTCAGGCTTTCCACACCTCAGTGCACCAAGGCAGAGCTCCCGATCACACAGCTCAGGGCTGGGCTTCTCCCCACCCCACTGTCTGGAGAGACGGTTCTCACTGTTTACTTGTGCCCCAAAAGTCAAAAAGGCACCTGTAACACCAGATGGGTGTTTGGGGCTGTCTATGGGGGCATTTACAGCATGTTGTGGAGGCAGTAAAGGTCCTGCCAGACCCCAGCCTTGTGAAAGATGTGCAGCCACCAGGACCCTGCCCCATGAGGAGAGCCTGCTCCTGCCTCTCCACACCAGATGAGGAACACAGAGGTGCCAGGCTGGCTGGTTGGAGGAAAAATCAACCATCGCAGCAAAGTGAGAGCAATTCCTATGTACTTACTACAAACCTACTGTTCACTTTTTCCAGGATCTGTTTTTCGTTCAGGGCCATGGCTTCTCCTTTCCTCTTTTTGATCCGTTTCTTCTCCAGTTTCTTGCAGGCATACATCTTCCCTGTGGCACGCACTTGGCAGGCACACACCTGGAGGGAGGACAAGGCTCAGCACCCTCCCACTGCCATTTCCAGAGTGGGGATCTAGGTTCTGCTCTCAGGAAGAGGCACAGGAAGGCAAAGAAGCCCATTGTCAAAGCAAAGGCACAGGGAACAGTGACAGCTCCAGATGCCACAGAGAAGCAGGAGCCTGTAATGCCTCTAACACCTGTAGTGCCTGGGAAGACAGAAGGCCACTCCATAACCAGAAGGAAGCCTGGCAGGAAGTTTTCAGGAGTGCAGTTTGCTCTCTCAAGACACAGGGAACAGACCTTACTGCCCAGTTAGCAGAAGGCACCACAGGGGTCCTACTGCCAACTCCACACAGCACCTCCCACACCTGCAGCACCTGGAGGGAGCTGAGCTTCTGCCTCTCAGGGAGAGCTGACAGGTCACACAAGGGCCAAAATACAGCCCAGCACAGGGCCCCCACAGCCCACCCAGCCAGCAGCACCTGCCTCCAGGTGCTGGAGCAGCTTGTGGCACCCTGATGGCCAACCCAGGTCTGCCTCTGGCATCAGGCAACAGTGGCTGCCTGGTACCCTGAATGCAGAGGAAATGGTGGTTACTCACCTCCCCAAAACCGCCCTTACCCAGCACGCGGTACTGGCGGAAAGTGTTTTTGGTCACTGGCTGCCTGTGAGAGAAAGGAAACCAGAGTGAGATGTGAGCAATGAGAGAGCAGGGCCTGAAGCCAAAACCACCTCCATGCCATGGCCTGAGAGACTGTGGCTCACCCCAAACCCCTGCTCAAGCAGGCCTTGCTTCCCTGCGAGGCAAGCAAGGCTGGGGCTAGTGCTGGTGCCAGTAAAGGGCCCTGAGTGACAGCAAAGGCCAGGCTCTTGGCTGCTGCCAGGGCCCAGCATGGGAAGGAACCCCAGGGAACTCAGGCAGGCTGTGTGAGGAGGGTGCAGGTTTCCCACAGGTGGGGGGAGCGTTACCGTTCCAGCCATTTCCACTGCAGGAAGCGGTTGAAGTACAAGCTGTCGAGGTAGTCAGCAAAGGGAGCCACGCTCAGGTAGTCGTGGATCAGCCTAGGAGAGAGCAGAGCCAGCATGGTTCCTGAGAGCTGATCTCAGCCCTGGAAAAAGCCAGCAATCCCACAAAAAGGAGGTGAACAGCCCCTCATCCAGCCTGGTGGTAAATCACCCACGTAGCCCTGGCTCAGAAAGCCCCGCTCCAATGTAAGCCTGATGCAAAAGGAAGGTGCGTTGGAGGTACCACTGAGATAAAATGCCCTGGGACCGGGCTGGCACTGCTAATTGTGCCTCTTGGCACCAGCCAGGGCTGCAGGACAAAGGGGGACAATGGGACTCTTTGCAATTGCCCCTCTGCTCACAGAGAAAACGTGCACACAGGCTGTAATCAGCTGTCAGCAACATTCAGCACCAGGCGCTGAGGTGTTCACTATCAGATGAATATCCAGCACAAAAGGCCACAGGGGATCCTGCTCCACAGAGCTGACTGCCTTGGAGAGCTGTGCCAGGGCTGCCCAGCAGAGTGAGGAGCCTTAGACACAGTGTCTAGACTGGATACACGCATCAAGGAGAAGCGGATGGGCTCTCCCCTTTCAGAGCTTGCCAAGAGCAGGCAGGGCCCAGCCCCGAGGCTCTGCATTCAGACACGACACTGGTTACCACACACGGAGCTAAGGCTCCCCAGAAGACTGCAGCAAAATGTGTTGCCACAGCCCTGCTCTCAGTTAGGCAACAACTCCAGCTACTGTGCAGGGAGGGGTGAGGCTGCAAGGTGGGCTTGCCCAAGAGCTTCCGCTTCACATGCGGATCCAGGACCTCGGAAACTTCTCTGTGATGGGAACAGAGGTGACCTTAAACCCCTGCAGCAACAGCCAGAGTAACCCAGCCACAAAAGCCACTTCTGTGGCCAGTGGGACGGGACAGCTGGCACAGGACTGCAGCCATCAGCTCAGCTCAGCAGGAGCCTGCAAGATCCTGGCACAACACTGGGAATAGCACTGCTACAGGGTCTTCCCAAATGGCAACTCTGACTGCGAGGACTGTCAGAGGTTTCTGCAGCAGCTCACGGCTCCCAGAGCACAAGATCCTTGTGCTTGCTTTCCTGGAGCTGGGCTGCAAACTGCTGGCCCAGAACTCCCCAGGTCACAGCCTTAGCACTAGCCCTGACTCTCCCAGAGGAAGGGACCACGAGGGATAAGGTGTGTCAGCTGCAGCCCCATGCCATGTGTGACCTGCAGGCACAGCCCAGCCCTCCAACTTACTTAGTGCATTCCTTGAAGAGCTCCTTGGAAGGTTCCTGCTCCAGCCTCTCACAACAGGCATCCACTAGTTGTGAGGGAACTTCAGGCACATGGTCCTCACTCTGGGAACAAAGAGATGGAGTCAGATAGGGAGCAGAGCCCAAGGGCCCTGCTTTAGGGTCAGTGGGCAAAGCAGTGTGGTGGCTTGTGAGGTGGTGGGGGGGCTCATCATGTTGGCTGTGGCAGGACACGGGCAATGTCAGCTGTTGGCTTTCCAGCTGTTCTACCCTTACAGGCAGCAAACACAACCCTCTCACTCACGTTTGGCTTCAAGTACTTTTCAATCAGGTGCTGCCCACATTCCTTCCTCTTCTCATCTGGAGCCACTTCGTACCCTGCCTGCAGAGAGCAAACTGTGAGGGGCAGGTCCAGCCAGGAACCCAGCCTTGTTACTGGGCAACAGCTGGGGAGCAGCAACACCCTCTGCCCAAAGTTTCCCGTGCTCTCCTTGAAAACCAGATCTCCAGCAAACACCTCCCTACACAAAAGCCCAGCCCTATCTGGGCTGCGTCTCACAGGTTTTTCCTATGGAAAAACCCTATGTGCCCAGAAGTACCTGCTGGAGCACCCAGCCAGGGCTGGGCTAAGGGTGCCAAGGGTGTCAGGAACATCCCTGTCTCCCCCAGTGAAGCCTGACAGGCTTTGCTCTTACCACGGCATCCAGGAACTTGACGCAGCGTGAGAGCTCGGGGCGTGTCTCGCAGAACTGCCGGAACAGCATGTGCCCAATGGGCTGCTTCTCGCACAGGCTGTGGTAGTCCCGCTCTGCAAACGTGGACAAGGTCACCCACTGCCAAATCCCACAGGAGCAGCCCCAGCCCACCACCCAGCCAAGGCAGCAGTGAGGGAATTGTGACTCCTCAGCTGGGCTGCTGGCAGCTCCCACCAGCCTGAGACTCCCAGGACAGTGAAGTGCACCCAGTGGATCAAGGGACATTACTGAGGCTTTACATTCCCCTATAAAAGACCCTCTTCCCTGAAAGAGGATTGACCTGTTCTGTTCAGCCTAAAGTTCTTGTTTCTAGCAAAAGACCTCTATATGTCCTGTTTGTCTAAAGGCTCTCTCCTCTCTCCACAGAGACTGACCAACTACTCCAGACACACTTTCTTTGGAACACGATGAAGACACCAAGCTTATCTCAAGACAGATCTTCCAGGCCAAGAGTTGTTCTGATGACTCCTTCAAACCACTTGTGTTCTCAAAGGCCCTGCTGGAAGCAGCAGCCTCAAAATGGGAGGCACCATTTCCACAGATGTCCTGTTGATGTGCACACAGCTCTCAGAACTCCCCGCTCCATGGGACAGCCACTTGCTTGTACATCAATTCTTGCAGATTCCTCCTACCCCTCTCTGAACTCTGGCAGCCCAGGCACAAACTCCTTGGACTATGTCCAGAGCACTTCCAGTTCTCTGCTTTTTTCCTTCCCTTCCACTCACAAGAAGTTGTCTGATCGCAGGCCAGAACACATTTCTGTGACAGCCACTGCCACCGAGGGCTTTGGGCTGCCTGCAGTGCAGATGTGCAGCCACCCAGAGGATCCCAGAGCTGGGTACTCCCGGCCTTTCACTCCCTGTGCAGCAGTTTCTCCCGAGGAAGCTGCAGCTTCCTGAGGGTGCAGGAGAGTGCAGAGCTGGGCGGGCTGTGGTGGGGGAGGAGGTGGCCTCACCAGCTCCACAGCACCAGCCGGTTTCCTTGTGTCTGCAGGGGAAGGAGTTCCCTCCAGCTGGGGAGGACCAGAGTTTGCTGTCGGCGAGATCAGAAGCTTTGGGCTGCCCTGGTCGCTGGCCCAGGCTCACATGAGGTTACTCCCTGTGGTCAGGGCACAAAAAGCTTAATTCTGCAGTGGGCAACCAGCCCACCATTCCCATGGTCCTGCCAAGACTCTGGAATAGGAAAGAAACGCCTTTCCAGCAGGCAGTGAGGTGAAAAGAAAGACATCCCAGCCAAAGAATGCCCAAGCACAAGGAACAGGGTCAACTGTCCCATGGGAAAACCAAGCAAAGCTGCTGCCACCTGGGTCAGAGCACTTCTCACGTGCCTCTCCAAGGGGAAGTGAGAAACAAGCAGTGACAGCCAGCAGCTGGGAGGGACTCGCTTCCCAAATCTTCACAAGGTCACTGTCCTGGATAACAGGACAGCAGAGACAGAGACCACCAGCACTCACCACTGGCAAATGGGTGAAGTTCAGTGCTGGAAAACATCATGACAGCCACAGGAAGGGTGGCTGCAGGCACAGGATGGACAAAAGCTGTGGGAAAGCTCTGCTTGAGGGCACTGCAAGTCAAAGAGGCAGAAGGAAATTGGATGGTCAAGACGGGACTGCAAGGAGAGCCCAGGCAAGAGCCCTGTTCAGCTCTCAGACCTTGCTCCAGAGAGGCAGCCAGCAGCAAATGCAAGGCTGGAGTCTCCATACAGACACACCTGGCTATGAAACCAGCCCTGAGAGATGGGTGTGTGGCAGAGGGATGTGGGGACAGCCTGCACTGGGCTGCTGTGAGCTTGATGGTTACAGTGTGGATTAATGACATTGAATTTCTCCAAATACTGTGGTTCCATGGGGCCCAAAGGATTGCCAGGACTGGAAAACCTGGGCAGGGCAGACTTGGGAATTTGAGCTGCAGAAACCTCCCCAAACCATTTGTTTCAGTGACACCTGTTCCGACACAAGGCCAGTGCTGTGCCACTCTCCAGCTGGCAGCTGCATCCGGATTGAAAACTTAAACAAGCTCTCCTCTTCCCAGGAAGCAAAGCACTGGCACCCATCATGCCCCAAAACAATTTCACATGATCTCAGGACCAAGCCTGCTGCACAAACAACATTAAAACCATGAAGAGTACAAAGTACAGAATGAAAATGACAGGCCAAGCCCTGCCCAACTCCAGTTCTCATTCACTCCACACAACAAGAACTCAGTTTGCCTGAGAAGAGCTACTACTTGAATGCTGAGGTCTGTGGAGCTGAGCTGAATCCAGCCAGGGAGAACAGAGGACATTAGCAGGACCTTTGTTACTTTTGCAAAGGCACCCCAGAGTGACACTCCAAAACTCTGCAGCATGGAGCAGGTCTGTGTTTGCACACAGAAGGTGATGCTCCTCCAGTGAAGCTCATCACAGACTCACAGATGTGTGGGTACATCATCAGCCACTTACCACCCATCGTTTCTTCCCTAAACTTCAAGCAATCCTGGCTGGGATTTGCCCTGTTCTGTGTCCCTGACACTCAGTTTGGGGCGCACAGCTCCCACACACACTCACCCACCAGCTCCCACCAAGCCCTGAATCTCACCCAGGGTTTGCCGAAGGTCCTCGCAGAGGCTGATGTGGGGGAACTGCAGCATCTGGCGCCATTTCTTGCTCTTGCCTTTCCTGTTTCCTCCACCACCTGCAGGGCACACAAAATCAGCACCATGAGTCAGGAAGCAAAGGTGTCTGACTGCAGTCCTGACTGTCCTTCCCCAGGAGCTGAGGAAGGAGCCTCTCTCAAAGTCCAGGCAAGGAAAACAAGATCAAAGTGGTACCACCATCTCCTGGTGGGACAAAAGTGTTGGAGCCTCGATTGGAAATGGGCAGACCAACCTCTGGCTGCTGAACAGATCCCAAACGAGAACTTGAAGACCTTTCATGATGGGAGAGTCCCACCAGGGGCAGGAGTGTCCACAGCCACAGCAGTTCTTGGCTCCCAGGCCTGTCCCCAGGCCCTCTGCATAACTAATCACCCCTCCAGGCCATGCCTTGCTTGGTGTGAAACTCTTCCTGCTGCAGTAAAGGCGTTCATGCCACCTACTCATTCCAGACGGATTGCTTACTCCAGGGAGGGGCTCTCAGAGGGAGGACATGAAGCTGGGAGACAGGAATTCCTGCTCTAATCCTGGCTCCACAGACAACTCGCTGCATTGCCTGGGGCTCATCACTTCAGTTTCCCACCTGTGAAGTGGGGACACTCCCACCTTTCTCCAGAGATAAGCCAGCCTCAGAAAATCCAGATCCAAGAAGCAGTTTATTATTCCAGTTTCAGCTGCTGGAGTAAATGCCCAGTGCTGTAGAACAGGGTGGGAAAGCTTCTAGATAGACGAAAAAATTTACATCATAGCAAGCACTAAGTACCCTTTGCTGGGATCAGCCAACCTCCAGGGATTGCTTTCCCGGTGCCAACACACACAATTTCCCACCTCTCTTTGGAAATTCATTACATCACTCTGCCAAAGTGGTCGGGCCAAGAGTTGGGCCCAAGGCCCAGCTTTCTGAAAACACAGAAGAGTTGAACATAATTTATCAGCTCTTGAGAAACACTTTCATAACACTTTCCTCCACTGCAGATGCAGTTCAGCCCCAAACCCTTGCACAGTCCCTTGGCATCCAGCTCCCTGTGCCGCAGGAGGCCCCGGATGGACGGGCAGGTGGGATGGAGCTGTCCTGGTCAGTGCTGCCAGCCCCAGGTCCCAGCCCCTGGCACGCCGTGGGTTCCTGCACTGCATCTGCCCCGCACCAGCAGCTGGCCTGCACGATTGTACAAACTCAGGAAGGAAGTGACTCAAGGGTAAGCAGGGCTGGAAGAAACCAGCGGCGCAGACACCTTCTTGTCAGCGACAATGAAGCGGATGGGGGCAGCCAAATGAGGGCAGGGGAGGACAGGCCATCCTCACCCCAAAAGAGCTCAAGAAAAGGCAGAACAAAGCCCCACAGCACCCGGAGGTTGCATTTCCTTGAGTTGTTTGCTCTGAAAGGAGGCTCCAGCACCCTTCATGCAGTTCTCCCCCACCCTCCCAGCACCGTGGCAGAAGGTCCAGCAGGGAGTTGGGCTCCTGCACAGCAACCTCCCAGCATCCCTGTGCTGCCTCCACCAGAGCTCAACAGGAGCAAGCTTCAGGCTTGGGGTGATGGATGAGAGCTGGTCTTCTGTCCCTCTGTCATGGCAAGGATAAGGATCCTTCACCTTCCCTGGGCCAGACCAAACATAGGGCATAGTGGTGGCTGTGGCAGCAGCTGAAGGTGGTTGTCAGCAGCCCCTCAGCACATCCCAGCTCAGCTCTGCACACCCACACCGACCTAGGAAGCTCCAAGAAGGCCAGGCCGGAGCAAAGAACCCAGTCCTGCTGGATATGGCCTGCAAAGTAGCTCTGTCTGTCACAGAAGCTGACTGAGCTCACCCCAGTGGCCACAACAGCCACAGGTGGGAGAGCCACGGAGAGACAGCACAGACACCTACAGCTCTCACAGCCCAAGAACCACCCAGCCCAGTGTGACAATGGGTTGCTTCTTCCCGCAAAATGCTGAGGGAGAGGCACCAGCACAGCACCAGGAGCAGCAGCCGTCCAGCACCTCGTGCTGCATCCGTGCCAAAACTCCATTCCCCAAGGGAACGACAGGAGCCAGTCTCCAGGTCACTCCGTGCAAAGCTGGGCCTCGTGCCTGGAGGTCACAAACCCCGCTGTTTGGTTTTGAACCAAACCTTCCCATTGTGAACCTGAACGTCACGGTCCACCACGGTCACTGTGCCAGCAGTACTTACACTTAGCCTGGTTTTTCAAGCAGCTTGGAAATGTTTCTGCCCGTGCAAATTGAATTTCGCTGCTTTCTGCTCCCACAAATCTAATCTCCAAAGTGCTCTAACTGGATTTCAGCGGGTCTCTCAGGCTCCAGGATGGCTCGGTCTGGCCAAATGCACACCAGGGGACAGGGAGGACTGCACTTCCCCACCACAAACGTGATCTAATGAACCCATCTGAGGCGGATCTGCACTGCAAAGGACCAGGTTCCTGTGTGAGCCTTCCCATCCCCTCCTGAGCCTTCTCCACACAGCTCGCCCTCATCTTTAAGAGCCCCGCTGCTGCCAGGCTGCCTCCCACGCCGGGGCCCTGGAACCCAGCGCGGCCCCCGAGCAGTGGGAGCGCTGCGGGCC
>JAHLSL010000025.1:3197389-3211762 GCA_025920805.1 Petroica traversi | reverse complement strand
TGTGCTGCTCTGCACGGCGTCCATCGGGCACCTCTGTGCCATCAGCCCAGACCGCCCCGATCATGCCCTTCACCCGCCGCGGGCTGCGGCGCAGGTTGAGCCGCGCCGCCCGTGTGACGGCCCAGTAGCGGTCCAGGCTGATGGCACAGAGGTGCCCGATGGACGCCGTGCAGAGCAGCACATCCAGCGCCAGGTAGAGGCTGCACCACAGCCCACCAAAGTACCAGTAGCCCATCACCTCGTTGGCCAGCGAGAAGGGCAGGACGAGGATGGCCACCAGGATGTCTGCCGAGGCCAGCGACACCAGGAAGAGGTTCTGTGGGGCTTGCAGGGCCCGGCTGGTGGAGATGGCCACCACCACCAGAGCGTTGCCCAGCAGTGTGGCCAGCAGGACGGACAGAGCGGCCAGCAGGATGAGCCCCGTGGCTGCTGGTGAGTGTGGGGCGCTGCCGGTGCCGCTGCCGTTACCGGAGGTGTTGGGAAGGGCGCTGGCTGGCTCCATGCTGGCCCGGCCCCTCAAGCAGATGAAGCCCCATGGAGCTTTCCCCCACCCTGCTCACCGGTCCCGAAGCGGCTGCGGGCGCAGCTCCAGCATCGCTGAGTCCCCAGGGGGTTCTCCCGGCCACCGCCACTCCTGCACTGACCCGGTCTGGTGGCGAGGTCGTCCTGGCCCTGTGGTTGCCCAGCCGGGCATGCGGGACAGCAGCGGTGCTGGGAACACAGAGAGGCTCCCACGGCAGCGGCAGCGCTGCTGGCTCTGCTGGTCCCAGTCCGGAGGAGGGCGGGCGGGAAGGAGGGAGGGAGGGAGGGAAGGGTGGGCCGATATCACTGGCAGGAACCCAAACATCTGTGGGCAGTGGGAGAAGCTGTTATTGCCACTTAAAGGGCTCCCCTCAGGGACACCACGGCAGGAGGGCTCCAGCCACGGGTGTTAGGATGCCTGGTGGTGCAGGGGCACTGCCCAACCAAGCCGAATCATCATCCTGCTGATCCCAGCCCAGCACCTTGCTGGCCGCCCCGTGCTGTGCCTCACTTACTGATGTGCTGCTGTGGCACACAGTGGGACACCATAGATCCTGCCAGCTCAGCCTTTGGGCACGACACGGGTGGAAGAAGATGCTGCCCATGACACCTCAGTACAGCTGGCTACAGACCTCGGTGTTTAGCAGTGCCACCAGGGCACCAGCAGAGTGTTTGGTGTGTCCTCAGCACCAACTGGGCTGGGCAGTGGTGGTGTGTGGGAAACGGGGAGCACGGTGGGTGTGGGGTGCCTGTGACCCCAGGGTTTGCAGAGGGAGGACCCAAACACACAGGGGCGTGGACACTCCCCCTTTATTAGACACCAGCTGAGCAGAGACGGGGGACACCACGGCCACAGGAGCAGCAGCTGGGGTGTGCATTGCCAGCTAGAGCCGTGTGGCACCGTGTGGGAGTGGGCGAGGAGAGCTCACCCGGACGGTGGAGCCGGGCATCTCCTCGGGGTAGGAGAGGGCGGGGTTGTCCAACCCCAGCCTGGCCTTGTCGCGGGGAGGGCCCTCGTGCTCCTCCCAGCCCTCGGGGCTCCGGCAGCGGTCGGTGCAGCACAGGGTGGCCTGGGTGATGACGCGGTCCAGGGGCTGCAGCGAGTGCATCCAGGCGGGGAGGAAGTCCCAGGTCTGCAGCCACTTGGGCAGGCGCCCGGGGCTGTGTGCCTGCAGCGCGTTCACCAGCCCCACGAAGAAGAGGAGGCCGAGGAAGGGCGCGCCCACCCCCACCAGCGCCCGCCAGCCCGCCATGGAGATGCCGAAGATGAGGGAGGGCAGCAGGAGGAAGCAGATGATGAGGTACAGCACGGCAAACCAGCGGTACTTGGCCGTGCGCTCGCCCAGCGCCTTGGCCATGCGGATGGGCAGGCGGGTGAAGGGCAGCGGGTACCACAGCAGGATGCCCGAGATGTTGAAGAAGAAGTGGCACAGAGCGATCTGCAGGGATGGCATCCCTGTCAAGCTGGGCACATGGGCTTCTCCCAACCCCTGTCCCACCCACTGACCCCATCCAGCCCAGCCATGACCCCGGGCTGACTGTACCTGGAAGGAGCTGGCCAGCTTGTCCCCTGGGCTGGCCAGGGCAGCCAGGATGGCAGTGGTGGTGGTACCAATGTTTGAGCCCAGGGTCAGTGGGTAGGCACGCTCAATGCTGATCACCCCCAGGCCTGTGGGAGAGGCACCCCATCCATCCCATCGCTCCTGGCAGTGCCATCCCCATGCTCTCCCAAGGAGGCACAGCGCTTCTTGTCACTCTGACTGTTTTAACACCCACAGGCCAGGGGATGGCACGTGGCAGGGAACCAGGAATGGCCAGGACTCACCGATCAGGGGTGTGATGGCTGAGGTGAAGACAGAGCTGCTCTGCACCACGAAGGTCATCCCAGCACCCACGACCATGGCGAAGTACCCAGTGAGCCAGCTGAGCGGGTGTGGGAGGTCTGCCACGGCATGGGCATGGACACAAACATGGACATGGGCATGGACACATCAGGGTTGGGGGTCATGGGCAGCCAGGGACAGGTCTGAGGATGGCAGGTGGAGATGCATATGGGTGGCCGTGTGGCACGTGGTCCCCATCATACTCACCAGTGTTGATGACCTTCTGGATGGCTTTGGCCACCTGCCCCTTGAGCAGGGAGTTGAGGAGTTTGACCAGGAGGATGAGGCAGGTGCAGAGCACGACGAGAGACCCGGCCAGCAGCACCAGCCCCACGGCCAGGTCGGGCAGGGGTGTGTCGGTGAAGAGGTGCTCGCCTGCCCCACAGCATGGCTGGGCAAGGGGCTGGGGCTGGCCCGGCCCCGCTCACAAACCTGCCCCCACAGACAGCCCCACACCTGGACCCCAGCCCAACATCTCCCAGCTCTGCCCCACATTGTGACTCCAGCACTTCTCCATCACACATACAATGCCCAGCCCCACCTGCACCTCCCCAGCCCCCTGCCCTGTGCCCCAGCCCTGCCCAAGCCCTCCACACCCACTCACACTTCTGCCTGGTGACATTGTGGAGGACCTCGATGCCCTTAGTGCTGCAGTGGCCGGGGGACGTGCAGTTTGGGGGGGGCCCGAGGCCCACAGTGGCCATCTGCAGAGAGAAGTTGGACTACAGCTGGCACCACAGTGTCATCAGCTGGCCCTTTCCCACCACCCAGCCCCTGTGGGATTGTTTGGTGGCCCCAGCAGGGCCACGGGCCCCTCACCTGTGGGGATGCAGGGCCACACCAGACACGGATGAGGCTCCGGTTGCGCAGGCTCTCGTCCCCTGTCGCAATGCCCGTGATCACAGACTTGTCCAGCTGCAACAACACACGTGTTGGAGAGGGCAGCTGGGGGCTAACAGCACCCACAGACTGAGGCCATCTTCACTGGCATAGGGACATCATTGCCAGTCTGAGGACACTTGGATATCACAATCAAATGGACACCAGTGCTGGGGACATCACACCAGCCTGGGGCACACCATGCTGGCGAACACAACAGTTGAGGAGACCTGGATGATGAGCTTGGTGAAGGGTTCTGTGATGATCTTCAGCAGGTTGGGGGCATCCTTCCCGCTGCGGATGTTGAAGGTGGCCACGACCAGGCGAGTGACATGGTGCAGGTACCCACTCACCACCTCCAGTGGCAGCAGCACGAGCACCGACAGCCAGTTGAAGCAGTCATGCACCGTGGCACCAGCAAAGGCCCTACACAGAGTGAAGGAGCCTGTTGGTATGGGGTGGTCCTGAGGAGCAGCCCCCAAGAGTCATCTGGCCCATCCAGCTCTCACCGTTCAAACTCACTGCGGTCGCCAGCCTGCATGAGGGCCACGATGGTGTTGGTGACTGAGGTACCAATGTTGGAGCCCATGATGATGGGGATGGCAGAACGTACCTCCAGCACTGGGGACAGAGAGACCTGCTAGCCTTGCGTGGCCTGGCTCAAGGTGACCCCATCCAGCCGTCCTCTCCCCCAGGTCCCCAGGAACCTCATGGGCACACTCACACCCTGAGGAGACCATGCTGACGATGATGGAGGTGGAGGTGGAGGAGCTCTGCACCAGCACAGTCACCAGGATTCCTACCACCAACCCAGCCACTGGATTGGAGAGGATGGCATTGTCCTTGAAGATGTCCCCCGCCACCTTGCCTGTAAGAGAATGTAAGCACAGGCTCCTGGCACTGCCAGTACCACCAGGTTCCCAGGCATCCCTGCCACCCTACTACCTCCAGCCAGCTGGAAGGCAGAGCTCAGCACGTCCAGAGAGCACACGAAGAGGTACAGGAACCCAAACATCAGGGGCACCTTTAGAAGGGAGACACAGAAGGACTGGACCCTGGCCCAGCACCCGAGCTCTGTGCAAGACAAGAGAGAGTGTTAAACTCCTGATATGGCATAGCCCTGGCTCCCCAGGCTCCTACAGCATTATGTGATTCTTATGACTCCTGCAGCACAAAGCTCATGTCCCCAGCTATGTCACCTCTCCCTGAGTCCCCTCCATCTCCTCCCACCATGGAGTGCCTTTGCTAGCTGTCCCATTGTCCCTCAGCTCTTCCAACCTCACCCCAGGACGCTGAGGGTCTCTCCACCAGCACTCCGCTCCCATCCTGGCACCCCACAGTCCTGGCACCCCAAGTGTGTCAGATCTCTGGGGTGTTCCCCAGCCCAGGTGCTGTGTGAGACCCCCACCACCCCTGGGGTCTCACCTGGCCTCTGCAGCTCATCCAAGCCCAGCCGGTGCCCCTGCCAGGACAGCGCGTCCAGCTCGTACCGCTCCCGGCCCTCGCGCAGGCGCCCCGGGGAGCCGGGGCAGGGGAAGCCATGGTCAGGGCAAGGCACAGCGCTGACCGTGAAGGGGCAGGCGTGGGCACCTGGGAGCCGGTGCAGAGCTGGGGAGACACAGCAAAAATGTTACAGCCCTGTCCTCACAGGGACCTCCCTGCAGAGGAGAGCCCACACTGCCTAGGCCAGCGTCTGGTCAGAAGCAGAGCTGAGCCAGGGGAGGAAGAGGAAGAGGAGGAGGGCTGGGGGCACCTACCTTGGGGGCTGGGGCAGTAGGCAAACTGTGGCCCGTGCACAACCCTTCCTCCCCGCACCGGGCAGCGGCCGGGCAGGACCGGGCTCTCCGTCCGGTAGGGCAGCATCGCTCCTGCTGAGGCTGAGCAGAGGTGGCCGTGTGTCACCACAGCTGTGCTGCACCAGTTGCCACGTTCCCCCGAGTCCCTGCAGCGCTGGCACCACTGAGGAGCACCATCCCATCATCTGTAGGTCCCCTGGGCCACCAGCTGCTGCTGTGCCAGCCCAGAGAACTCCCAAAGGGCAGGCAGGGGAGGTGTGAAGGGGACTCCTCCTGCCCAGGGCCCAGCTCACCTGGGGCTGGCCGGGCACTCAGGGCAATGCCACTTCCACATGCCACATCCACGCGTCCCTCCAGCCAAGTGGCCCGTGGGGCACCACAGCCCTTTATACACCTGCCAAGAGCAAAGTCTAAGGAGCCCCGTGTTGCCCCTCGCCTCCGCTCGCCACTCACCTCCTCCCCAGAAATTCCTGCAGTTAATGGGTAACCCCCACCACATCCCGCGTCAGCTCGGCCCCGGGGCGGGATGGGGCATGAGCCCTCGGGCTACCGCGCCCCCGGCACTCCCTGCCTCGCCTGCCCGGGGTCTGCAGTAATGAGCAAAGCCAGGGCACTGCTGGAGCCCAGTGCCTGAGAGGTGATGATGGAGCAGCCTCAGCTCTCCATCATTTGGTGCCGGATCGTTCATCCACTATGTGAGAGGAGGAGGAGAAAGCCTTGGTGCTGGTGCTGCTGGGGCATCACAACTCAGATGTGAGGCCATGCACATACCCACCACCCTCAGTGCCATCACAGCATCAACCATGATGGACCCAGCTCTGCCCAGGGCACAGTGTCCTCACTCCCAGGGCATTGGTGGTGGGTGATGCCAACACCAATGTGATCCCTGTGTCCTGCCACTGCTGGTGATGGTGGCCCAGCTGTGCCTGTGCCAGCGGCTCGGTGTGGGGCAGCCAGCAGTGCCATGTGGGCTGTGTAGGGCAGAGCCTGCATCTCCCTGGCACCACATCTTCATGTGTGATGGGTGAGCAGGAGAGGAGCGAGGCCAGCGCTGCCATCACCACCTCCTCAGCCCTGTTTATCATTACCTGCTGCTTACACACATCCAGCCAAGTTTCCATCCACCCACAGGACACCTAGCCAGCTTATGTCCACAACTGTCTGGGGGAGAGACAGTGGCCAAAGGCTCCTCCAGCCCTGGGCCTGTCGGAGTAGGCACAAAGAGGTTTTCAGTTACCACATCTCCATTTCCCCAGGATCAGGCACTTCCAGGACCCATCACCACGGACAAGCCAGGTGCAAATGTATGGGTGGAAAAAGGGAAGATCCCTTGGATACTCTAGAGCACTCAGGGACAGCCTGGGGACACCTGTGCCACTGCTGGAGAATCAGTGAGCCACCTCCACTGAGTCACAGACTGATGGAGCTGGATGCCCAGGAGGAGCCACAGCAGGGGACATGTCCTGCCTCCACAGGGCCTGGGGACCCTTCTGTCCTGGGGGTGCAGCCAGTGTGCAGGGGGCTGGTGTCCGCACTTGCCCCGTGCCCAGGGGTTCTTGGCCAGCTGCCCCCACAATCATTAACCCAGTGAGGCCCTGGCAGCTCTGGCTGTCACTCATTGACAGGGTCGGGGCTGAAGTCCTTGGTCGTGTCGGCCCTTCAGCTTCCCCTACTCTGTCAGCAGTGTCGGGAAAACAAGTTCCTGGCACTGCCCCTTGCTGCCAGTAAGGGTGGCACTGGAGCCAAGGGCTGGCCCCAGCTCTGCCATGGCCTCTCTGGGGGAGATGGGGGTTGAGGGGACACTGCTGCTGGGAAAAGCACCATCCAGCCCTGATAACAGACAAAAGAAAGAAAGGCACATCCAGGCAATGCTCTTTATTTCCCCTGGTTCCACACCACAGACAGAACTGAGCAGCATCACAGAGACAAAGGGGGGCTCTGACTAAGGGCCACAGGGCTGCAGCTGGCTGTGGCAGCATAGAGCTGGGTGGCCATGCCCCCATCTCTGGGCAAGCCTGGGGGCCTTGGGTCACCCCTCTGCCTCTGGCCAGGCAGTGGTGAGGGAGTGGTTACCCAAGGCACAGCCAGGAAGGGCTCTAGCACGTATGGACTGTGGAGGGATCTCTGGGCTGCTGTTGGGGGAATGTCTCCATCACAGATTCTGTCTGGGGCCTCTGGGGACACCAGGCTGCTGGGCATGAGGACCAGCAGCGCACAGCCAGGACTGGCAGAGCTGGGCTCAAGGCTATGGCCCAGCACAGCCACTGGCAGGAATGACAGGCTGGGCACACGCTGGGGACCTACACACCAGGCTGAGGTGCCCAGCACCCAGGGGTGCTGCATTCTTCTGGCACCAAGCAGAGCTGTCCCCAAAGGCTGAGCACCCACAGCCCCAGGGGGACCTGCAGGGCAGGGGGGATATGGGGATTTGCTCCTGCATGTCCCTCAGCAGCCCGCCCACACAGGATCTCCGGCGGGGAGGAGGAAGGCTTTTTTGGCAAGATCTGCTGGCTCTGCCTCTGTCTGCCCGGGGCAGGAACCATGTGCCCTGCTCCAAGCAGTGCTACTGTGGCAGGATCAGGCCACAATCACGCAATGCAGACGTAACAACCTGCCCGGGGCACAGCCTGGCAGGGCCACACTCACCCTCCCCAGGAAGGGTGGACTTGCAAATCAACAACGGGGCAGCCCTGTTCCCACGGGGCCAGGGACTGGATCTGGCTCTGAGCTCCAGGCACATATTCTCCTGACCCTGCCTGCCCACAGCACCGGAGTTCAGGACTGGAGCCTGCCTTTCCTCCCCACCCACCCTGTCTATCCTGCACACCCTCCAGTTGGAAGGGAGCTTTCCCCACCCAAACAGTGAGTGGGGCTGTGTCAGCCCAACACAGGCAGGATGTTCTGGGCAGGCAGCTCTGCTGCAGGCAGAGGCACCGGGCAGGACAGTGCCAGGCATGCACGGGACGTTGCAAAGTGCTTTGCAACAGGGGTTCAAACTATCTACAGGACTCCCTTGATGTGCACCGGGATGTGGCCCCGCAGAGGGGCATGGCAGCTGCTCAGCCACTCACAGCGACACGACACGACAGTTTGGGACAGGACGTGGATGAATCTGCAGTCCGGGCAGTGTCAGCAGTGCAGGGCAGGGGCTGTCAGGCCCCTCTTGAACCCTGGTATGGCCTGGGGGTGCCACGCGCCAGGTGTGGACGTGCAGCAGGACTCATCAGAGCTTGTGGTCGAACGAAGGCTGAGAGAATGCAGGCTCTTCCTGAGGGTGGCTGCTTCCCTCGGAGCCAGGCTGAGGGGCACTGGGCTGATCCGATCCCTCGCAGGCACTGTTGTCCCTCACAGGGAGCTGGAGGAAGTCAGGCAGGACCAGGTCCTCCTTAGAGAGCAGCCCACGCTGGTCGTTGGCCCGGCAGCTCTGGGCACGGTTCAGCAGCTCCACCAGCCCTGGGGAAATGCAGATCATGCACCTGAGCCAGACACTGGGGCTTTGTCCTAGCACCTCGGGTGCCCTCTCCACCTGACTTAACCCTGAACATGTCCCAGGCACAGCACCTGCACCTTCTCCCAGCTCCACGCTAGACCCCAAAACCCCACAGCCCACTCCCAGCTTCATGGGACCCTGCACCCATCCCCAGCACACCAGGGGCTCTGCATCCCTCGGCCTGTGTTTTGCCCCAATGCCTCGGGTTTCAGACACACCAGGTCTCACCTTCCAGGTCATACGTGCGGCGGTTGAGGTTCATGGCAGCTGAAGAGTGTGGCCTGGAGAAGGAGGAAGGCATCTCCCACCGCGTGTCGGGCTCTGCTCCTGTTGGGCTTCCCTCCTGCAATGAGCAGCCCAGGCCTCAGCCATGGGGCAGGGAGGGTGTCCCCATCACCCTCCCACAGCCTGGCTCCTGCCTCAGCACACACTGCCCAGCCCCGTGGCAAGTGCTAGGGCCACAGCAGGCCCCAGCTTCCCTGTGGGCTGTGGCAGCAGCTGTGAGAGTATCTCTGACTGTGGTGGTGGGATTTTATGCTCACCTCACTCCGGAGCAGAGAGGAGGCACCTGCAGCCTCAGCACTCTCCATCATTCGCACATCTGCAAGGGAAGTGATGCTCAGTGCCCCATTCCAGTGGCCCAGCCAGTGAAAGGATAGACCCTGTCCCAGGGAGCAGGAGCCATGGCCAGCAGAAAACAGCCTGACCCTGTGAGTGTTCTTCAGGGTGATGTGGCTTGAGGGGACATGGTTTGGGAGGGAGGACACTACCTGCTGGTGTTTCCAAGACAAGTTTCTGAGCAGACACTGTGCTGACCAGCTTCTCCAGGTCCAGGATGGCTGGCTCACCTTGCTGCAACAGGAACAGCAGCCATGTCACACTCGCTGTGGCACGAGTGGCCTGGAACGCAACCAGGCTGAGGACCTGCTTGGCCAGACCCCACTGGGCCAGCACAGGGAACACCCAGCACACAGTGGGATGTCATGGCCCATCCCAAAACCAGTGATTCTACAAGCCCACAGGCTCACACCACCTACTCTCAGCCAGCACCCTTGGCCTGAGCCCCAAACCCAGGGCTCCTCCAAGCCACAGGGGCTGGCTGTGCCTGCTGAGGCTGAGCCTCACCCTGCGCAGCAGCGCCTGCTCCACTCTCACGCCGTACTTGCCCAGCACGGGCTGCAGCGCTTCCCGGATGCGCTTGGTTGACTTGGCTGTGATGCGGATGGTCTTGTTGAGGGAGGAGATTTCCAGGCTGCAGAGGGAGAGAAGAGGTTGTTGCAAGCAGGAGCAGAGCCAGGGCACTCGGGACTGCCTGGGGGACTGGGTTTGGGGCACTGTGGATGGCCAACAGCATCGGCCCCAAAGCTCCCACTCACTCAAAGCTTATCCTGTTCTCCAGCTTCACCTCCTGGTCTGCCAACACGGAGCACTCCTGGTCCAGCACCAACGCTTTCTACAAGAGACAAACCACCAGGAGAGAGCCAGCTGAGTGGCACGTGGTCCCAGCACAGGGATGGTTTGGCTGGCAGAAACCCTGCTCCCCTACCTGCTCATTCCCCACCAGGTAGACCTTGATGTCGGGGAGGCTGAAGCCACGTTTCTCACATATCCCTGCCAGCATGTCCTGGATGGAGTGGCCGGGCCGGACGGAGGCCAGCGAGGCCGTGCCATCAGGCAGGTACACACAGCAGTACTTCATGGGCTTGGCTGGCAGCTCTGCCTCGCTGCCCCCCAGGCTCTTCTGTTGGCCCTGAGGGAGGGATGTGGTGGGATGAGCCCAGCCAGTGGCAGCGTGGTGCCGTGGCATTGGCGTGGTGCCCACTCACCTCTGTCCAGGGGCTGGTGGCTGTGCTGGCTGAAGACAAGAAGCCCAGGTCCAGGCTGGCTGAGGAGTTGAGTGAGCCCTGGGACTCTCTCCACAGCATGGCGCTCCTGCCGCCTTCTCCCCCCTCTAGGACAGACAGAGGGATGCTGGTGGGGACATGAACACCCCTCAGGGTGGCGTGGCCCCTCTGTCCTGCTCAGCACCCACCTGCCCAGGAAGGCTCCCGCCGCTCTCCCTTCCTGAAGGACCGGCGAGGGCTGCGGTTGGCACCACTGCCCGCTGTCTCCACGCCCAGTGGCAGGGACTTGCCCAGCTTCAGCTTTGACTTCTGGGGTGAATTGAGCAGCAACTCAACATGGTGACATCTGAGGTTTCCCCTTCCCTTTCCCTGGTCCCCTGACTGCTTGTCTGTCCTCAGTCTGGGGTTAAGCAGCAGGGAAGGGACCCAGCACTACGGGGACATGTCCCCATTCCTCTTTCCCCCTCACCCACCTTGCTGAGGTCAGGAGGGGGGCTGCTGCTGCGGGAGTGTGGCCGCAGGTCAGGCAGGGGCTGCCCCTGGCTCTCTGCCTGCAGGCAGGCCTGGTAGAGCGGGGATTTCACAAAACGTGTGTAGCTGTCAAACTTCATCAGGTTGAAGATCTGGAAAGAGAGGATGTGTGTGCTTAAGAGCCCTGCCCACGTACAGGCTCTGGCCACTGCCCCATGGCACAGCCCCATGGGGACAGCAGTGATGCTGGATGACACGTGGGGTGGTCCCACAGCCCCCCAACCCTATGGGTGGAGCTCAGGTGCTGCCCATACCTGGAGCTGCTGGATGCGAAACATGTCTGGGGAGGGGGTGGCCAGCATGTCCTCCCCAATCCAGGCCTGCTTGTCAATGTTCACAGGACTGACCGAGTGGCTGGAGAGGAACTCATCGTAGATGCGCCGTGCCTCCTGGGCCAGCTGGGGGAACAGGAGGTCAGGTTGAGACCAGCAATCCCCTCCTCTATACCACCCCAGGGGAGCCCCTTGCTCACCCCACAGAGACACCTGAGCTCTGAAGAACCAACCTGCCCCAGGACCAGCTCAGTACCTCGACTTCAGGACCAAGACAACACACCAGTCTCTCCACAGAGGTACAACCTGAGGGAGGAACCATCCCCTGCAGCCACCTGGCTCTGTCCCAGTGATCCCCTGTCCAGCTCTGCCCTTAGTCTTGTTTGTCCCATCAGGAACACTGTCCAGCTTGTCCTAGGCTGGGGAAGCACATCCTGCTCTGTGGGGCAGGCAGTCCCAGATGTGGCTTTTCAGATGAACATCACATTCATCTCCTTATTCCTTCTGCAAGAGCCCCCTGCCTGCTCAGCCCTTTCAGAAAAGGGGTCTGCCAGGACCCCTGGACATGCAGGCTGGACTGCCCTGCCCACATCCCTCCCAGCAGCAGTGTGACCAAGGCTGCACGGAGCTGGTACCTGCTGTGTGTCACTGGCTGGGATCTGCTGGAAGCGCTCACATGCCTGCCAAAAGTAGACGTTTTCAGCACTGAACTCCTTCTTGAGGAACTCCTGCAGGGCAGAGAGAGCTGCTGGTCTGGTGGCACTGTGGCTGTGGGACAGTCAGTGCCCAGCAGTGGACAGGAGCTCTGGGCTGTGACACTCACAGTGAAGTAGGTGACGGCCACACGGTCCTGCAGCAGAGTCTCAAAAGATTCAGCCCAGCTGGCCACAGAGCCCTGCGTGGATCCACACGTGGCTGATGGGCCTGGCAGGCTGTTCACACTGTGGTTGCTGCCACGGGCCCGGGAGGCATTTAACTCTGAGAGAGAAAAAGAGTCAGTTCTGGCTTTCTCCTTGTCCCCCGGTGTTACCCCCCCAGCACCAGCAGCCCCCCACCTGCCCCATCTGGATTGGACCTGGTGGGGAACTTGAGGAGCACCACAGTGGCATCCTTGGAGGACTGAGCACCACAATGACATAGCTGGCACTTCCTGGCATGGCAGCTCTCCCTGGCAGTGCTGGCAGTTCTGCCCACCCTGGGTGTCACCGTGACTCCACCTGTGACTCATATCCAGCTGTGGGGAAGGCACCCGGCCAGCAGGGAAAGCAGAGTGGAAGGGGACACACAGGGCACACAGAGTGGAGGGAAAGCTTGGAAGATGGGCCGAGGTGCCTGAACCCACCTTCTCCATTCCTCTGGCCATGACAAGGGACAAACCCAGCACGTGGAGGCACAGAAAGTGTCATTTCCAGCTCCCAACCCTGAGGAAACCCCACCTTGGGGAAACCCAGGGTGACCGTGTATTCAGAAAGATGGAAGTTCCCAGGGGCAACCCCAGCTTTGAGACTGGTCTGACTGGTGTGCAGCTGGGAGCAGAGGGTCATTTGCAAGAAAAAGTAAGGGTATGGAGGCAGTGCTCTCCTGGCAAAGCTGGCAGGAATAGAGGAGGTGTGTCAGGCTGCTCCTTTGCCAGGCTCCCCATACTCATCCTCCTGGTGCTCTAAATGATGAGTAACTGGGGCCAAGGCAGTTAAATGAACCATCTGAGGTACCCAATCCTTGGTAAAACTGACAGACAGACTGACAAACTCCCTCAGAGGATCTGGGGCAGGCTGGTACTCAGGTTCTCCTCGCTCCAGGAAGCCCCTAAGGCCCCAGCATCCCAAAGGGACAGCTGAGCAGCCAAAAGGTGGGCCAGGCACCAGGGGCCATGCGGGAGGCATGGGGGGACATGGCCAGTCCCAGGCTCAGCCCTGCACTGTGGGGGCCCTGCCACCCGCCCATGGCACAGCCTGTGCTGACACAGGACCTCACTCTCTGCTGGCTCCCTGCCCCTGGCACCAGGCTGCCCGTGGGCTTCCCCCTCCCCTGAAGATGCTGCTGGCCTCCCGTCCCAGGGCAAAGAGCAGCCTTACCTCCATCCGACACGGCCGGGCCCTGTGGGGGTGGAAAGAAGAGAGGTGAGAGGGGCTATGTGGCACCTGCTGGCCTGGTGGGGTGGTACCTGGGCAGGGCAAGCCAGGTCTGAACCCCGAGCAAGGGACACTGTCAGCTCTGGTGTCACCTGCCCTGTGGCAGAGGCAGGACACAGGACTTCCTTCCAGGGCAGAGCTACAAAGGGGGTGCAGCTTTTCTCCTTCCTCTCCATGGCCAAGGGCCAGGCCAGCAATTGGGAAAGGGCAAATGCTATCAGATGTAACTCTGCCACCCCAAGCAAGAAGGGAGGAGAAGCAGCCTCCACGGCACAGGAAGAGGAGGGGAGGAGGGGAGGGAAGGAAGGAAGGACAACCACAGCCTCAGATCAGCAAAGGTTCCCTCCATTGGAGTTGCCAGAGGGCAGATGCCCAAAAGCAGGGACCAGGTGCTGCCAGCCCAGAGCACAGCAGGACAAGGCATCCTGCAGCACCCCTGGGCCACCACAGCTACCATCCCTGGGGCTGGAAACCCAAACTCCCACAGAGCCAAAGCCCAGCCATGCACTCACCCCAGCCTGCCCCGCACACCCCAGCCTGCCCCACACCCCCATCTCCATCCTAGCCCCACACACCCCAGCCTGACCCGCACACCCCAGTCTCCATCCCAGGCCCACTATCCCACCCTGCCTCTCCCAGCTACCCCACCCCACATTCCTCTGCCAAGTCTCTTACCCCAGTCCCATGTCCCTCTCTCTTGCCAGCTCCTCGCTCCTCCCCATCCATCCCTGCTGCCCACACCCACTCAGCCCTGCCATGCCCGCGCCGCCAGCCCCACACACACCAGCACTGCTGACTCCTGCGACCCCATCCCTCACCGCTTGTCCCTTACCCAGTGCCACACATCCCCACTTACAATGCTGTCCAAGCCTCACAAACGCCTGCTGTTCACCCCCAGCCCCATACGTGCCTGCCTGCCTGTACCCAGCCCCATAAACTGCTGCCTGCCCTAAAACAATTCCTCCTGCTTCGGACACCCATGCAGCCCTGCCTGCCCAGAAGCCCCACACCCTCCCGCCATCCA
>JAHLSL010000025.1:3143881-3167389 GCA_025920805.1 Petroica traversi | reverse complement strand
CTGCCGGCCAATCGGCAACCGCCCTGCCATTGACAGACAGCCGAGACAGCCAATGGTGAGCGGCGTTTGCACCGCCCCCGGCCACCAGCCCCGGCCACCAGCCCCGGTCCCAGCCCCAGTTCCAGCCCCGGCCCCGGTCCCACTTCTGGACCCCTTCCATTCCCAATCCCAGCCCGAATCCCAGTCCCAGTGTCAGGCAGGCCAGGACAAACTTCAACACGGGCCTTTATTTTGTGCGGTCGGTGCCGGTACCGCGGGACCCACCCGACCCAACACAACAGCACAACAAGCACAACTCGGGATCGCTGCCGTGCCCGGAGCGCAGCCAGCCACCCTCCCGGGCTGCGCCCACTTCATCCACCTGGCCACACGCGGGACTTGCTCCCTTGCTTCTCTTCCCAGGGAACTCTTCTCCCTGCAGGGCTACGTCGCTGCTTTCCCAAAATGAATGGAGGCTCCCAACATGGTACCCTCCCAAAAACTGCTCTGAATCAACCCATCAACACAGCTGCCAGCACTGGGGATAACGAGGTCTGCCCAAGGTCGTGGCAGCACATCCCCAGGGGCACAGAGACAACACTGCTCCGGCTGAGAGAGGCCTCGACAGGGCTGGTTACCTGGTGCCTCACTCCAGCCTGTCCCTGGACAGCAGGAGGGCTTCAGCCAGGACCTGCAGCTGCTCCAGGACCTCTCGCTGCATCTCCACAGCCACGTGGAACACGCGGTGGTCGGAGCTGTTGTACATCACAGCGTTCTGGAACATGAGCATCAGGTCACACTGGAACTCCATCACTGACTGGATGTGCCCCTTGGACAGCCTCCTCTTTATGCTGGTTAAATCCATGGGTCTACAAAAGACAGGGAGAAGAAGAATTAAATTGCAGTGCAGGCGTCCTTTGGGATCTGCATGAATGTGCTTGTTCTCATTTCAGGGTGGCCCTGAAAGCACAGCTATTTTCAATCAGTTTTATTGCTCAAGACACACGGAGTGGGGGAGTGAGAAAGGCTTTTCTTCCAGACAAAAGTGAGTTCAGCCAATGCGACACTTGCTATCCAATCAACTTGGCAGGTCATTAGCAGTCACCTCTGGAAAAAATGGGATGCTGAGCTGCAGAGAAGGCAAGCAGTAATTAGTCTTCAGGAAGTCAGTCCAGGTCTTAGTGGAGAAAGAGAAGTTACTAAAATAGCTATCTATTAAACCCCCTGAAGATCGAATGGTGCCACCAGCAAAAATAGCAGTGCTGGTAAGGGGAACATGATAGGGAATAAATATTACTTCCCTTATTTTGACAGAATGGGAAAATGAATGGCTGCAGAGAGGACAACTGTGACCAGAATAGAACATGATTCAGCTCTGAAAAATGCCATTAATCTCTCTGGGAAATATTCTTATGACCCACTTGTGTGCTGAGAGTGAAACATCTGGGGCGCTCGCAGCGGGTGAGGAGGGGGCACCTCCCAAGGCACATTCCAGGCATGGGGAGAAGGCCCTGCTGAGCTGCAGGGCCTGGATCCCCTGCCCAGGGGCTGTGCCTGGGGTAAGCCAGCCATGCAATGCCTGCACAGGGCAGGCACAATTCCCAGAAGGGAGTTTTACTGAAAGGAATCAGTAGGAGATGCCGGTGAGAGCCAAATTCTGGAAAAGAAAGAACCCATCCCACCGGCCCTTGGGAAACCAGAGAAGACAGAAAACAACCAGAGAGAAATCATCCAGTGAGCCCTTCCTCCATGAACTCACCTCTTTACCACTTCCCTGTATCCAGGGGCTTGTTTCTCTGACACTGGCTTCAGGAACGGGCTGCTGAACCTACAGGGACAAGGACAAAGAAGTGTTCCCTGCCTGCCCCTGCACCAAAAACAGCTCTGGAACACAGAGCAGGGCTTGCCTCTCCCTGCTGGCCCTGAGGGCCACAGCCAGTGTTGTGCCAGCTGTGTAGGAAGCAGCATTTGGGCTCTGCCACATGAAGCAGAGGAAATCAATATGCAGTGTTCTCTCCAGCTCTGCAGCAGGCAGCTGTTCCCAAAGCAGAGCCCTGGAGGGACAGGCCAGCCCCTGGGAGGGGAGCACAAGGGCTGGTGACACAGGAGCTGGGATTCAGCATGTCCAGGACAAGATGCAGCCCTCTGCTCCCACGTACCTGTGGCTGGCTATCATCCTCCAGATGGACAGGAGCCTTTTTTTGAGGATCAGGTGCTGGAGGGGGTTATTACAGCTGGGCTGCAGCCTGTGGAGTGAAGATACTGCCAGATCATCACACTCGAGACAAAGTGGGAGGTGACAATTCTGCTGGCACCCACCACATCCAGGTGGATGAAGCTACAAAAAGCCTCTGAGTGAGAGGGTGGGAGTGTTCATAACTGAACATCCAGAGTGCAGCAAGATGCAGGACAGGAGGTAAAAGCAAAGCTGAGATAAAGAGCAGGACCAAACTGGACAGAACACCTCAAGCTGTTCTGCAGTTCAGAACTTCACTGAAGTGGTTTTTATGAAGTTTCTCTTCCCAAAACCCCACGTTTTTACTTTGAAAGGCAGTCCAAGTGATCACACGTATGACTGCATTTGACTGACACACCTGAAGCTGCTCAAAGGGGTTGGTAATGCTGGGCTGTGCACTGCCTGACAGAGCCTGATGTCCAGCTCACACCAGACCTATCTGACTTGAGAAAACATTTCCATTTTATTTCCATTTAATCTCTTATTTATTTTCTACTCTTCTCACTTCATCTTAGGATCAGTGCTCTAAAACACCAGCAAATCCTGAGACAGCACAAGTTACATCCTTTCCTCTTGCTCTGCTTGGCTATTTCACCTTCCTGGATGAGGCCTGTGCCATTCCCTTGTTCTCATGGGTGACAAGGTGACCCTGTGCTGCTGCATTTGCAAGAGAGCAGAATCAGCTACTTACAGGTGCACGTTGGGAGAGCCTGTGGAGTCCAGCACTGGGGCTGCAGAGCTGCTGCCACTGCCATCTTGATCCAGGGCTTGGGCACTCATCTCTGGTGGATGCAGCTCACTTGAAGGTGGTTCTCCAGATGTCTCCTGAGTGTTGCCCTGAAGAGCACAGAGGACACATCTAAAATGGCAGCACATTACCTGAATCCTTTATCTAGAACCCAGCCTGCTGCATATCCCTTTCCTGAATCCAGGCTCAGCTAGGAGCTTGCTTGCTGTCTGTTATTCAGAGGATGATGTTTGACCTTACTCAGACCTTCCCAGCAAGAGCTGTGTCTGATCTGTGCTGGATGACATCCACCCCTGGCTCACAGAAACCCTGTGGGGCTGAGTGGTGCTCAGTGTTGTGTCTGTCTGCTCTCTGGGAAGAGTCATGGATGTAGGGAGGGCAATCAGGAGCTGAGGTAAGACTGCCTCAGGCTTGTTAAAGCTCCAGATACAGATAACTGGAACCCCTGGAGTTCAACAAGGTTGTTTCCTCACAAACTCCCACGTGAAAATGACAAGGAACAGACTCAGCCAGGAAGGAGAGTGGTGCTGTTGTAGTGGTTTGCCAGTAAAATGCTCAGTGGGATTACGTGCAGAGGCACCTCAGAATCCTCAACATCTGAAGCATGAGCAGAACTCTCAGAAAGAAACTGAACTGTGCTGTGTTTGGCTGTGACCACTGGAAGAACTGCAAGGGAGCTGCTGGGAATAACAGCAGTTAAGGGCAGAGTAACTGCTGGGAATAACACTGTGCTGGCTGAACAAGGGAAATCCTGGAGGTTATTTGTCTCCAGTGTCCTGAGTTTGCAAAAGAACAAGTGTGGAAAAATGGCCCTGTTTGTTCCTCCACTGCTGTGTGACTTTCCCAGGAATACCCAGCAGGCTGGTGGGAGCCCACAGCCCCCCAAACACAGGGCTGATGCAAACCCAGGCTAGACAGTGCCTGCTTCCAAGACATGACAGTCCCCAGGGGCAGATGGTTATTGCTGGCACAGCCACGTGGGCCTGAAACCAGCCAAGCTGTGCTGCAAAACACAGCAATTAGAACCAGGCAAGTAATTCCAACCTTGCCTTAAACCTGAGAGCAGCCTGCCAGCTCTCATGAGTCACCTTTACACTGCCAAGGAGCAATTCCTCCAACTCACATCTGAGGGTTTCATCAGTAACAAGCTTCCTGTTTATAAAGATACGCAGCCATACATAAAAAACACCCTTCCCTTATACATTTCTTGTGTTCCCCCTGCTGCTGTCTCTCCCTGTGTGTTTTGTCTGCCCTCTCAGAACCTGGGGTTCCCCACCTCTTCTAGAGCTGGTTTCCTTCACTGTCTCAACCCTCACCCAGGGCCAGAGGCTCTTTTAGGACCACCACTCTCCTACCTCTCTTCCCAGGGAGTGTTCTTTCTCATCTTTGGCCAGGATGTGTAGTTGACTTTCCTCTGCTCCTGAGGCTGCTGTTCCTCTGGTCTTTTCCTGGCACCTCACTTCCTCATCACTCTGCTTCCCTGAGCCACAATAATCCCACGGAGTCTGTGATGACTCTGTGCTGCTAATGCAGAAAGATTCCAACATCTGGGTTACCTGCAAGACAGTGATTTATTACTTCAGATTGTGAAGGCAAAAGGGAGAAAAAAATAAACAGCAGAGATGCTATTTTTGCAATCACTCATGAACGCCTTTCCATTTTTAGGAATCCTTACAAAATCCTTACAAAAATAACACAAGCCCTGTGTTATTATTACAGTGTCAGCTCACTGACATTTCTGTGCTTAAGGGTGAGCTGTGTTTTGGCAGAGCAGCTCCGTGGGTGCACTGGGAGCTCCAAATGGGAGGAAAAGCTGGACTTGGGCTATGGAGAAAGTGAACCCAGAGCTTCTGCTGTGCCCCCAGACTGTCTCTGTGGGTAGGGATGGTGCCCTGAAAATCCCTATGTTTCAGGAAGGCCTGAACTATGCTGCCCACCCTCCTGTCATCCAAACAGCTCACCTCCAAGAGGAACTGGAAAAAATTGTCACTTTCACATGGCTTCTCTGCCTCGTGGCAATCTTCACTATCATGCTTCCAGAGAGGCTCACTCAGCTCCATCTCATGCTCTGCCTCATAGCTGCTGCCCTCCAGCTTCCCCATGGCCACCTCTTCAGAATTTCTCCAGCTCCTCACATCCAGATCCAAGCTTGCATCCCAGTCAGGAAGAGACTGGAAATCACTGCTCTCCGACTTGATGGGAGATTCCAACTTGGACTTCAAGGCATGGCCCATCTGCAAACAATGAAAAGACAGCAATTTCTTTGTACCCTGATCCAGAATTGCCAAGCCCAGCTCATTTCTTGACACACTTGGAGGGCCACAGCATGGGAAGGACTCTGAGGAGTGCAGCTTCCACCTGAGCTCACCACACAGCACAGGACAGGGCTGCAGCTCTGCAGCATAAACTGCTGCTTCAGAGCTACTGAATTTCAGGTTTTCTGGTGCTTTTGCTGTGCTCTCTCCTGCCCTGGTCAGTGGGTCACGGCTCTGGGAGCCGTGGTTTTGCTGATGCTCCATATTTAAAGTGCTGAAGGCATCCAGCAAGCTCAGACTGAGTCCTGTTGGGGGTCCTCAGCTACTGAGTGTTGGCAACAACTGGAAACAACTGTTGAGAGCAGTGACTCCAAGGACAACTCACTGAAATTCCACTTGCTGTCCCCTGAGAACGTTTTATACTGGAGATAACTTATTAAAAACCTTACAGACACGGTTCTGAAAGTGACAGTGACAGGTGTGATTTATCTGGATGGTGATATTTCATCTACCTGAGTGAGAATCATAACCACACAATCACACATTGACAGGCACAGTTCTATATTGCAGAAAACACAATTTAGCATTCTCTTCAGATGGAAGAAACCACTCATTTCATCTCCATGCCTAAGTGTCTTCTACTGCATGAGCACACTCTGATTTCTCTAAGCCTGGGGAATTGCTTGCAGAGTCACAGTCCAACAGTAAAGGATGTCACAAAATCTGCATCTTGCCACTGAATGGAGCTGCCTGGATGCTGCACCTATGGAGAATTCTATGCATTAATTAATCTTTAGAGTCTTCAGTTAATTATGTACAACCTCATTTTTTCAGAGTTTTGAACAAGCACATTTCTCACTGATTGGCTTTTCCATTCTCAGGACTGCTTGCACAGCTCCAAATTCAGCTTATGGTGCATAACTGGGAGAAAAATACAGAATCCACTGGGTCTGGGATGAGAAACTGCTTTGCTTAATTTGTGAACTTGCAAGCAGAGTTGGGATCTGAAAGCCTGTCCTTCCAAAACCTCTTTCCAAGTTCACTCCAGTGGCAGCAGATGAAATTTGATGAGGTAAGAGATAACATTACCTGCTCTCAGCTTCCAGGTGAGGGAGTTGGGCAAACTGAGATTCCATCTGAAGAGAAACCCCGTGCCTGGAGCTCTCTCCTGCAGCCTCAGCAGAGCTGCCACACGCAGAGGCACAGAAAAGCCTCAGCCTGGGGTAATCAGATCACTTGAGATCATCTTTCTGCACTCCAGAGGGATAAATGTAGAAAATCAGGAAGTCCTGGGAACTTGGGCGTGAGATTAAAGAGATCTTCAGCCTTATGTTCAGTTTTACCAAATCTTGGAAGACTCAAGACACCAGAGAGCAGAACAGAGAGCAGACATGATGAGTGAAATAATCAGACAGCTCAGCTCTGGACCAATTTCGGACCAAATGACACAGACTTGAACTTTTAATTAAGAATTGCCTGACAGTTCTTAATTATGTTGGCTGCATAAGTCACTAGCAAGGAACCTCTGTCGAATTGGAAAGTTTTTTGTTCAGTTTGCAGAGATCAGACACTGCACAACCCTTGCTGTTCTGGGAAAAAGCTGTTAGAAATCAGAAAGACATCCTTTAAAAAGAACTTACATGTCAAAACAAGAAAAATGATAAAAGCCTAAACTCTAATAAATGAAATGTAGAATCCACATAAAGTAGGCAAAAAAATAAAAGAAAAAGAGAACAATTTGCTAAAGACATAAAAGCAAATAAAAACAAAAAACCTTATCAAAAACATCAGAAGCAGAGAGCTGCCAGATGATCAGTGGGGATGACACACTATCAGTGCCAAACATCTCTGTGGAAAATAGGGCCAGTTGGAAAAACCAAATTAATCATCATTATCAGCAGTTGCCACAGAAGAGCTCACATGAGACCTTCTCTTGGGATGGGTCTGAGAGATGATTTCTAATTAAAATGTCAACGGGGGAGGTTTTAGAACAATTTGAGGGAGCGAATAAACCTTAGAACCCACTGGGATTCATCTGTGAGCCCTAAAGAAGCTTAAATATAATGTGACTGAGCCTATGCTGTGTAACTTGTCATTTAAGAAGAAAACCAGAAAGGGGTGACAATTTTATCTGTCTGCAAAAGGGTGGGTGCTGGGAAATGCAGCATGGTAAAACATCAGCTCTGTACTAGACAGATTAGAACAAAGTATTAGGAAGAAAAGAATTAGAAGTAGTCAGAGCATGAGATGATGAATTGGGAAAAAGGGAGTGAAGCTCTGTAGAGAAAATCTTATCTTGGAGTTTTAAAGCTCTTAAGCATCATTAAAGACTATTAAAATGTCATGGGACAAGAGAAAAGGCTGAGAGAAAAATACCTGGCTAAGAGAAGCAACCAAGGGTAGGAAGGAAAAGCAATGCTTGCCATGATGAAAGCACATTAACAGAGGACTGATAAAGGCCTTCTCCTGGGCTTCAGTTTTCCAGCAGAGACAATGGCAGGGCAGAGGTGTTAGAGAGAGATGGAGCCAGATTTCTCAGTGCCCAGCAGTGAAAGGAAACAGGGATGACAAGTTGCCCCACAGGAAATTCTGACTGGGTGTAAGGTAAATATTTGAAGGCAGCCCTGCTCTGAGCAGCTGAATGAAGCAAAGGAATGCACAGAGCTTCTTTCCAACTCAGAATCATGGAACAAGTTGGGTTCAGAGGGACCTTTAAAGGCTGTCTGGGTCCAGCTTCCCTGCCATGGGCAGGGACACCTTCCACTATCCCAAGGTGCTCAGAGCCTCGTCCAACTTGGCCTTCAACACTTTCAGGGATGAGGCATCCACAGCTTCTCTGGACAACCCATGCCAGGGCCTCATCACTCTCATTGTAAAAAAAAAAATCATCCACTCTAAATCGACCCTCTTTTAGTTCAGAACCATTACCTGTCCTGTCCCAATAGGCAATGCTAAAATGTTTGTTCCTAACTGAAATAATTCCATAAAATACATGAAAGACAAAGATCCCCATAACCTTTTGTGCTATGAAGTGAGAATAATAAAAATTCAAACCAGGAATTTGCTCCCAGGCTTAGCAGTGAAGGACAATTAACCAATCACCAATCCAAGGGAGTTTCAGCATTTCCACATCAGGAAGGTGACTCGTGGTGAAAATTCACCTCAGCAATACATGGGACTTGACACAGCAGGCATGGCCAACTTCAACACCGAACTTGTGAAAACTGAGAGCTCTTACTGGATAAGGCAACAATGCCTCTGGGTCTTAATCCCAGTGACTCAGTTTCCTGAAACCTGTCTACCAGAAAGCTGCACCCTGGACATGCTGCAGAGAGTGCAGAGCACTCCCAGCTGCTGCAACAATCAAGGATGGTGTCATTTTGTTGTTTTTTTTTCCCCCACGAAAGGTTGTGTGGGCAGAAAACATTCAAGTTGCATGTCACGTCATAAGAGCAGAAAAAGCAACTTGGAAATTCTTGCAGAGAACTCAAACCTCCATGTTGCTGAAAGAAAAGGACTGTAATTCCCAGTAGAAACAGTGCACAAGCTCAGATGTGAAAGCAGGGACTGGCAATCCTGTCTACAGCTGCTGGGATCAGATTTTCACTCTGACTAGTGTAGCCTCCACAGATCTCTGGGGAAAGAATGTCAAGTTCTTTTCAATGCATTTTCTCCTAAGGAAATCCAACAAGACTGCAGTATTTTTCTCAAGGTTTGATCTCCAGTGTCACCACAGCAGGGAATCTTCCTCTCCATCCAAGCACTGTGCAACATTCCTGTGATTAATGGATTGTCTCTGGTGTCAGAGCTCTGCCATGCATGTGTGCTATAGGGATAAATGGACGAAAATCCTATTTGCAGATATTCCAGGTGGGGATCCAGGCTTGCAGCACAGGGTTCCTCCCTGCAGAGCTGAGAGGCTCAGTACATTGCACACGGGTTTGTTCCCAGATTTTAATGTACATCACATTTACACATCACTAGTAAAAATCTGTACACTTCACATTACAGTACATACGAGCCACCAGTTGCTAGCTAACACCAGAACACTGATGAAGCCCAAGACGACTGCCCTAAAACAGGCAGGGGGGCTGCTCTTCCCCTCTGGGGAAGTTTCTTTGGGTTACACATTCTGACAAGACACTGCTTTCCAGAAGGGCAAGCCAAGGTGGTGAGCCAGGTCCCAAAAATGGACCTGCAGCTTTTCTTCCTCTTCCAGCAGCTGTTAAGAGCTGCCTGCTCGCACTCCAGCTCTGGATGCCTGGGATTCTGCTGGGATTTTGTGTCTGCAGCATCATTTCTTCATCTTCATGTCTGCCTCGATGGCGCAGCGCCGCCCTCTGGTGCCTCCGTCCTGCTCACAAGGCAAACAGACACAGTTACACAACCCCACAGGAACGTCCCTCCGGCACAGCGTGGGGGAGGGAGGAATTCTGCATCTGGCAACAACTTTTCCTGCCTTCCCATCAGGAGAAAGGGAAGCTGTCCCTGCCAAGGCCTGCCTGCAGACCTACCTAAAGCTGGATCTGGACACAGCAGGGTGCTAGGCTTGGCAGCATCTCTGCACTGCTGGAGCCAGGGCAGGCAGAAGCAACACCTCTGGCACAGACAGATGCTTTTGGAGCCTGAACAGTGCAGGATTTCTCCTAAGCAGCAGATTCTAGCTTAAGGTGGGAAAAGGAAAACTGCTGACTAACCTACCTTATCAGCTGCTGATCCCTATGGGAAGTGCTCCTCCAGGTGAGTGACCCTGGCACTAGCTCCCTAGTTCCTCCACACAGCTCCTTTCCACGAGCACAAGGTGAGCTGAGAGCTTCCTCTGATGCGCTGCCCTTGCTCTCTGGCTGATCTGCTGCCTCTCCTGGAGTACTCCTCTGTCTTTAGATACATCTGAGAGATAACATCAGCTCTCCATCTTCCTGCTCTCTCTCCTCACAGTAACTCAGAGACTTGGGGTTTCCCAGAGGGAATATTTTTCCAAACACTTCCAGATCACCACGGGCACAGAGCAAGATATTTCTGCAGTCTTATTTGCTTTCTGAACCAGGAACGGGTAAAGGACACACAGCTGACTCCTCACTCTCCCAAGACCTTTTGTACTGCCTCGGACGTGTGGAAGGGGCAGCTGTATAAACATGAGAGATGTAGGAACTACAGGACTGCACCAACTTGGTCTGTCTTCCCACTTACAGGGAAAGAAAGCAGGAGAGAAGTCATGGAAAAAAGCAAAAGCAGATGACAAAACAAAAACACTTGGAACCAGAAGAAAAGACTGAAGCCCCACCCGCTCACCCAATTTGAGAATAAGGGACTGAGATGTCTCTTCTCAGATCACAGTGGTGCAGCCCCCAAGTCAAACACACCCTGCTGCAGTGCTAAGGATGCTGTGACAGTGCAGTGATCACCCAGACAAGGAGCAGAGCACCTGGCAGCAGCACTGCAGAACCTGCTGGAGCCTTTCAATACTTACAAAGAGAGAGAGAAGGAAGGCAGGAGAGCCCATTGGGACACTGTCCTGTTAAAAGGCCAAACAGAAGGACTTATCAGGCATCAGCTACGGAAATGCACACACCACACAGAAGCACTGAGCCCACACACGAGCATAGAGGAACATGTGCCCCACTCCCCTTCCCGCATGGCGTCAGTCCTATGCAGCAGGAACATAAAAACAGACAAAAAGAGGGATACTGCAAGAGCCAGAGTGCCAGGAAAGGGATATTCCCTCCACAGCCACAGCAAGTTTGCCTGATCTACCAATTTCTGCCCTATGTGGATGTCACTAGAATTAAGCAGGCAATCCCTGCTGAAACAGTGTTGTGTGCACCAGAGATCCCTTCAGCAAGTTTGCATGTGCCTTACAGAAGAAAAAAATCCCAGACAAATTTTCAGTGCTTAGATTGGTGTGGGATTTAAAGGTTCTCTGGCATACGTTACACAGCAAACCAGAGTTGATTGATTCTCTAGCTCTAAAAACCTAACTAGAAAGTGAAGGATATGGCAATTCCCTTCACCTTTCTGCCACATCACAGAATTACAGAATCAGTGGAGTTGGAGGGGAACCACAAGGATCACTGAGTCCAACTCCCTGACCTGCAGGCCCATCCTCAAGTCACACCATGTGCCTGAGAGTATTGACACCTCTTCCAATACTCTGTTAATCTCCTACAGTTTTTATCACCTGTATTTAAAATCAGGTAATAGAAGTATTTGGATTAGAGAAGAAAACTCATGAGACCTGCCTCTGGAATGCTGTCCAGTTCCAGAACTGAAATCTAATCAATAGACACACTTAAAGAAAATTTGTTCACATGAAGATGCTGATGTGGGAACTTCTGCCTCCTTGGTGTGGGAACTTCATGCGGTATCTTGGGATTCTTCAGAAGATCCCAAGTGTCCTTGCACAGGGTGCAGCATTCTCACCTTCTCTGAAGCATCCTGCTTGCGAGTGGAGTCTCGCCCCCGCAGGCTCTTTGCACTGATCCCTGACTCTGATGTTTGCATCATCAGCTGTGTGGCCAGAAATTGCTGCAAGGAAACCACACTCTGTTAAGATTGTCAGGCAAAACAAGCTCAGTAAGTGCATGTCAGTTAACTATCACAAACCACAGACTGGGAATGATTGGGTCAAAGGCAGTTTCAGTTCCTTGTGTGCTGCTCAGAATAAGTTCCCCAATTTACCTCAGAAGCCACAAGTCCCAAGGAACTATAAAACCCCAATTCAAACTCTGTTAGCCCTGCCAGCTGGGACATTCTACTTCAAAATGATATTTTAAATAGCATAAATTCACATGGCAGTTTTATGTGCACTTTGTATCAACATAAACCAGCAGAGCCACCCAAAGAAGCTGTCGCGTCTCCTGTCACTCATTGGTCCTGATGTTGTTTCTGTTCCTGAACCACACCCTGGTTCTTGCTGGCCTAAGCATTTCCCTGAAGGAAATTACATTTGAAATTGGTCTGGGATGAACCTATTAAAAATTTTGCTGCGCTCCTTTCAACTCGCCCACAATCTAATTCAACACAAACACCTGAGCTACCATGAGAAAGAAGCAGGGAAGGACAGGACCCACTGTGTTCAAACACACTGGGAGTGAAACTGTGGTCTTACAGCCAGACCTATGAGCCAAGGCAGATGCTCTGTCCTGCACAGGCCTCAGCTCAGAACTTTACCTGGATCTGCTCCAGGACATCTCTCTGCATCTCCACAGCCATGTGGTACACGTCGTGGTCAGAGCTGTTGTACATCACTGCATTCTGAAACATCAGCATAATGTCCCGCTGGAACTCAGCTGTGGTTCGGATCAGCCCGTTCTCAATGTTCTTTTTGATGGTAGATAAATCCATCGGTCTGTGAAAGAAATGCAGGCAAAATTGCAACAGAAATGCTTAACTCTTTCCCCTCTCCCTAGGAAACAGCCCTGAGTCTGTAACCTGTTTAGTTACGGTGTCTATTTCATTTAGCTCAACAGGTTCTCCCCCACATGGGCTGGGCTCCCCAGCACCAAGGCCTGGGTCAGAAGACATGAGGTGTCCGGCAGTTACCGGGAATGGTAACAACAGCCTGAGAGGTCTCTCAGAAGAGGCATCTGCCTTCTCCAGAACTACTGATAAAGACACTAAGGAGCTAGAGCTGCAGCTTGAACTGTTTAAGAGAGATTTCAGCAGCTAGCAGGGGATTCTAGAATTCCTCCAGAAAAGTCCACCATCTGGGACAGTAAAAAATGCTGATTAAAGAACAGCTTTTAGGAATTCCAAAGGTTAAAGCCTACCCTTGGAGAGAAACAAGGAGAAACAGATCAGTTTCACCTTACTGATAAAATGTTCTATGTAAGTCAGTGTACTTCACTCAAAGTCAGGACTGTGTACAGGCACGTGCCTGTTACTGATGATGACTCTTTTCTTGGGGAAACCTGCTTATGACTGAATCATGTCAGAAAAAGAATACTTTTCCAAGTCTGCAGAGCAGGCAAAACCAACATTGTTCCTGCTAGAAATCTCTACAAATATGCAAACATAGAGAGTTCTAGTGACAGAAGATTGCTGAGACTCACCTCTGCACAATGCTGTGGTAGCCTGGTGCTATGTCATCAGTTACAGGCTGCAGGAAGACATTGGCATACCTGCAGAGAGAAAGAGTCCACTCAGTGCCTGTCCTTGCTGGTAAATATTTGTTTCATGCTCTCCTGTTTATTTGTCTGTAATAATATGATTCATCATCTCCCAAGAGAGATAAGCCTCTGAGATGGGAGAGTGGAGGCTTGTTTAGGATTAGTCACTTATTTCTGCCAAGACATCAAACTCACCTGTGATTAGCTGCTGCTCTCCAAACCAGCATGATGGCTTTCTTCCAGATCTTCTGAGCCTGTATGGCTTCCTGGTCCTCACTGCACACTGAGCTGGGAAGAGAAGAACATAATTACTTCAGGAGCCTGCACACTGCCTCAGAGCAGGAAACTCATGGTTTGTTTTGTCCCTTACATGCCCATACTAATCCACACCAAAGACAGAAGGAAAAAGTGTGAGCCAGTACTGGAGTGCTGCCTGCACACCGGCCCTTGTAAGCAAGGAGAACCAAACAAATGATCAACAAATTCTCCCTTAGGACCCACTGAGCAAACCAGAAATGAGAATCCTCCACTCCCTGAGTGCCCTGACACTCACAACTGCGAGGAGGCTGGGCTGCTGGGGATGGAGTCGGCGAGCGCGTGCGACTGCAAGGGCGCGTTGTGGACACTGAAGCCGTCGTCGCTCTCGCTCACGGGGGGCTCGTTGTCCATCTCTGACAGATACCCCTCACCCTGGTCTTCTTCTTTGGGTTCCTCCAAACTGGCAGCCTCGCTGGCACCGTCCTCATCGTCCTCTTCACCCTGCCCATCCTGAAACACAGAGTGCATCAGCTGGCACAGCCAGCTACAGCACCACTCAGCGCTTCCAAAGTAACTGTGAGCAGAGTGATTTTCTTGTTAAGCTGCTGGCAACTGTACAGGCACTTCCACAAAAACCAAGTCTCTCCAGCCTGCCCTTCTTCTCCCCACAGACTCAGAAGCACACACAGAAACATCTTTACATTCTGAAGCAATTTCCCCTTCAGCTATAGACTGCTCATTTCCCAGTGCAGAAAGCTGAACACAAGCTTTGCCTTTCAGCAGACAGCAGCAGCAGTGAGATGCTCTAATAAACTCAAGATGACTAAAACCAACTGAGAATTACCTTCATCTGACTCCTAAACAGGGCTTGGGCCTCCTCCTTCATTGACTCTGTGAAAGAAAGAAATGCAGATTGATTCTCCCAAGCAGCCTTTCCTACAAAAGGTCCTGCACCAACACCTACTGTCCTGCAGTAATTACCACTGATCCTACAGGTACCTTTTCTCCCTCCTCCCCAGAAAACCTGAACCAGATAACTAACAACTATCCAGCTAATAATGTTGCATGTAAAAGATTTCCTAGCTGAATTAAGTTACCTGACAGCTCAAATTTGTGCTGAACATCAGCCTGTGAGGAGTCTTCACTCACATTTGGGACTTGTGGAGGGGATGAATCATCATCAGGTGGGGTCTGGAGGGAAGAGAAATGCACAAATCTAGATGTTTGTGTCAGCTCACTTCAGTGAAGGTGTGGGCACATCTCACTCACCCTAACCTAACTCCAGGCAATGAAGTTCACTGAGCACCTTCCCAGCAGCAATTCTGCACATGGGTGGGGGGGAAGATACAGAAAGGTACTGCCTAAAGCAGAGCTGCTCTGCACATCAGCAGCCTGACTCCCAGGAAAACAGTCAGTCACATTCACTGAAGGGTCACCTTCAACCCAGCACTCATCCTTCCTCTAAACTTCTCTCCTACCTGCCACAACTGCTCCTCTCTTTCCCCACACCAGTTCCAGGCAGCCTCTCTGACCACATACCTCTGTTTTGACTGGATTGAGCACTGCATCTTCTCCCTGGGACGACTCTATCTTGACTTCAGAAGTCTCTCCTGGTGTTACAGCTGCTCTTTGATCTTCTTCTATCTCTTGGTTTCTAAGCTCTGGTGTTTCTGTCACTCTTGCTGTTGCTGGTATGGTTTCTTCAGGGCCCAGCTGACTCTGGTCCTGCTCTGCATGTTCAGTCTTTATTTCTGACCCCAGCTCGCTGATGCCCATTAGGTCTCGAATTCCCTTTGTCTCTGGCTCCTCACACTCCAGTCTCTCCTGCTTCACAGTCACAGACACTTGTGGCATCTGGGCCTGTTTCTCGTGCTCCTGGCGAATTGAATGTTCCCATGGGCCAGGAAGAGTCTGAGGGTCGTCGGTATCTTCACAGAAAGAAGACAGAGCAGCTTCAACAACTGCTGCATCCAGGACTTCAGGGTGGTCATCTACCTTTATTGTCAAAACAAACACACATCAGTGCAGGCCAAAGTCAGAAAAGGAGATTAAAGAAAGTTCATGTTATTTGGTACTGAGAGAACTGTGGAAATCCCAGTCCACAGGGTTTACAAAGTTGCCTTTTGCAGCCAGATTTGTATCACTCCCTGTGGGAGTCTCTCCTGGAACTTCAGTTTTAGAAATATGGCACTCCTGGAAAGGATTCTGTGAGCAGTGCTCATCTGTCTGCCAGAAACATGACCCAAACCCTATCCAACAGAGGAAGAAAAGATTTTTCTGCATTCTGACAAGGAGCACCAGTGTCAGACAGACAGCAGTGGTGTCCTTTCCTATTGATCTGGAAAATGATTGTGAGAATGAGCATTTTGGAATGGTTATTTCTTGCTTGTTTAACTAAATTAGTGAACAGCAGTCATTTGAGATTAACCCAACTGAATGTGGAGCAAAAGGCACTGGCACTCTGCTTTCCCTGTTTACCTTGTCCTCAATGATGGCTATAATATTTCCAACTGTATCGAAGTCCAGCTCTTCCCCCGTATAAGACACTGCAATATCCATTTTCTCGGCCAAATCCAGATCTTCTTTCCCATCCATGCAGTGATCTTTGGAAGATCCTGCAGTGCTGCCAGCCCCAGAACCCAGGCACTCTTTCTTGATGGAATCAATGATCATTGATATTTCACTGCTGTCCATGGACACTGTCACAGTATGGGAATCAGACACTGCCTCCATGGAAACACAGGCTTCTGGCTGGCTCACTGCACAAGGAGGAGAAGGACAGTCAGAGACCAAACAAACAAACACCGAAGTGGGTAAGACCAAGCACCAACCACAACTATCCCAGGCCTTCCCACCCCACCACAGCTTAGATTAAAGAAAGACAAGTACAGCTTTGCTTTCCCACAGGGGAGACAAAGCGAAGATTCTAACCCTTGAACCACAGTCCAGCAATCACCAGCACCCCCAACCCCACCCAGCAACCCCTGTTTAAAACCATCTGTTTACACCAGAACCCAGCCATAATCATCCTTTTTGGCCAGGAAGGTGAGTCTGAGGTGACAAAGCCCAGCTGAGAGCTCGCTGGGCGCTGATCCCACGGGAAGTTCTGCTTTCCAGCAGGACGTGACCTCTGAGTGCGTAGTTCAGAACACACCTGTGGCTACGCTTTCTGGAGCTGCAGCTGGTGGCACAACGGCTGGTGCTGACAGCGTGGGCATCATGACAATAGTGGCCTGGGACACAGGCTCTACTGGGGGTGGCAGGAGCTTAGCTGGAGGCTCGCTGGCAACAGCGGAGAAGGAAGCAAGAGGTGAGGTGAACTGCGCAGGGCCAGCTTCTAAAAGCCGGGAAAGCGTAGGAGCACCTAACAGAGAGTAGAAGGGAAAAGCACATGAGCAAGAAGCAGCCACCACTGAAATCCACAAAGCCACCACTGTGGGCTCTTCGATGTCTGGTGGCTCCTTCTGGGAAAAGACACGGAGAGATAACTATAAAGAGTCCCAAAAGCTGTACAGAGAACCTGCACCAAAAACGCACGACTCCTGCTGTGGGTGCGGTCTGAGGAGGAATCATGCAGATACAAACACTGCGCTCACTGTAAGGGCTGGACAGACTAAGCCACACATGCACAGAGATGCCCTTCCAAAGGCTCATCCCAAAACAGTTATGGGAAATCTGAAAAACAGTGCTGAGAGAGCCACACAAAGTAAGGCAAGATAAACAGTTGTCACAGGAGCTGGGAGGGAGCGGAGGGGATCTCTCTGCAGGTTTTTCCTAGAGAATTCCTCTTATACCACAGGTTGTCATTCATATCTTAGCTGTAACTTCCAGTCTCAATTTACTGAACTGTCTGGACCAAATTAACAAGTCTTTAAAACCAAATGTTTATAAGGAAAGCAAGATTACTTATATGGAATTCTATATGAATAACTGACATAAATTCTCAGCTGCAGACAATGTGATTTAACCACTGGTCAGCAGGAGACAAGGAAAAAAAAACTTCCTTAGGTGGGCTGTTCTGAAGAAGCCCAAAGCAGAGTCTTGCACTGTCCCCCTTACCCTCCCCTGTGGAACTTCCTTTGGAGGTTAGAGGCCTAGCTCTCAACAGATCTCTAAGATACAGCAGAGGAAAGCACATGAGTTCTCCAGATCCACAGGGAGCTGTGTTTGACACGTTGGGAATCAGACTTAAGACCATTTTTTTTCCCAACTCCCTGTCAACAAATCCTTTCTTTCTACAGATGCCTGGTATTAACCAATATCAAACCCAGAAAACCCCACTGCATGGATCAGGACTGAATCAATCTAATTGTTTCAGTCACTCTTTTTTCTTTAAAGATTAAGGTCTTCTTAAAAAGTAGGGGTGAGATGGACAGGAATACAGAAATAGGAATACAACTGACAGAGAAGCCCCCAAACCAGCCAAGTAAACATCATTTTTCTCCCAGGAGAATTCACAGAACAGTCTGAAAGGTATATTTAAGGGAGAACTGTACAGGGAGAGGCCTGAGTTACCTGAGGCAGCCGGAGATGCAGGGACAGCACCAGGTGCTGCCTGCATTTCCCCACTGTGCAGCACTGGAAGGACACTTCCTACCTCCAGCAGCACTCCTGAGCTGTTCATGTGACCAGAAGCCACGGCCATTTCGTTTTCACCGACCTGTCAAAGGAGGATGAGACTGAAGTTCCTGAAGGTACCACCACACCAGTGATTCTCTGCCAGATGTGCACCTCCATGAACAGGACCAGCACCTGCCGTCCCAGCATTTCTTCTGCACTTTTTATTCAGGTTATCCCTGCCTGAGGCCCCTCATACAGTGCAGAACATGAGAGTCTGAAATTGTTGCTGTTTCTCAGCTGTAACACAGCTGCAGTGCCACCTTCCTTTGAGGTGAAGCCAAGTGCATCATTTACTCTATCACAGTTCTTCTGTTCAAGACCTCACAATCCTTTACACGAGTCTTTCTAGACCCTGAGATGGCACAGAAACATCCCTTGTTTTGAGTTGAGAAAAACAGAAGCACCAAGATGGAAAGTAACTTGATCAAGGTCACACAGTGAACCTATGATGGACCTTGAAACAGATGTAAACCAGTCCTGTCCCTACAAAGAAAACTCAGCCTTCCACAGCCATTACCTTTCCCTGCTCACTCTGTTACATCCTGCAAACACAGAACCCATGGAACACTGACCCAAGCTAACAAACAGAAAAAACCCTAAATCTGACTACTATGAAGAAAAAAGTCAACAGCAACACACCTACTCCATCACACAAGCACTAACCCAGGGAATCTGTGTCACGAGCAGGGTGATGGCTGCTGTTTTCAGACTGGGCTCTGAACAGGGTCAGCATCTCCTTAGACTTTCAGAGTCACTAACACCCCACGTGGGTTCTCAGCACAGTGATTTTAGTAACTGTCTACAATTAGGAAAAAACTGAAGCACTTCAGTGTACGTCATAAACATCATTCAAGGATTCCCTGCTTTTGTACTAAGACATTAAAAATATTGAAACACAACACCTGACAAGGTGTAAAGAACTGTGAGCCCAGTGTAGGAATCACCAGGAACAGCTACATGGAGGCTGATAGGGATGATGCTGACTAACAAGTTCCCTCCCCTGAGGAAAACAATTTCCTCTAGCAAACCCTGCAACTCCAACTCCTTATGACTGAGGGGACAGCCAGTCCTACATGCTGCACGAGCCCTGCAGTCCTGCTGGGAAAGGGGCTCACCTCTGTGGCTCACAGGGGTATTTATACCTCTCAGATTTCACTTCTGCTGGGACTCTCACAAAACTGCACATTTTTAAAAATTCTTTGCAGATCCCCTTTTTTCAGTGGGAGAGTCTGGTCCAAATTGTTTGTGTGCTTGCATATATGAGCAGAGAGCTCCATACCAGCCTGGGGCTTGTGGGCAGGAGACTGCCCTTCTTCAGCAGCTCTGAGAGCAGAGGGGAAGGAGGCGGAGTTGCTTTTTGTCCTAGCATCTTTTTCTGGGGTGAATCATCAGTGACTGGGGTCATGGGGGCATCCAGGGGAGCAGAGCCTGGAGGGGTGTCAGGGATTCCAATGAAGGAGGCAACTGGGGTGCTGGGCAATGTCCCTGGCGTGACCTGAGAAAGAGAAAAACCACACTGTTCAAAGCCACACTCCACCACACGGACCAGCCCCACTTGCTGCTTCCCCCAAGAGCATTGATCCAGCACACCACAGACACCTACTCCATTCACTCGCTGCCCCTACTCCAGGCATGTGCTTTCACCCTTTTCCTGCCCTGCAGAGCAACTTCCAGGCACTCACAGACTGCCTGGCCAACCCACTGATGCCCCTACATGGCCTTTGATCCAGGCAGGGATCACCAGACAGGGAAGAGGATGTGGATCTCGAGCAGCACTGTCACCAACCACACTGCAGCACCAGAGTCTGCAAAGCAAGGCAAGGGCTTCTCCCCAGGCCCCTTCTCTGTGATGGATGGAGAGCCCCATGTCCCAAGCTGGGCTTTTCCTCCCACCTGGAGAAGGATCCTTACCCCTGGACTGGCCTCATCCCCAGCAGGCTGGGACAGATCTCCGAGGGAATAATCCCCGCCCGGGGAGGTGGAGCCAGCAGGAGAACGAACCATCACTCCCGTGAGCCTTCGAGGTGGGTTCTTAATGGCCTGGCGAGCTGGAAGAGAACAGAAACTGAAGTGAGAATGCATGGCTCCATCCTGGACAGCCTCTGAGAGCTACCTCCAATTTTAGCCTGAAACACTTCAGGAAAACACTCTATGCTATAGGAATTTCCAGACTCAGTTCCCAAATAACCCTAACTCTGGGTAATGCACTTCAACTGCAGATTTCTCTAGAAGCTGGGTATTCACCACCTCCCAGCACCAAATTAAATGCTCCAAGAGTTATGAAGAACTAAACATACAGAATAAAAATATCTGTCTTTTATCTTCAGTGACCAGGGAAAACTGTAAGAGTGAAAAGCCTGGCATTGTAACACAGAGCTCTTTACTAATCCTGCCTCCCCTTGGATACACCTTTCCTACAGATTTTGTTCCTTTTTCAGAAGCCTCTGCAAATATAGTGCTGGAAAAAGAATATAACCTTTCTGTCCAACTCTAAGGTCAAGGAATTCCTCCTGCAGGTCTTAACAAGACTTCAGTATTTTCTAAATGTTCTTATGAATATATAGATCTGTGGAAAATTAAGGCAGCTATTTCCAGCTTACCCTGATAAGCAGCATCTGTAGCCTTCCTCTTGACTTCTGCCTCCTCCTCTTCCATTTTTTTCTTTCTGTATAAAGAACAAAGAGCTGCTGTCACAGGGTATCTCAGTTCCCCTTAATTCCCCTTTCAATATGAGTTTAACTAACCCCCACCCTGTTATCTCCAGACAACCCCAAACCACCCCTGTGGACTCCGGCTGAAATCCCCTAAGGAGAGAAGCAGAGCCAGAAAATGACACACTGGGCAGGAAATTTCACTTCCAGCTGACTGTCAAAAGAGAGGCAGCAAGCATGGTGCTGCAAGCCATGGCCAAGCTCTTTACTGAACAACTCCACAGGATGCTCCACACCAGCTGGTATCCCCCAGTCCAAGCTAATTCCCCCTAAGAGGCCAAATAATCTGCCCAGCTGCCCTGTTTTTCTTAACCCAAAGCACGTGGAGCAAGAGATGCTGGACAGACAGAGTGTCAGAAAACTACAATCTAAGAAGAAATAATTGAATAACCCACATCATAATCTCATTGCACAGCTCCTCCAGTCTGTTATCCATGTGCCCGGCCTGGATGAGCTCTGCATCCTTCTTGAGTTGCCTGTAATCATAAAATCTTTTTACTGGACATGCTAAGCAGCATTTTTACCCCAATCACCATCCCACTTTGACTACTTTTTCAGGACAGGACTCTCAGGTGTGCAACACCTTAACATCTCTGTCATGTACCTGTATTTTTCCTGTGTTTCTTTAATAATTTTCTTCAGCTCCTCCACCCTCTCTGCAGTCAGTTTTCGCACGATAACATCTTCCACAGTTTCCACAACTTCTCCCTTCTCACCACGTTTTCTTCTACAGAACAAAAGGAAAAAAAAAAGTCAGACAACAAAACACAAGAAAACCCCACTCTTCTTTCATAAATGGCTGCTGAAATTTGTGACATGCTCATGCAAAAAAATGATCAACTTCCTCCAACTCCATTAAATGATATTGGACAGCACAATGTTCAAACAATCTCTTAAGCAATTTTTTTTTCATTCACCCAGTGAATGAAAAATGAAATGTTAAAGTTCTCTGGAACAGATCAAAGATGGAAACCCACTAAAAATTCTCAACCTGAAAAAAATCACTCCATTTCAAGAGAAAATCCTTTTTTACCCAAGAAGAAACATCTATTTTTTTCTTCACTAGCTCTGCTAGGCCCTTTGATTTTGCAACTCTAATGCTGAAACAAATCAGTTGCACACAAATATTACTTTTAAACATCCCATCTTTAAGTTAATATGATTTAAAGTACCCAAACAAAATGCCTGGAATTAGGAGCAATAAATATCTGAGATCCCAGAGCTGTAGTGGTAACACTGCTAAGAAAACGGTAAGAAACAACTGCAAAATAGTGACAAATACAAAACATCTGACAAACCCTGATCCCACTGTCCCACATCTGCTATTCTACCCGAATTTTCTCAATCTGAAATGCTCCTTTTGGGAGGAGCTGGTTGGGTGAGAAAGTAATTTATCAGTGACAAGGACTTTGCTGTAAGAACCCACGAGCCCCCCCTATGCTGCTGCAGGCTGGGCTGGGGTCAGATTTGTACTCACTTAGGGGTCTCCGTGGTCTCCAAGAGCTCTGAGTACTGAGATGCACAGTGCTGAGAAGAAACAAAGCAAGTCAGAGGACAGTTTGCTTGCCCAAACAGCAGGACACACCAAAATACATGGACATCCACAAATTCCTGAGGAATTCCACAGCTTAACCACATGCCTGGTGAAGAATCTCTTTAGTTAGCCTTAATAATTGTGTACTGAACAAAGCACGGAACAATTAATCCTTAAGACATCTTCAGTATGGCATTTCTGATTGTGCAGTGATTTGGTGTCCAAGATTCAAATGTGAGTATCTTACCTTTTGGGAAAACCAGTCAGGTGGGCGTCCTGGCTCTGCAAAAGGTTTGATGGCTCTGCTCACTGAGACCCTGTGGGAGGGAAATGGCAAGTCACCATCAACTTACCTTCTTCCCCAACTAACATGCAGAGAAAAGATGAAAACCTCTCTTGACATGATTGAATAACCCCCCTAAACATGATAAACACACCAAGGAGTTGTACAAGTCTCAAAAATATTTGCCTGCTTCTAATAAACAATAACTTCCCTCCTTTGCTTTGAAAAGCAAGTTTCTTGCATCTGGTTACATGATTACATTTCCACAAAACCCTTCATTTAGTGAGGAGAAAAACACAGCAGAACAGAGTTGTAGGTTCAGTGCACAGGAATCTGCTACCAAATATCTTTGTTGTCCACAACTCACCCCATCTAATTATGAGCACAGAATCGTAGAATGGGTTGGGAAGGATCTTAAAGATCATCTTGTTCCTACCCCTGCCATGGGTAGGGACACCTTCCACTACCCCAGGTTGCTCCAAGCCCTGTCCAACCTGGCCTTGCACACTTCCAGGGATGGGGAGCCATAGCCTCTCTGGGCAACCCTTTCCAATGCCTCACCACCCTCAAATTTTTTCCTAATCTCCAATCTAACCCTCCCACCGTCACCCTGACACTCCATTTCCTTATCCAAAGTCCCTCCAGCTCTCATCACTCTTTATTTTGTTTAACATACCTCCACTTTTACACAGTAGTTATGAGGGCAACAAAATGCCCGTCAAGGTACACCTTTAGCACCTCTTACACCCTGTCTTTATTCAGAACAGAGGCAGCGG
>JAHLSL010000025.1:3119875-3143481 GCA_025920805.1 Petroica traversi | reverse complement strand
GAACAAAATGCTGCATTGTGGGGAGCAGTGGGCAGCAAGTGCCTCTTGGGGTGATACTTGGTTTTGATGTCAGGCCTTTGGATTTTTGGTCTGGTTCATTAGATAAACAAACAAGAAAAATTGCTTGGAAATGCCCAAGAAAGCTTCTAGGATTGCTGGTGATTTTGGGACCAGAGAAGTTCCTAGGCACTAGCAGCCATAGCCAACATGTGTGTTCCATACCGTGGTTCCTGTTAAGTGTTCCCATGGGGGGTTGTGCGCTGCCTCTCTGGCTGCCACATTTAACTTGAGCTGATTCTTGCAGGCTCTAGCTGAAGACAGTAATGGAAAATTAAAGGTGTACCTCAGAGTTCGGCCTCTGAAATCTACAGAAGTGGAAAAGGGGGAAGACCAGGTGAGACCCTGAATGAAGCGTGAGCTGGCTGTGTGCCTGCTGGGAGATGCTGTTGCTCTTTGCTGTCTGTCCTCTGGCCTCCTGCAAGCCACTGCACTGATGGATTTTATGTCTTCTTCAGGGCTGTGTCTGCATTGAGAACTCAGAAACCCTAATTCTAAAAGCTCCCAAGAATTCCTTCGCCATGCGGAGCACGGAGCGGGGAGTGGGACAAGCAGTGCACAGATTCTCCTTTACCCGGGTAGGTAGCTGGGTTGAACAGTCCATCTGGAAGTGATTTGAGCTTAAACAAGCCTTGCAGTTTGAAAAGCTGTTTTATTCATATCCACTGACCCCAGGGCACTGCCTGAACTCTGCAGTCTTGTACGATCCTCTCTGCTTCAGGTTTTAGTTGCTATTTTCTTAGTTTTTATCTTAAGCTTTTGTGACAATTTTTTTTTGACAGAAAGCAGTAAACTCTTGTTCTTGAGGCTCTAAACAAGACTAGAGGTTGAATATCACTATATGAGATGTTTCTGGATTAAACAAATGAACAGCTTATTTTTGTAGGAGGTTCAGCTGGAATTGCTGGTGTCTTGCTCATGGCTAGTGCATGGAATAAAGACCTGTGTAGTATCACTTGAGCAACCATCAGCAAAGGATAGGAAAGATCTTTAGGAAACAGTTTTTCCTGTGTCTTGTTCACAGATTTTTGGACCAGATGTGGGGCAGAAATTGTTCTTTGATGAGACAATGAAGCAGGTGGTAAAGGATGTGCTGAATGGCCAGAACTGCCTGGTTTACACCTATGGCATCACCAATTCAGGGAAGACTCACACGATTCAGGGTAAGGAAAGCTCCAGGTATTAGGGACCTGTTGAAGGACTTGTCTCCTCTCTCTTGCCTGTGAATCCTCAGCTCTGCTGCTGTCCTGGCTGCAGGTACCACCCAGGATGGGGGGATTCTGCCTCGCTCCTTGGCAACCATCTTCAACAGCGTGGGGGACAGGCTGTACCAGGCCATGGACCTGAAGCCCTCCCTGTCCAACGAGGTGACGTGGCTGGACAGCAGGCAGGTGCGGCAGGAGGAGACCAAGAAGCAGATGATGCTGCAGGGGGGCCTCTGGGAGGTAAGCAGGGGATTCTGGGGTTCAGTAGCCAGAGGTGAGGGGTATTGCACCTGCATGCTCCTGTTTGTTGTTTCCTTCAAGGAGGAGCTGCTGACGCCACTGAAGAGGAGCCGCAGTGCTGAATCTCAGCTCCAGGCCACCACCAGTGGCAGTTTTGACAGTGGAGTTGCTGGTCTGTCTTCATCCAGCCAGCTCACCAACCGTTCAGACCTCAGCCAGGCAGAAGGTATTTCTGGAAGCCTGTTGGATACTCCCTGCTTCTTTTTGCTGAGGATGGGGGAAGAAAGGGTGATGGCTGTTTGGATGCTGTGTGATTTTTCCCTTTGAAAGATGTCATGTCAGAAGAACTCTATGCATGTTTTGCCTATATCAGAAGAATTCACTACTCCATAACAGCTAAGCCTTGCGAAATGAAAAATTACTTGACACTCACTGACTTCATTCAAGGAATGTTGTTATTGAGCAGCTGATTGCTGTGAGATGGGGAGTGATGGGGAAAGCAGGATGTCAAAGTGACAGGCTGCACTGAGTACTTGTGCCCTGACTGTCAGACCCATGAACTACCAGTTGATTAGGTATCCAGAAGCATGGACTGATTGAGATAACAAGGACTAAATCTTCAGTTATGCTGGGAAGAGTTCATGTTTGAAATACCCTGTAATTCTGGAGTCAAAGTTGAGTATATGAAAGTCCTGACACAGAACAGATGATACTGCTAAAGGAAATTTTAGGCTGTCTCACTGGAGACAGGCATTAGAATAGATACAAATGGGAGAAGGTAAACTGAAGGATTTGTCTCTGGGGTGGTTTTTCTTGCTGAAGAAAGTAAGTTAGTTATTCTTGCTTTAGAGCTAAACCATTCCAGTTGGACTCTTGAAAAGCTGCAGTCATGATTTGTTTTCCTTTTTTTTCCTCTCCTTTTTGCCAGAACCGGGCCCTTGCTGGGCTGACCTGGATCGCATTTCACTCAGCAGCACAGGAGATGTGCAGTTCTCCATCTGGGTCTCCTTCTTTGAGATCTACAACGAGTTAATCTACGACTTGTTAGAACCAGCTCTAGCTGGGCAGAACCGCAAGCGGCAAACACTGCGGCTCTGCGAGGACCAGACTGGCAACCCCTATGTGAAAGGTAGATTTACCTGCAGGAGAGGTTTAGTCACCTGCTAGGAAGGCTTTAGGATTGAGTTGGGGGGTGGCTTAGTGATGTGCTGGAGAGCCCCACAGAGACATCTGATATCTGGATTATGGGATTGTCAAATTTGTTGGTGTCAAGGACATGCAATGGTGAAGCTGGGGCTCAGACAAATTTTCTGCCAGTCTCCCAACTGCTGTGCCTCAATGCATTCTTGCTTTCCAGATCTGAACTGGATCAATGTCCGGGATGCTGATGAGGCCTGGAAGCTCCTGAAACTGGGTCGGAAAAACCAGAGTTTTGCAAGCACCCACATGAACCAGAACTCCAGTCGCAGGTCTGAAGAGCAAGGGGGTTGTTTAGGAAGAACTACAATTCTGAGGGGCTTTAAAATTTCCTTTTTAAAAATATTTGCATCTTTCTTTACAGTCACAGCGTGTTCTCCATTCGGATTCTGCACTTGCAAAGAGGTGGCAGTGAAGTTGTTCCAAAAATCAGCGAGTAAGTTTCATGTTTTTTAGGATTTGGGTGTGATCTCAACTTTCCTGTCTCTTCTGTTGAGGACCTGGGGTATAGGAAGTATCTTGAGAAAATTGTTGTTCTAAGTCCTTGGAGTAAATAATGTTAAGTCTTGGAACTGACAGGAGTTTGAGGAGTATTGCAAAGAACAACTTGAGGTAGTTCTCGTGCTTTTTGAGTGAAGGTAAATCTGAGCATCTTTACCCTTGCAGCAGGGCTGATTTGAATGCAGGTGGTGCCCGTTGCTCAGATGTATTTATCTGGAAAGTGGCTGTTCTGAGGACTGGCAAAGGATCTTTGAAGTTGATGCTTCAAAGCTCCTTTTGCTACTACTTTGTGTAACACCTACACTTAGGGCAGGCCCTTCCATCCAGCAGTAACCCAGTCACCCCAAAAGAATGGTCTGTGCTCTTATGAGGAAGCTGGGAATGTGACTGCAGGGTGTCTGACCTGTAACCCTGGATTGGGCAGGGCAAACCCTGTGAGTTATGTGAACATCCCTGTGTTTCCCTCAGGTTATCCCTGTGTGACCTGGCGGGCTCCGAGCGCTGCAAGGACCAGAAAAGCGGGGACCGGATGAAAGAAGCCAACAACATCAACACCTCCCTGCACACCCTGGGCCGCTGCATCGCCGCCCTCCGCCAGAACCAGCAGGCCAGGTGAGCCTCCCCACCTCCACAGGGAGGCTGTGGGGGGTTTTTGGCTCTCTCAGCTCACTGCTGTCTCTCCCACAGGACAAAGCAGGCGGTGGTTCCGTTCCGGGACAGCAAACTGACCCGTGTGTTCCAGGGCTTCTTCACCGGGCGCGGGCGCTCCTGCATGATCGTCAACATCAACCAGTGTGCATCCACTTATGATGAGACTCTGTATGTAGCCAAGTTCTCAGCCATTGCCAGCCAGGTGAGTAGCACACACCAGCATCATGCCATGGTCAGGGTAGCTCAGGTTTCTCCTGCTTCTGTAGGACTCAGCCCTTTTCCACCACAAGGAGAGGGGCCATGCTTGTACATCTTCCCTATTCTTCTCCAGTGGTTATTACCTTCAGAGTATTTCCAGATTCTGCTAAACTGAAAGGGCTGAAGGTTGTAGAAGGGCTGTGTTTAAAGACTACACAACTCCCAGGCTTTGCAGACTGATAATGATGGTCTTTTCCCCTTCAGCTTGTTCAGGCACCTCCCACAAAGCTGGGGCTTCCATCCTTACAATCCATCATCAAAGAACACAACAGGCGAACCAGCCAGGGTCCAGAGACAGAGTCAGAGGAAGATGTGGAATCAGAAGAAGATGCTGATGATGAGGCAGATGTCTCCATGTATGAGAAGAAGGTGGGTTGTGATTTTTTTACAGGCTTTATGTGGATGCAAGGTCAAGAACATGACTGTGAGCTTTGGCCTGGGGAGCTGGGATTGGAGCTCAGCACTATGCCAAGAGAGATGACACAGAGCCTCAGAAGGATACAGGAAATTTGGAATCCATTACAAAAACGTTCCACAGTTGGTCAAAATCTGACACACATGCTTAATTTGGAAGCAGTTTGTAGTCTGTGAATAGTGATAGTAACAGTGCAGGTGCAGACCTGTAATTCCTTCCTTCTCTGCATGGGAAATCTAGGAAACATGCAGAACAGGAGGCTAAATGGGGGAAAAATAATCAAACTTTAGAGATACTCAAAGCAGGCAGCTGAGATAGCTGAAAGATCAAGATGAAGTCATATCCCTACAGAGAGCTGTCACCTGTCAACGTAGCAAACCCTGGCAACTTTTCTTTCCAAGTGACCAAAACCTTAAATCCAAATCTCTGCATCCTGCAGATGTGGAATCACTTGGTTTACTCAGTTCTTAACTCCTGTGCAGCGTGGGCAGTGGAGCTGTGTCCCTCTTGCAGGATTTGCTGCGTGTGGTCGAGGCTGCACGAGAGCTGCTGGTGCAGGAGCGACAGAAGAAGCTGCAGCTCGAGGTGCACCTGCGCGAGGAGATCTGCAACGAGATGCTGGAGCACATGCAGCAGAAGGAGCAGTGGTGGAGGTACAGCCTGTGCTGGTCTCTCTGTGCTCAGGCTGAGCTGCAGCACCAACAACTGCCCTATGCTGATGTGGAATTGGTCGTTCTCTTTGCAGCCAACACGTGGATGCTCAGAGAGAGCAGCTGGAGGAACTGTATGAGGGTAAAATGAACATCCTGAAGGAGTTACTGACTGACCACTACCAGGAGAAGATGCAGGTTTGTTCAGGGCAATGCAATGACATCAGAAAAGTGGCAGTGGGTTGGGAGGAGATTCTGGGTGCTCGAGTTCAGGAAGATCTTTAGGCAAACGGAAAGATTTTGCTTTCTGGGGTATTTTTGGTGATATTATTTCATCACTTGATCCACAATTTTTGCTCCTTGTCTCCTACTTAATGTAGCCCACAGGGCTTCCTAATTTTGAACACTCAATCTGGAAGCTAATGCACAACCATCCTGACTCCTCTATTTGTTCAACATGATTCTCTCCCCCCACTTACTCTTTTCATTAGTAACTTGATTTGGGCTCTTCAGATTCACACAAGTTGTGTGAATTTCTCTTCTTGCTCTTAGTTGTGATGATGGGAATTGACCTGTCCATATTTTCAGGCATTTGAGTGACCTCTGAGACTGGTTGCAGACTGAAGATGCCAACTCTCAAAACAATCCCTTTTCTTTAGAGCCTGTAAAAAAGTGGTTTAGGGTCCCAGGAAGTGTGTTTACTGTACTCCCTTAAAGGACTTAATGGTTGGGTTCAATGTGTGAATTGTGGGATTGAGAAATTCTCCAGGAAGAAAAACAAAAAGTTTCAGACAAGCTGTGCTAAGAAAATCTTGCTGAATATCTAAACAAACTTCCTTTCTCAGGAGCGTGATGAGGAGATTTTAGAGCTCAAAGCTGCTCTGCAGGAGACCAAACAAAAACTGGAGAGCCTGGATACCCAGCAGAAGGATTCAGAACATGGTGTACGTCGATCCAAGCGAGTGACCACCTCGTCTGCCCTGCAGCAGGAGCTGGCAGACACCAAAGCCAGGCTGGAGCAGTGCCAAAAGGAGTTAAATTCCACAAGTGCAGGTACAGCACTGATGCTGTGTTGGTTCTGAACATCCTGAGAGACCCTTGTGCAGGGTTACAGAGACCTTCTCCAGGGCACATTGGATTCAGTCACTCTGAAGACATTATTTGAGTTGTAGATGACAGGAAAAATGTGCTGGATGGACAGTTTCACTTCATTTTCACAGGAAAATGGACTTCAGGGCAGGATAATCCTTCCATTCAAATTCTTAAGTCCCTTTGTCTAAATGAATGGGAGAAGCTTGGAATGTTTGTGCCTTTCTGCACAAACTCAAAAGTTCTTCTCAGCTTGCCTGTGGCAGCTTGTATTAAGGGAGGTCCTGAACTTCAGGAACACTGAAAGCTGATCAATGTCCTGTTGCTCACTGCTTTTTGTCTGTTCCTAGAGTTGCGCAAGTACCAGAAATTAGTGGAGCCACCTCCCTCTGCCAAACCCATTACCATGGATGTGGACAGGAAGCTGGAAGATGGACAGAAGGTAACTCCAGTTCTGTGTTACAGAAAAGCACATTTGCAGGCAGGGAAAAGTGGTTGCCAGTTTATACAGTGTTTGTGGCTGCTGTTACCACGTTTTTAAATAAATGAAATGGAGTTTGTTGAACTTACTGGAGTTGTTGAAGATTGTGGTATCTGTGATCGCTCAGACAGGATCCTTCCTCAGTGCTGCATGTCTGAAATACCTTGGAGTGGCTTTGTTTGCAGAGCAGTGCCAAAAACAGCTGTTGCCTTAAACCTCTCTCTCTTCTAGAATGTCAGATTGCTGCGTTCAGAGCTACAAAAAATTGGGGAGTCCCTCCAGGCTGCCGAGCGGGCGTGCTGCCACAGCACAGGGGCAGGGAAGCTGAGAGAAGCCCTGGGCACGTGTGATGACATCCTGGCAAGACAGGTGATGTGTCTGCTTTGGAGAGGGTTGCATGGGGGACAGGGGTTTAGTCTGCTTTGCTATAATCAGAGTAACCAAAGTTCTTGCTGCTGTGAATAGAAATTATTTATTTGCTGGTACATACTGTGTGTTATGTGAAGGGAGCCGTACTGCTGATTTTTTTTCAATGGTTGAGTCAGTTGTGTATTTACCCTCTCCACAGGACACCCAAATTGTTCCTGTTCAGTTAACTGGCAGCCTGCACTTAAAAGTAGGAGAGTTCTCATTTCCTTATTCACTCCATCACAGTTGCTATGGCAGCAGGATGGAGTCAGCTTTGTCCCATCCTTACTGTTCCTATTTGTTACTGAACTGCTACACTGTTGACAGTACAAGCTTTTATGCAGGGTCTTATTTAGAAGAATTAGTGAATTTTGGCAAAAGGCAGTTTATCCTCCTCAGTTCACAGTTACCAGGGAGTTAAGACAACTTGTCACAGTACCTGATGGGAGCCTACAAGAAAGCTGGAGAGGGACTTTTTATAAGAGCAGAGAATGACAAGCAAGGGGGAATATCTTCAAACTGAGGGTTAGATTAGATATTAGGAAAAGATCCTTTACTGTGAGGGTGCTGAAGCATTGAAAACACATTTTCCAGAGAAGCTGTGGCTGCTCCATCCCTGGAAATGTTTAAGGCCACACTGGATGGGGCTTGGAGGAGATGGATCTAGTAAAACCTGTCCCTGTCCTCAACAGAGAACAAGAGCATCTTAAAGGTCTGTTGTAACTGAGGATGGGCTTTTCTTTCTAAATATACCTTCCCTTGCCTTGCTCAGGACCAGACCCTGGCAGAGCTGCAGAACAACATGATGCTGGTGAAGCTGGACCTGCGCAAGAAGGCGGCCTGCATTGCTGAGCAGTACCACACCGTGCAGAAGCTGCAGGCCCCGCCCGCCTCCGCCCTCAAGAAACGCTTCTGTGCCAACAGGGAAAACCTGCAGCCCAATCAGCCCCCTGGCAAAAAGCCCTTCCTGCACAACATCCTGACACGCTCAGCCACCCGGCCTGCGGCTGCCAGGGGGTGGCAACTTCGGTCAGTTGCTCTGTGACTTTCAAAAGGAGGGCCCTGCCCGGTTATTTCTGGAATGGGTGGCAAATCCAATATGATAGCGTCTGGTTTTCATTGTGCGCTTGTTTATTGTTGTTGTAGCTGCTTGAGAGCTTATGTAAACATCTCTGGATATGTATGTTTAAACTTTCAATCAATACCAAAGTGGACAAAGTGACCTTATATAATTTAAACACTACACTGAGGAAAGTGTTTAACTGTAAAAATAATGCAGATGATCAAACTCGTTTAACAAAAGGACGAGATAAAGGTGAGTTCTTGTCTATGTTGGCACATGATTCAAAAACTAAGTTCACAAGTTTCTCCTTGAAAGATACTTTGTCTTCCTTGAATTATAATCCTTTATTAAAGTATACACGTTCCAGGCCAAGGCCGCTCTCTCGGATCCTGGCTTGCAACTCTGGCTCCAAGCTGGACACCGGCATTGAACTGAGCAAAAGAAACAGCAAAGGGGTTACATCAAACAAGCACCAGAAGGAAAATAAGATGCACAATGCATCTGGTTAAACTTCCTGCATTGTCCAAAGTGCTTTCAGATATTTTTAAACATCAAGGAGGCAGGCTCACAGACAAGGGCAAAGAATCCCTGCTCCAAGGGCAGTGGGATTGTCTGTGGAGTCAGAAAATGGCTGTTGCTACTACCATGAGGGTAAGAATCCACTGCATTGCTCAGATTGTTCCTGGCAAAAGAAACTTACCTTCCTAAAAGGGTTTTTATTAAATAGAATTTATTTGCCTATTCAACTTACTACCTGATTTTATTCAGTTGAATAAAAGCTTTGTTTCTACAAGATCTGGTTCACAGTGAAGTGAATTGAGCTGCCAGGTCATTTGAACAGCTGCAATCTCCTGAACACAGTTCAAGGTCTAATCTTCCTCTGAACTGGAGAGCCCTGGCTGAAATCAAGAACTGTAGCACGTGTGCTGGGTTGGTTTGTCAAGTCATCTCCAGGTAGCCTAGTGACACTTGTTTACCACAGATCTCTGTCCCAGGCCAAGCAGGGAGACAGATGGTGTCAGACAGCTTTGTTGTACTCAAACAACGCTGAGAATTGGCCATTGTTTTCTGGAAGTCAAAAGCTGCCTTAGTTGTTCAGTATTTAATGGACTCAGCTCAAGCTTGGATTGTTTAAAGTACATCTGGCAGCTTGTTGAGTTTAGACAACCACTATTAAAATGAGAGGGACAGCTGAATGTAAGGCCCTGTTCCTCTTATGTACCAAACTGAGCTAAGTTTTTTGTTAAGCAACTCATTCAGATTTCATAATGATCTCAGCTATAATGAATGTTGTTTCTAAGACAGCTTTCAGTACTGAGCTATTTCTGTATTGATGAAAAAGTCTGGAAAAATATTAATCAAATAACAAATAAGCACAGATAGTCCAGTGCTGTTCTGTATAACCAGAAGAGTTTCCAGCTGAACATAAAATGGGCTCTGACTGTATTTAGTGCATGCATAACCTTACTGGACATGAACATATTGTATAAAACTCATCTTGAGTTGCTGGGGTTTGTAAACAACTATTATATATTACTGATGAATAACATAGTTATTACTTTTCTGTATATTCTCTTGTTTATCACCTTTGTTATATGGGAATTAAAACTGTGCTTGAGCAAGCAATGAACACGTCTTTGTGTCTGTGTGCAGCATCTTGAATGGATCTGGAATAACATGAAAATGAGAATAATTCCCAGCAGTACCCACCTTTTCTGAGGAAACAGTGCACAACACAGGGGCGTTGCAAACACGAGACTAAAGGAGACAAAACCAGGTTTACAATATTTAGGGTGCTAAAAGAGAATTCAAAAATCTTACTCGTGATTTAGGTAAAAAGCTTTCTTGTTTCTTGCACACAGTGAAATAAAGTTCCACAAAGTGCTACACAGCCTTTATTTCTCACTGCATTGTAGTTTATGAAATCATTTACCTACAACTAGCACTAAATGTTTCAATACCATGCCCCCAAACTTGCCTAAAATTACCATTTGATGTCCTTACAGTGTTTTACGTTTGTGTGCAGGACAACAGAAAATGCCAGAACACAGCAAATTAAACCCTATTATCCAAATGTTTCAAGAATTATCAACCTGCAGGATGAGATTCCACTGACTTTAGAGGCAGCAGCCAAAGCATCTTTTCTAATCAAGCTACCACATTCCTTTTTTTTGCCACTCCCTTTCTCCCTCCCTCTGCTTTTCTTGGCAGCTTCTTCCCTGCTAACGGCTCTTTTGTTTTTAACCTGGTATTTCATCAGTTACAGAGATGGAAATAACTGCTCTGCCCTCAGTAACTCTCAGCCATTTTTTCCTTAAAAAAAGGCAAATGTCCCTACTCTCTCAGAACTTATCTCTTTTAAGATAGCAGACCCAACCCAAATAAATCACTTACCAGATTCCAACTAATGAAACTTGAATGGGAGCGCTCATCCAAGGAAATCTCTGTTGAAAATAAAACAGCAACAGTGAGTGTGGAATCTTTTCTTCCTGCTTCCCACCTTCCTGGAATTCTTGTTTTATCAGAGACAGATTGCACCTGAAAGGCTCTGAGATGTGGAGGCAAAGCCCTGTCCAGCATGGCTTCATGCTGAGTTCTGCTTTGAGAGGCAAATCCCACTGGAAAGCAGCAAGGAATTCCCAGAAATGTACACGGGGATCCTGAGAAAATGTCCCTTAGAAATTTCAATGAGTGGCTGTTTGACTCAGGACCTGCTCCTGTGCCTCTGCTTTGATTCTCACAAGCCCACAGTAAAAAGAGAGCTGAAATTTGCAGTGGTGCTGCCACACCTCTGAAGGGCACAGGAAATTTTTGCCCAGGCATTGCAAGGAAGAGCTCAGCTCCTTCCCTTTAGTGGGATCAAATGGTTTTAACCTGCAACTGGAGCCACCAGCCATAAATAAGGGAGATGTCAATTCAAAATGTAAATCTGCCTCTCTTAGCCCTTTCTCCAGTCGTATGATTTCCCCTGATGTGCAGGAACTTGTCCCTGTAGCAACAGTCCAGTTCTGCAAGAGTTCACCTTTTATTAAGGAAAAAAGGTTGGAGGATTGAGAAAAGAAAGCTGAGAAAGCAACACATAACCCATGGATGCATTTCTTAGCATATTCCTCATTAATTCTGTAACTTTTGCAGAACTTGAATATATGCTAAGAATTTTTTTTTGCAGGCTTCAAAATTATTTAGGAATCCACTCTCAGGATTTCAGTTGAAATTCATTACTAAAGTAATAAACCCAGAGCTGGTAAATGGACACTGCTGCCTCTTGCTACACTAAGAGCAGGACAGACACAGCTGCCATGAGGGCACAAAGGGGATTTTAAAACAAAACAGCTCTCAAGGTAGAAATCACTTGATACAGATGCTTCCAGTGAAGATGGTGTTTGCCTCTGCAAGAAGAATTTCTCAAGATATAGAAATTAGAGGGGGAAATGGTGAACAAAAGCTGGGCACTGTTTGAGAGTAGAGATGGACAAAGGAAATGTAGAAAGCTCAGGAGGACAGAGCTCAGGGCTGAGGGAGGTCACAGCAGTGTCTGAGGCAGGGAAAACGAGCCTGTGTGGAGTAAAATTTCTCCAGAGCTCAGGGAGAAGAAACCATGTAGAAGACTCCTTCTCTTTCCTTTAATTTTTTTTTTTCATGGAGTCAATCTGTAATCCAGGAATGAGTGCAGGAAGGACTGTGCAAGTCAGCAATAATCTGCAACAAGAGATAACAAATGGGCACAGACAAGAGGGGTGAAGTGAAGGCAGCAGAGCTTTGCTGTTCTGGCATTCCCTAAACAGCTGCATTTGACCCTCAAATGAGATAAATTCACCCCAAATTCTTTACATTTCATCCCCCGGGAGAGTCCATGCCAAGAGGTGCTGAACACAAGCCCCAGCCTGCACTGCCTCTGAGAAGGGAGGGAGAGGCATTGCAGGGGGAGTGGGACCCAAGGTACATTAACAGAAAAACCCCAAATACAGTTTTATAACTGAAAAAGACTGTTGGAGGGTGCCCTGAGAGGAATAAATGGCTTCATTGATCTGTCCTTGATCTGAGAGAGAGAGGTGACTAATACAGACTCTATAAAGAACACTGAGTTTATGTGCTGGAATATTTTTTGCAAACTTGATCTGAATTACAGCCTCTATATTTTTCAAGAATGTTACCAGGCTGCACTAATCCAAAACGATGGTGAGGAAGAAGTAACACTGGGAGGTCGGAATTAAGAACTGAAGTTGCTCAGGGAACAACGTAAAACAATAAAACAAAATTCAAATGCAGGCTGCACACCCCCACGAAGAGAGAAAATGGAGAAACTGCAAGAGAAAGAGCAGAAGAATTCACTGTGTTAGAGAACTATCATTTAACTCCGGAAGAAGGCAGCTCCCAATGAATTAGGATTTAATTTCCAGATGTCTTTATGACATTTTAGTGGTTAGTGCAAACAGAGAAAATGGAGAAATGATAATTAAGCAAACAAAAGCCATAAGGAGAATCAGCTTTTCTCTAACTGCCTCCTTTCTTTGTTGGATTTAAAAATCTGTCAGCTTTCCCAGGCCAGCTATGTCTGTTTTCAAAAATATAAATAAATGAAATGACAGTGAAATTAGGAATGCCTGGAGCACTTCAGGGCCTAAGACATTCAAGAACAATGCTTGAAGACTCCCTGTTCTGGTTTTGAAATCGTTTTGAGTACAGATTTTAGTTGTAGATTAAAAGACCTCAATGAGCTTGTTTTAAGGAGGAAACTTCTAGAATCAATACAATATACAGAACAGGAGATAAACTGTAGCTAAAGCTGTGTAAGAGTAGTAATATAAACTAAAACTTTAGTGTTGATTTGAATTTTCATAAGTTTCTATGGAAAAGATCTATTTATTTCTTTAGCAGAAATGTTACCTGTAAGTACAATCTATAAATCCTGTGCTTCAGAGAAAGGCTCTTTATGCATCCTCCTGCTGCAGCAGCTGAAATAATGTGGTTTTGTACTGAGCTGGTCAGGAGCATGGCCGTAGGGATAATGAAAATGACATTATGCAGCCTAATCAATTACTGCCACGCTGCATAATTACATAAAAAGGCCCCAGAGCTGCTGCTGCAAGCTGCCAAAAGCACTTCTACAGATAAAAATACTTTTTTGAGGCAACTTTTTTTTGAAGCAGTAAATACACGCTTGTGTTCTAACATTCCTGAGGCATCTTCCAGCAATAACTTCTGGGAATGTTGATAATTCACACCAATGCCTTGGTGCAAAATGCTGTGGGAACGTGGGGGATGAGCAGTGCTGTGTGACCTACATCTTATCCCAAATATCAGAGGATGCTCTGAGACCAACATTGCAGAGCATTTCCTCCTCTCTGTCTCACTGCAGGCCAACTTTCTATTTCCTTTTATCATTTCACAGCCATTTGCCTATTTTTTGGCCTGTGTATTGCTTAAAAGGCTTTGCAAGCAGTCAGGAATTATTTCCAGGAGTGGTACTGAAGCAGAGGCCAGGGGTAGTGAGTTAGTGAAGCAGAGTGGGGATGGTGCAGGGATCGGATGGTGCTCCTCAAACTCCACATGCAGAAAGCTGCTTGTTAAAAATGCAGCTCATTCCTTAATGGCTTTAATGCTATTTTCTACCAGGTGTTACCACTGGCTACCTGCAGAGCAGTGTTTCACCTGGATTCAGTCTCTGAGGCTGAGGGAGAGGACAGGAGAGCATAACCCACCAGGATGGAACCAGAGACCACTGAGCAGTCACTGCAGAAATCGCTCATTTGGGCTCATCTGAAAAATTCACAACACCCTCATGTTGATTACACCACACAAAAAAACAACAGGTATTTGTCTCCAGATCCTGAGGATTGCTGCAACATCTTCACAAATCTCATGTATTTGTCACCTGAGTTATAGCATTTGTGACATTTCTCACATGCCAAATTTTTCCCTAAATTTTTTTTTAACGAGGGTTAATCTTCCAGGCAATAAATTCTCAAGAACATCACAGTATCACAAGTTGTGGTGTGTTTGGATGCCCTGCAGGCTCACTTCTTCCAGGAGATAAAAGCAGCACACACTGATTTGTACCCTGAAACTCAAATGCCACATTTCCTGTTTTTACACTGTGAGCAAAAGTGTTTTCTGTTAACAAGTGGGAGGGAAGCAAAGCACTTTAGGGGAAAAAAAAAGTTTTAAGATTGGAAGACAATCTCAGAATGGCTTGGGTTGGAAAGGACTTTAAAGATTATCCAGTTCCACCCCCTTCACTATCCCAGGTTGTTCCAAGCCCTTTCCAACCTGGCCTTGAACATTTCCAGGGATGGGAAAGCCACAACTACCCCAGGCAAGCTGTTCCTGACTTATAAATACAGAAACACTTTCAAGTGAGGTATCTGACTGGGCAATCTCACTCTGCACAAGAGACATAAGAGCATAAACAGTAAGAGATCAAATTTGAACACTTCAGAAAGCTTTATCTTACACAAACAAAACCATGCCAAACAAAATCTTCCCCTGCTTGTCCCACACAAACTTTTCCAAGGGAGGGTCTGGGTACTCAGACCATGATTTTTTCCTTAATTTTTCCTAACAGGAAGGAGACAGATTTTCTTAGGCTCCTTGGGTGGGTCTCACAGGCAGAGGCTTTGCCTGGAGCTACCGAGTAATTAAATCAGTGATATCAGCAGTGAGGATGAAACTCCCTTTATTGGTAAAGAATTAAAAGGTTCCTCACCTGAATATTATTTCCCTCATATCAGACAACCCCATAAATAATTCCATTATTGTTCTTTACCCTCTCATGCACACACAAAGTGCAGAATGTTGATGTAGGGTATGGATTTACCAACACCAGGGGTTTGACTTCACACTACATTAGCACAGAAAGAATATAGGAAAGAAATAATCTTTGATTAAGTATGCCCATTTTGGGTCTACCCTGCACTTTACATTCAGTAAAGTTTAAAGAATCATTTTCAAAGGAGATTTTTACCATCATTTTGTTTCCAAACTCAGACTGCTACTACAGCAGATAAGCAAAGCCTCCTTATTGCTACCTTGAGAAAACCATCATTAGTAAAATGTTCATTTTTTCCCAATAAATTGTATTTCAAGACTCAGTACAAGGAAGATTTATTTCACAGGAGGTAATGTGCACTTAAAGAACAATTATAAAAGTAACAAGAAAGTTCCTATTTTCTCAGTGTTACCTTGCACTGTGACAAAAAGAACCAAGTTATCTCTAAGAAAGGCAGAAGGAAAGAGACAGCTGTAAAGCAAGTTCTACAGGGATGTCCTCCCACAGTATTTGGGAGGCAAATATGAAGGTTCAGGAAGTATTTAAAATTCATTAAAATATTAACTTAGGGTATGAAATGCATAGAGATAGATTATCTAAGACTAACCTTTAAAAAGGCTTTCTTTTCCAGGGCATTCATTATGAAGGGAGGAATTGCTGCAAACAAGATACAAAAAAGGCATTAAGCTTGGAGAGAAAAGCACTTTGTTTCCATTTTCTGTTTAGCTGAACTAATACCATAACACAATTTTCTTTTTGTCATTCACTGAGTTTTCATTTCACGTTGCCAGCTGGATTTACAGAGGTGAATTCTCCCAGTAAGCAAAACCTGTAATTTCACTTTAACTAAAGCTGAGCTCAGTAACTCAGCACTGGCAGAGCACCTAAACCAACTCCAAGCAAGTGGAATTTGCTCTCTGTATCTTTTCTGCACAGGCATCTCAGGAGCTTTCCTGCTGCAGTTCAGTGAAAAGCACTGGGGATGTTTCCACATTTCCTTGGGGAAGTTCTTAATAGAAAGGCAAACACTGCCTGGGGAACTGTGAGATGATCTGGCCCCTGAGGAAAATCACTTGGCTGGAACTGAATCTCCTCTCACAGCAGAAGCTGATAATCAGCTCTGCTCAAGATTTCTCCTTACCCATGCCAGGAGAAGCCATCAGAATCCTGGATACCACCACCTGAGCAATTGCCTGCTGAGCTGCTTTGGATGAATCACCCAGTCTGTTCCCATCCTCATCCGTGACAGGAATTCCAAACTGGAGTTCCCTGTTGAATAAGGGGTAAAAATATAAAGCAGTGATGGATGTGAACTTATTTTTTCACCATTTTTTGTCACCCTATCTTTGTCCCTTGAAGTTGTCAATGATAACAATTACGTGTTGTATTTTATTTTCTAAGTTTGTCTCTTTGGCACAATAAAAACCCCAAATCTTCAAAAGGCAGAGCAAGATCAAGAAAAAATACATTGAGAAGTTACCAACTGAATATTTGAAACAGCAATCTGCTGCTTGAGTCTGCTCACAGCATTTCAAGGGGGAAGAAAGGAGATGTGTTTTTATTGTGTTCCACAGAAGGGAGAGGTCCCTTTCCACATTAATTCAGAAAAGTGGAATTTTCTGGACTGCTCTGGAAGTGGAGTCTGTCCTATCTGACAGACAGCTCATGGAACACAGGAAGATTATTTTCACTGAGTTGAAACAGAAGGCTCTGTGAAAATTCCCCCCCTGGCATTCTAGTCTGAGCTGTCATTTCAACCATGAAAAATATACGTGAAAGTACAAAAGGAGGCACAAACCAAACTATGTTTCTGTAACTGCATTATTCTCTATTAGATCTTTTGCTCAAGTGCAGGGTTAGGTGTTAAACTCATACTGGGAGAAGCAAAAGGAACAGCAGAAATCCTGAGGGCTGCCTTTATTTTTCTCTTCAGATTTTATAAAAGATAAAATACTACCACAGAGCAAGTTCCATAGTAAATACACACTCTAAATATTCCCCTTTCTGCTCATAACCTTGTGTGTATAAGGAGATGCTTTAATTTGCTTTTCCCTACTACTATTCTTATTCCTAGTCAAATCACAGCACAAAAAGTTTCTGACAAACTGCATATTTTTGTCACCTCAGTGATTAAAGAGAACTGCAGAGCTTGACTCCTATGACTAAGTTCTGCAGGTGGGATTTGAAGCAGCAGTTTTGAAATGACTGTGTTTTTCCCAAGTGTAGCTGGTATTCAAAGGTCCATGTGATCAAAATTTTGAAGAAACCACTAATTGGTTTCTGAGATCCAAGACTGAAGAACTCTTTGGATATTTATCTGAAGAGAGTGAGCATGTTCTATTTTATACCTGTTAAAAACAACCAGTCAAAACCTCATGCATGAGGCTTCTGCAAGGTTCTGAAACAAGCTGAAGAAACAAAATGTGCTTTTTTTAGTAACTTGCTGGGCTACAAACTGAACAACATCTTTTCTTCCAGCATGAGTGCTCTTTGTTCTTTTTCCTACCTTTGTCTCATTAGTGGAATATTGATGCAGTTGGCAGAAGCTACAGCAGCAAAAGGAACAAACCTCCCTATGAGAGGTGAGACGCGCTGTAAAACACACAGAGGGGAAAAAAAAGAAATTAAAAATGTACATAATCATTGTCTTGATTGAAACGCTTCACCTGCTAATGATAGACCAGACTTATTTCCTTTACATTAAAATTCACTGGTGGGGCAGAGGCAGAACAAGATTCAAACAAGAAATGAGTCATAAATGCTTCTCTCCAAAGTGAGCAGTGGCAAAACCATTCTGATTTAGCAGCATCATGGGGAAGTGTAATTACAACTCAACACAAATTAAATTTCAAGTGCCATGAGATGCCTTGAGATGTGAAAAAGAAACTGGACAAAGGGCACCTTATTAGACAGAGTCTGCATGAACCAAACATGGGCTGTTTGACAGATTTGTATAAACCCATCCCCATGGGGGAAAAATAAGGTTTGGGATCTACAGAAAGGAGCAGCCATTACAACTCCACAGATACATCAGAGGAGAAATGAGCCATGAAATGAGAAATGAGCATCTCACAGGACACCACAGCTCAGCAAGAATATAAGAAAATACCAGCAGTACCTTTGCTAGTGAATTCAGTCCTAAGGCTGTGGCGACAGCACCTGTGGTGGCAGAAACATAGGCTGTTCCCAGCTGGCTAAAACAGAAATGAAAATGTTTGCACATGCACAGCTACACTGGTGTCACTTTGAAAAAGAATTCCATTTTACACATGTATTTACCCTCCCCAGAAGCTAATTAGGCTTTTTTGTCCTACTGCAATAAGGTGGGAAATGGCACACTGAATTAAACACTTTTATTTCACTAGCAGTAAAAATCATATTCAAGCCACATTTTAATACTGAATCAGGTTCTGCTGGTGCATTGCTGCCTGTTCAGCATTTTCTCATGTGTTTGAATGAACACCTTGAAGGATTAGTTCTTATTTAATTTCCTAATTGCTTAACCTAGTAAAATCAGTTTGGATTTCCAAGGCCACGTCTTTAATAGTAATTAAAATCAACCATACCAAACCCCATCCACACAGAGCAGCTCTGCTGCAAACACTCATCTCCAACCCAACCTGCCCCAAACCACACTTTACATACTTCCCAGCTAGGAGGTGTCTCTGTATGCTTGAATTCACAGTTTGCTCCCAGACACCTTTAAGCAAGTCCGCCCCAAAACCAGAAAAGCAAGTACTGCAATTCCAGTTTTCTATTCATAGGATCATAGAGTGGTTTGGGAGGAACCTTAAAGCTCATCTTATTCCACCCCCTGCCATGGGAAGGGACACCTTCCACTGTCCCAGGTTGCCCCAAGCCCTGTCCATCCTGGCCTGGGACACTTCCAGGGATGGGGCAGCCACAGCTTTTCTGAGCACCCTGTGCCAGGGCCTCAGCATCCTCACAGGAAGAATTTCTTCTATCTATATAACCTAAATTTCCCCTCTTTGAGTTTGAGATTTCTTGCATTCTGCATCTGTTTAGGCTCTTTTTTAGTCATCAAGTAGAAACAAGCACAGACCAATGGAAGGAATCATGAACCCTCAGTGTGGTGTGTGCTGGCACTGAGAAGGTGGCACAGTGACACAACTGAAGGCCCCCTCAAAATATCAGCTTAGAAATATCCTGGTGGAACCCCAAGCTGACGAGGAAAACTTGCAAATGGTCAACTGAGCCCCAAAACACAGACTCCTGTTAAACCCTGCACTGTTAAGTGCTCATGATCAAGGTGCTCAGCTTGTCTTTAATGGAGTTCTCAGCTCTGCCATTCCCAGACTTCTCATCTGTGCATATCAAACAAATAATTAGTACAGATGGAAAAACTTATCCCTGTCTCACCTCAAACTTTAAGGCCCAACCATGTTCAAGCCCATCAGAGAGCAACTTTTAAACTCATCAGAATTGTGAGGTTCAGAGCCTGACCTGACAGTGATTGGGGCATCCCCACTCCTGTTGGTGTAATTCACTATAGCATTGAAGGACTGGTTGACCCACTGCCAGAAAAGCACTGCTGGTGTCGTTCTTGAAAAGAGAAACAGTTGGAATTATTATTGTTAAACTCACAGTTGAATCAACAGCACATAAAAAAATGATGACAAACCAAGAAAAGCCATTGTAAACTATAACCATGTTTATTGCTTTTTTTGCTTTTTTGAATGAAACAATAGTCAGTGAGATACTGGTTTGATAGTTAGAATTATTCTACAAGAATTTAAAAATCACCTAGTTTTGAATCTGAATAATAATGCAAAAAAAGAGTAGAGTGTTTAAAAGGTTTAAGTGTTACAGATAGTAATAGAAGAAGCAGTTATCAGGAGGTAGTGCTTGGGAATGGGCAGCTGTGCTGGGGGTTTGATTCACATTCCTGACTGCAATTTAAGGCATACATGTTTTATGAGCATCATCCAGAACTGGGGTGTGTGACAGGAGTTTGCACAATCCCAGCACCCAAAAGGCAGCTGCTGTTTCCTCTGAGCTCCCACCAGCTCCTACATCCTGTGTCAAAAAGTGTTACTAACACAGGGGCTGCTAGAAGAGCTCACTGGCTCTGCTTCAGTGGGATTCACTGTCCTGGGGATCCCAGAACCACTGAGGAAATGCAGGGATCACAGGGGAGCTGCAGAAACTCCACAGTCCAAGGAATGAGGCATTCTGAATACTCATGTGGCAGACAGAACATCCTGCATGCCAGTAAGGCTGGAAATTCCTTCTCATTGTCCTCCACACAGATGGGATTTTGGAACATTTCCTAGTTTGAGGGAAAGTGGGATGTGAAGGAGAGGGGCTAAAGGTTTGTCTCAAAACTGCTTCCAGAAAGAGCAATCAATCAGTGAGAGGGAAGAGAGAGAAGAGGAAAAGGAAGCGAAATTTCACACTTAAAAGTATTTACAATAAACCTTTTGACAACAACACTGATTTTAAACCTTTTGACAACAACACTGATTTTCCCTTCTCCAATTCAGTTTTCTGTGCTTTATTTCACTCACCTGTAAAAGGTCATCATGCAGCCTGTGATTGTCATGTTCAAGGGGACCTGGGCAGACATTCGGCCGATCAGAAACATCTTCTCCCCAGTGTCAGGGTGAAAGGCTGAATCATAAATGTATTTTGCTCTCCACAACTCATCTTCTGTCAAGCCAGGTGCCACAATACCTCGCCTTGGCACAGGTTAAGGAACAGGACAACAGGAAAATGTTATAAAATGCTGCAATTTTCCCATGAGAAATGTGGTATTGAAGGATTTGGGGGTGTTCATCCAAAGTTATTCAAGACTCTCAGAGAGCCTGTGGAGATTCTTCAGCTTTTAAATGGATGGGTGAAATACAAAGAATTAGAACTCCCAGCAGTGGTAATGTTGGCTGAGACTATTTACTCAAACCTGCACTAGGCTTCAGAGCTAAAATGTAGAGCCAAAATCCCTGAGGTCATTAGTGTGAAACTTTGAAATGTCACTTTGAGAGTATTTGAGAAATCAATTGCTACAAACACTTCACATAAGAGGAAGTTTTAAGCTTTGTTGTCATGTTAACTTTTTCAGAATTGGCACTTCCATATTTCAGAACCCTTAAGAGGGGTATAACTTTCCTATCCATTAGCAAATTTGATTGAAAAAAAAAGGGTTTCAAGCTCTGAAGGAGGAATAAGAAGTGGTGCAATGAACACAGTGTTTTAAGTATTTCCTTTTAAATATATCACCTTGTATTTATAATTGACATGGACTTTTTGGGGCCAGTAGAATTAGTCAATGTCTTACCTGTAATCATGAACAATTTTTTTTGCATTTTCCAGTTTGGCATCAGATAATAAAATATTCCTGGGGTCTGTTACAGTGAAGAAGTGATTGGCTCGCCCAGCAAAAGTGCTTTGATCCCATCGGGGCTCCTTGATATTAATATTTAATGGGATATCTGCTGCCATCTTCAAAAGCTCTGCCAAGAAAACATCAACATTTGCAATTCAAAATTCCACTCATTTCCTAATGTATCCAGAACCTGCAAGATGAAAAGTGGCCACATTTAAAAACCCCAGAGAACAAATACCAAAGAATTTGCAGAACTGAGGTTGAAAGGGGCAAATCTACAGAAATCCTTCAGAGTTCAGTGGCCCCAAACATTTATACATTATTTATTACATTTGTACAAATACCTGAGGATGAGGCAGATGCAAAGGAAGCACAGAAATTTATTAATAAACAGACATTCTAAACAACAATGTACTGATCAGAAAGTGCTTTACTTGGTTGATGAATTATTGTTTGTTGAAAATAATGCACTGAAGGGAAGAAGAAATCAATTATTTCAAGAGATGTCTGAAGTGCTACAAAGTGCAATGACAGATGAAATATTTAATAAAATCCAGTTAACTTCTCTGGCATAGCAAAATAAACCAAAAATTAGGAACCCAAACCCACCAATTTATTTTAATAAATGTTGTTTCTCTAAATCTGTGTTTTAACGAAACAAAGATTATATAATGCAACAATTTTATACATTATGAACAGATGACCAGATCTCCTAATGATACTTCAGAGATGCTTACAGAACTACAGTGAAGGGCTCTTAACTAACAGAGCTGTGCATTTATTGGGCATAAAGCCCAGAAAAGTAAAAATTACTTCAGGATGACTAAATTCACTTCAACGTCTAATGAAAGGACAGTCCCTCCACAGCACAAGCTACATGGATTTTAACTTTCTTAAGAGAAATTTCTGCAACATATTCATCAATCAGTGAAAAAAATCCTCCTCCAAACGCTTGCTCAAATGGCAGAAGAACATTGGACCCATATAAATACATTTTTATAGATTTATAAATAAAGATCCAATTTTGGATGATCTTTAAGGTCCCTTCCAATCCAAACCATTCTGGGATTCTAAGACAACATAAGGCAAATAAATCCGATCTTTTCCCCATTCTTCCACTCACATTTCCCTCTCTTTTAAGTTCATTATTGGACAGCACTGTTTATTAGCAGGATTATTTTCCTGTGTACATCTCTCGAGCAGACACATTGCAGGATGAACACAGATCATGGAAATGAATGAGGACTCAGGACAGATTTGGAGAACAGATTTCTCATGCACAGCATCTCAACAGGAGATGCTCTTTAGGTTTCTTTTCTTTTCCTCAGTACTTTATCATGAAAAACACCCTCCTGTGAACAGTGCTGTGTTGTGAATTAATAGTCCATCTTCTGGTCTAAAATGGGAACTGCTGGTTTTGCAAAGCCCTATGAAGGTGGGTGCACTCATTTATTCAAAACCTCTTATCCACTAAAATAAAGGTAAATTAGGACATTAGGGCTGGTACCTTGTTCTGTGATTGTTTCCCTTGTTTGTAGGAAAGTTCAAGTGCAAATGTTTTTCTAATTAAATGATCTGTTTCGTTAAGAAAGATTAAAGCTGCTTAGGACAGCTTATGATAATCTGGTTAAAGCTGTCTAATGAATGCTGAATAAAGCAGTGCATCCATGGAAGCTTTTTTCTTTCTTTTCATTGTGGTTTGTTCTTTCTTTTCACTCTGATTAGAATACACACTACTGGGTTCTCTGTGAATTCCCTTTATTTACTTCTGATACCTCTGCCCACAAACCCAAGTCCTTCAGTAACAGGAAATCTAAACATTAACGATCTGCCTTCTCTGCAGATGGCTCATGGTTCAACTCAGGGTTGTTTTAATCAGAAAAGGTGAATGTACAGAACACAGGAGATTAAACACATTCACATCCTGTCTTTATCCACCCTGTGTCTGCTCTGCTGTTCCTTGACCCCAGTGTGCTGATGGAATTTACTGCCTTGGCAGGAAACTGATGCAGCAGAAAGATTGGACTGGGGGGAAATAAACCCTGAGCTGCCCAAGCTGGGGTGAGCAGCTCTGGAGTCCTGCTGGACAACGAGCTGTCCATGGCCAGCAGAGTGTCCTGGGGACCAAGAACACCAATGGGATCCTGGGGTGCATTGGGAAGAGCTCTTCCAGAAGGTCAGAGAGTGATCCTGCCCTGGGGGACACCTCTGAGGTGCTGTGTCCAGCTCTGGCCCCTCAGGACATGGGGACAGGGAGCTCCTGCTGTGTCCAGCTCTGG
>JAHLSL010000025.1:3031364-3101697 GCA_025920805.1 Petroica traversi | reverse complement strand
CGCCGCCCCTCCCGAGCATCGCTACTCACTGTCCGCATCAGCGCACCGAGCGCGGCTCGGGCAAAGTGGTCCCGGCTGCGCTGAACTCCAGCACAGCCGCTCCCGGAGCTCCCGGAGCTCCGCCCTGCCTCTCGCCCCGGCTGCACGGGCCGTTTTTCCCCAGGAAGGCAGGAAAAGCTGCCCGGGAGAAGCGGAGCCCGACCGAAGATGTTAGAGGAGGCGAAGGGGGGTGGCTTTTTGCCCGCTGCGTGCCTCCATGCCTGTCATTCCCTTGTCTTAATCCTCTAGGAAGGAGTCGCCGGGCAGACAGAGCGTTCCTGGAGGGGCGATGCTGCCGAGCCCTGCCCCGGGCAGAAGGAAGCCGGGAGATGCGCGGCCCGGGGCGGGCTGCGGGAGAGCGTGAGGAGCTGCCTCCGCCTTCGCCTTTCCGACAGGGAAACAGCATGGTAAGAGCTGGACCCGATCCCGGGAGCGCAGCCCCGCCGAGCAGGAGGTGGGATTATTCCGGGATAGTTATGGAGAGCTATAACCTGGCAGCGGAGTGTTAAAGCGACTTGCCCCGCTGGAAGAGGAACTCTCTGCGGGCATCGCTGGCGTGGTGGCCGAGGGAAGGTCACTCGGTTTCTTCTCCTGCCCTCGCTTCTTTCTTCATCCGGCGAACGACCGAAGAAAAAACTGGTAATCGGCTCTTGCCAGTGTTGGGAATACCGTGCCTTTTGCCTGGGATGATTTGCCCTGATGTGCCGCCTCTACGGGATGTACAAAGTGCGACTGGGACTGATCCGGCCAGCGAAGTTTGCAGAGTGATCAGCAGGGGCCGTGGGATGGAGGGAGCTGGGCACACACCAGCAGGGTCCGTCACGCACGGTCCGTCTGCACAGACCTGCTGCTCCTTTGAAAACTAACTCCTGATGGTCCAACTCTCACTTCTCCCCTGGCAATTTACACTTTCAGGGAAAAACCATGCCATGCAGCGTTCCTGTGTTGGTTTTGTATATAAAATTTGCTATGCAATTCCAAAAATAAAGCAGGAGGACAGACGGCCCTGCGTCCCAGAGCAAACAGGGAATCAGAGGTGAAAGGTAGGAGCCAGCATTTCTTTTTTAAGTCAAACTAAATAACCTAAGCTACTTCTTACTGAAAACCTTTACAGCACACCTATTGTATGTTTATTTGTTTTGTCTTGGAAATGTAAAACAGTTTGAGACAAAGTGAAGATTTGCTTTCTGATACTGTTAAGAAGCAGAGAACTGGTGCATTTTGTAACAGGAGTGCTCGGAGGAGGAAGGATGGAGTGATTTATCAGTGAGACGTTTAGGGAACTGGAAAGAAGGCACCTTGTCTAATATGCTTCAGTAAATATGAAGGGCTGGTGCAGTGGACACTGAAAACACTCGATCAATAATCTATTTAAGTGGGAATAGATGCAAGCATGGAGAAGTGATTGCTTTGCTGTGTGGGGGGTGTGTTGGCAGAGGACAGCAGCAGAACATTTACAGGTGAGCTGTCTGAGTTAGGCTACTCCACACTGGGGTGGTATGGTGTGTTTCTGGAGGGGTTGCTAAAAAGCCCGGTTTTTAGGGTGGATTGTGGCTGTGCAATTTCAGTTCATGCTCTCAGAGCTTTCAGGATGTGGTTCAGAATGATTCAAAGAGGCTGAGGTCAGTCCAGGGGCGAAGGGACAGTAGGAAAGGACCTTTGGTCAGTTTGGTGATGAGTAATTAATGGACATCTGATGTCTCTGATCTCTGCAAGGAGAGGAGCTGATGTCATCATGAAAATCATGATATGATTTTCCCCCAGGAGAAACTATGGCTTGGAACGACACCACTATGGACGGGGAAGGGGTGCTGGTGGAAAGGGAGTCCTCTTCCTTTCGGATCCTCACGGGCTGCTTCCTCTCGCTCCTGATCCTCTCCACGCTGCTGGGAAACACGCTGGTCTGCGCAGCTGTCATCAGGTTCCGCCACCTCAGGTCCAAGGTGACCAACTTCTTCGTCATCTCCTTGGCCGTGTCAGATCTCTTAGTGGCAGTTCTGGTCATGCCTTGGAAAGCCGTGGCCGAGATCGCCGGTTTCTGGCCTTTTGGTTCCTTTTGCAACATCTGGGTGGCCTTTGATATTATGTGCTCAACAGCCTCCATCTTAAACCTCTGTGTCATCAGCGTGGACAGATACTGGGCCATCTCCAGCCCATTTAGGTACGAGAGGAAGATGACCCCCAAGGCAGCCTTCATCATGATCAGCGTGGCGTGGACTTTGTCCGTATTGATCTCCTTCATCCCAGTGCAGCTGAACTGGCACAAGGCTACAACCACGAGCTTTTTGGACTTCAACGCCACCTTACAAGGTGAGAGCATGGACAACTGTGATTCCAGCCTAAATAGGATGTACGCCATCTCCTCTTCTCTAATCAGCTTCTACATCCCCGTGGCCATCATGATAGTGACCTACACCAGGATATACCGCATTGCTCAGAAGCAGATCCGGCGCATCTCGGCTCTGGAGAGAGCAGCAGTGCATGCCAAGAACTGCCAGAACCCGGGCGGCAACAGGAGCAGCATGGACTGCCAGCAGCCAGAGAGCAACTTCAAAATGTCCTTCAAGAGGGAAACCAAGGTGTTGAAGACTCTCTCGGTGATCATGGGGGTGTTTGTGTGCTGCTGGTTGCCGTTTTTTGTGTTGAACTGCATGATTCCCTTCTGCGAGCCCACCCAGCCCTCCAAGGGAGCAGAGGCTTTCTGCATTAATTCCACCACCTTTGACGTTTTTGTGTGGTTCGGATGGGCCAATTCTTCCCTCAACCCCATCATTTATGCCTTCAACGCCGATTTCCGCAAGGCATTCTCCACCCTGCTGGGCTGCTACAGGCTCTGCCCCGTGTCTGGCAATGCCATTGAGACCGTCAGCATCAACAACAACGGGGCCGTGGTGTTCTCCAGCCAACACGAGCCCAAAGGGTCCAGCCCCAAGGAATCCAATCTGGTTTATCTGATTCCACACTCCATTATCTGCCCGGAAGAAGAACCTCTTAAAAAGGAAGACGAGGGTGAACTGTCAAAGACCTTGGAGAAAATGTCTCCAGCACTGTCGGGTATCTTGGATTACGAAGCTGATGTTTCTTTGGAAAAGATCAATCCCATCACACAGAATGGGCAGCATAAAACCTGAACAGTAAGGTTTGCTCAGCAAGACCTTATGGTGTACATTGTGATAATCTTTTTTGGGGAAAAAAAAAAGATATACAGGATTTTTTTGGGTAAGAACCTAAGCTCTAAGGGAGAAAAATGCAGATTTACACCAAGCCCAGAATTAATTTTCCTGGCATTCAGAGCAAATTTAACATTTCAAACAATAAACAGAAAAAGATGCTGGAAATTGGTTATAAATAAGGATGTTAAACTGTACTGTTCAAACTGAGGAAAATCTACTAATTTAGATGCGGTGCAGTTACAAAGAAAAATGTTGCTTCTTCTCTGTACAGAGAAACCAATTTCTGGCTAAAAGTGAGGCAAAAGGTAAATGTTGAGTATTTAAAGATTAATGTTTACTAGAAGTTAAAAGATTGCTGTGTCTTGTGATAGTGGGTGTTAACAGGTCCTAATTAAAGACTGAGGGATTGTAAAGGTAGGTAGATGCCTTCTTAAAATTATTTCTGACAAATAATTGAGCCTTATAACGAGAATGGTTATTTTTAAAGCTTTGGGAGGTAATCTGTTGATACTGGTTTTATTTATTTATTGTTTTAAATTGATATTTTTCATATGTTATAACAGATCTAGCTTTATTTATGTTATTTAAGATGTTTAAATAATGGGATATTTTTGGAGTGTCATAACTGCATTTTGACCAGTCAACCAGTCAGCACTTTATTTACAAAGCTCTGATAGTCTGGAGAGCTGGTGAGGGGAATGGAGGAATGTTAAGAAGCTCAGCAAGAAATGAAGGAATCAACAAAACTGATGCTGTGTGGAGTTCATTTGCTTGGGGGCTTTTTTTATTTTTAAGTGGGATTTCTTTCAAAAGATAGGACCAGAGTTGACTGAGTTGCAGATTCTCTTCCCTTATAGAATTAAAAGAAATTGCTGCTATTTATTTTTAAAAAGTTTCACGTTACAGAGACTTTGCTAGAATGTCAAGTTTGTGGATCTGTAAATACCTTAAATATGACAACAACCTTAAGAAGACTCCGATTTGGGAAGGAAAGCTTCTTAGATAACAATTCTTAGCATATAGTGTTTTGTATTTATGTAAGATAAACAGCTTTCTCAGACTTTTCTTATTTCAAGTCTTGGATATCTTTTCTGAACAAACACACTGGGTTATAAAGGTAGGAAGGATGCCAAAACCTCATTATCCTGCAGGACCCCCCAGACCCTGCTGTGTTTCTGCTCCTCTGTCACAGTCAGAATTAAATGCTGAGGTACCTGGTGCTTTACTCTGGGAGCTGGGAGGACGTTTCAGTTTAGTGATTGCCATGTCAATACTCCAATCAATAAGGAATAGTGCCTCATTACCATTTTGGATTAAAACATTTCTAAATACGGATGGAACTGCAGCCTCCATCTCCAAATCCTCCTGCGAACTCCAAAAAAGTTGCCAATGTGTAATTAAAAAAATAATCCTGCTACTTTTCCACTGTCCTTCCCTTCTGCTTTCCCTCTGTAATGCCAAAAGCAATCAGTGAGCATTGGGTGTTAATATTCAGCAGCATTCAAAGAAATCCATTTCTTTTCTGAATGGGAGAAAATACCCTTTGGAGCAACTTTTTCGTAAAATATATCAAAGAAAAATGTGTTGTCAGGAAAAGAGAACTGAGAGGAAAAAAAAATTTAAAGTCTAACAAACTATATACATCCTGCATCAGGTCTGTGTATTTATGTATTGTGAATGTTTTCATAATTTTATTGCCTGTATGCTGCTTTCATACATATAATAAAATTATTTTGTGAACAGAAGGTCAAATAAAGCAATCTACATTGCATTTATTAAATACATGCTGGTTTTTGGCAGTTGTATTGATCATGTTAAAGGGAAAGATGGGTTCTTAATTTTCCCATTTGCCCTTACTTGGGATCACACCCATGAGGCAGATGGGAATTTCTGTTAGAAGCAGAGGAAAACTGCTTTGCTAGAGACTACTGAGCTCTTGCCCTAAACTAGGATTTGAAAGCAGTAAAAGCAGTTTGGAAACAGCCACTCTCTGCTTTAAATGTGTAAAGCTTGACCTACTGGTGATTTTATTTCAAAGATTATTTTTTGCTTCGGTGTAACAGCAGTGTGAATTTGGTTTTTAGTATTATTTTTCCTTTTCCTTTTTCTTTTTTTCCTCCCAAGCTGTGGAGTACTTCTCAAAGCCTGATACAGCCCCACTGCTGGTGTCCGTTTTTTAGGAGAAATTAATAATTTCAGCAGTGAGGTGATGGTGGGTGCAGCTGAGGATCCGTCTGTTCCTGGCAGCCCTTTGCTGATTCATTTTGAAATGAAGAACCAAATCTACATGGTCACTTCTGCTTTGAGCAACACCAGCATGACCAGTCCAGCATCTGGGACTGGAGCTGGTGCAGGAGCTGTGGGAATGTCCAGGTCTCCCTCCCTGGCTGCTCCTGGGGTCATGAAGCAGCAGCTCTGAGGCAAACAGGGCATCGTGGCTGCCTCCAACCTGTCTGGGCTCCTTTGGGAAAATTTCCTAATGCCTGATTTTTTTTTTGGGGTGCCTTTGAGAAATTACTTCATTTCTTATAAAGTACATAGGCCAAAGAGAAAGTTCTGTGGTTTCTAAATTACCCTCAAAATTCCCAGCAGTCTTTATAAGAGCAAAATATAAAATATGATTTAAGGAGATCGTGCAAAGCCAGGTGCTGTTTTTGCAGGAGTTCACGGGGCTGATTTGCATTCTGTAATAAATGTTTGCTCTGCTTGACCAGGAGCTGTCACAGAACCTCCCTCCTTGCAGAAGGATCTGAGTTTCAGGGCACTCTGTGAAGTTTGGGGAAGTGCTGCTGCTGTTGCTGCTGGGATTGTCCCCTGGCTGTGAGAGGCTGGGGAGACACTTGGATGACTTTATTATATTGTTTTATCGCTCATTTGATTTAACTCATTTTTGCTTCTGACTCCTTTTCCTTCCATGCATTTTGAAATAACATGAATTGGCCTTGATCCTTGTTTACCAACAAACCCCATTTACCCTTTGTTTTCCAGCCTTCCCAGCAAGTTCCTCTACCTGTCCTCTCTGCCTTTCCTCCCATTACTCCCAGATCCTTTCTGTCACCTTGTTTGTCTTTATTTGCCCCAATAACCCTTTGCCTGGAAGAAAATCCAAATTAAAATCCTTCCCCCCAGCACAGCCAAGAGTCCCCTTCCCACATCCTGCTCCCAGAAAAGCCTCTCTTACCTGTTGCAGAGCCTGGCAGGGGTGTCAGGGGTGACTGGAAGGGACCACAGCAGGCACCTGCCAATGCCACTCTATTTATGTGCTGAGTTAATTGCTCAGAGGCTGCATTCATTACCTGCTCTGCGCCTGCTCCCCAGCTGCTCCAAACCAGTGGAACTGCTGGAACTGCTGGTCACACCAAAGTCAGGGTGCACCCCGGGGGCTGGAGGAGTGCCAGGCTCACAAAGGGCCAGGCTCTGGGCTCTGAGGAGCTGATAGCAGGGACTGACTGATGAGGTTTGGCTGGAATAACCTGTGAGTAGCCTGTGAGGAACGCTGGCTGTTCCACCCGCAGCTGCTGCTCTGAAACTCCTTTCTGAGAGGGTCTTCCCAGAGACAACTTTGGCCACGTTGGTGGAACACCTCCCCAGGAAGGGATTTTCTCACCATTGTTGCAATGAGTGGCTGGGCAGAGGCAGAGCCACAGAGGAGCAGTGAAGTGCCAGGACACCGGGATGTCACTGCTCCCACCAGGATGGTCCCCATGTCTACCCCGGGGGAATCAGGCACTTTTCTCCCTGCCCTTTTCACACTTTTCTCACCACCCTTCTCACTCTTTTCTCCCTGCCCTGTTCCCTTCCAGCAGAGTTTTCCTCTGCAGAGTGAGCCTCACTGTGTCCTTCTCCCGTGACCAGACATGAATGAAAGGTTACCCACAGATAACTCAAGGGACCTTTTTTTCTGGCATTGCTTCCTCGTGACCGAAGGTATTTTTCTGTTTGTGGATGGAAGAGGTTAATAATTCACCTGATGGCCTTGATGAAGGAGCTGTTTGCAACGAATGAGCTGCAATCACCAGATTTAATCTGAATACATTGCTCCCCTTCCCTTGACAAGTATTTTATGCTGATTTGAGTTTCTAACTTAACAAAGTGTACAAAAGACAGAAGATGAACGAGGAAAGGGTTTTGCTGAGGTACGGGTTTAATGACACAATTATTGGGAACCAATCCTGGATTTTTTTCAAATCAACAGCTTTCAGAAGCAACTGGATCTGATAGAAATCTCTTGAAAGGCAGATTATTCCAGTAATTATTTTGGTTTCTAGTGTGTTCCTAGCAATGAACACGTGGCCTATGTGGCCACACAATGAATGTGACTTAGTCAAGGAACACTGTGGGATTTATTGCACAGCTTTTAAAAGTTGGAAAAACAAATCCAGGGTGGTCTTGCCCTGGCCTGTGGCAGTAGAGGTGGTCTGTGAACCCAGAGCTGGGCTGCAGTCTTTGGGTTCAGGTGATGATCCCATCTCTGAGAGAGAGTCTGGTGCTTCTGCCACACCCCAGATCTCAGAGTTGGGGTTGCACTGTGACACCAGCCTGTCCTGAGGGATCTGTGCTGGATTCCTGAGGGATCCTGAGCCCTGTGCTGGCCCTGCCCAGCCACCACTGCCAGCACCTTGCTACAGATGGAATTTTAGGGCTGAACGTGTAAATCGACTGTTCAATGGTTATATAACAGTTGTTTTCATGTTGGTTGTCGTTAAAGTCGTGGTCAGAATGAACCAGCAAGTTCCTGCTCTGTTTTGTTTTATTTGATTTCTAGGAAAAAGCTCTGGGCACTGCTACAGGAGAAAGCTGCTGGCCCTGCTGTGCTGGTGGCCACTGCTTTTCTGTTCCGCTTGCATCTCCCTTCTGTTGTGCCAGGCTGTTCCTCCCTTTTCCAAGAGGGATGTTCCTGTTGGTTTTTTGCTGAAGGAGTTTCCTCATGGGTGAAGGAAGGCAGGAGATGCAAATCTTGGTACCCACACCCCGAGCTGAAACCACACTTGGACCCACCCAAATAACCTGATTTGTGTCAGTGGCCTGGCTTTAATTCTGGGTGGGTTTGGCTTCACCCAAAAAATGAGAAAAACTATTGTTTGTGTCTATAATTTTTGACATTTTCAAAATAGTTATCTTTGTTTTTGATGTACTTAGCTGTACAGTTTGTAGTGTGAGATTTTTGAAACTCAGATCTCTGGTTTGAATATGCTGACAAGGAAGTTCAACATTAAAAAGAAAATGAAACAAGTTTATATGGCTTGCATTAAACAATTGGATTGGTGAAAACCTTTTCCTGCTCCCATCCCTAGATTTTCAGGTAACAAAATTCCTTTTAATTTCACATTTTCCTAAGAGAATTTTTTGAGATCTTGAAAGAAGAGAACGAGGGAAATATTTACTTCCCAGATTGTCCTTCCACTGATGCAGGCAGAGGAATGAAATATTTCCCTGACCTTTGACACAATTGCAAAGTTTCTCTTAATTTCAAAGGGATTGATGGTTTCAGGCACCCAGGCATTTCCCTCTGTTTTCATTTTATTTCTCTGTTAATAAAGGAGTTCTCAATGGTGCCAAGTTCTTAATGATTTGGATGCCACTCTGTGTCAGTACCAATAATCCATTTTCCTGTGCATGTTCATACATAACATCCATCATCCTCAATTAAAGGATTCATGGAGCATGTGGAAGGGACAAATGGGGGAAGTTAAATGAGGATTTCTTTGTTACAGAGGCAGGAGATGAACATCACCTGCATTAAAAGGACAAACCTGCCAGGACTGACAGATCTCCCATGCCAGCACTTTGTGCCAGAGAGATGAAATGTTTAAAAAAATTCTGAGAACACACTTTGAAATTGCATCATAAAAGTGCTTTCAATAATAATAAAAAGAGATTTAATGATACCGTTATGTACTTTTTCACTTTCTTGTTTACTAAGCTTTTGTGGCAATTTCTGTAATGATTTCAAGATTGTAAATGGGACCATCCAGTTTCCTTCTTTTTGCTCTTCTGTGCTTGTATCAGAACAGACTCTGCTCCAGCCTGGAATCAGCTGTTTTTGAACAGTGGGAAATTATTTTTGAGCAAAAATCTGGCATTTTCTGTTGGTATCTTTTTTGTAAGTCCAAAACCTGATCCATTTTCTGGATTTATTTGCAAACAGTTTGAGTTAATTTTCTCAATATCAAGATTCATATCTTAAAGAACAGCAGTGTTTTTGAAGTGAGAAAGATTATAATGGTTACAATTTCAGAAAAAAAATTAAATCTCATTACAATCTTTATAAAGTATAACATTTTCAATGCATTTGTTCACTTATGACATTCTTAAAAAAAATCTGATGAGAACAGTTTAATGCAGAAACTTCCAGTCATACTTCTTACTTGCTTGAGGGGATAAAATATAGTGATAGAGAGCTTTGGGATAACGTGTGGCACAAGCAAAAGCCTTTCTAGCAATCAGTGTAGGCAGTCATATTTAGATACTTAGTAATTTCATTTGTGCTGTTTAGTTCCCCTCCTTGTAATATACTGGTTATATTTTAAAAAATTGATTAAATGAGCATATGAAGGTAACTTTCATTATAAGTGTAGTTAATTGGCCTTTTGCTGGGAGTCTCACTGGGCTTTTAGCCCTCTAAGTGGCATTTTTGTACCCAGGTTACAGCACAGGAATTCCTGCTCTTTGTGACCCTCTTGCTGCTTTTCAGCAGAAGCAAATTCCTTCATCCCTCTTCCCTGTCTTTAATGTTCACTCCTTCAACCTCTTTACCCTTTACTTATTAGGATAAATTCAGTTGTAGGAATGTGATTTGAAGGTGGTTTTAACAGCATGTTTGTGACCCAGCCAGCTCTGAGCTGTCCTCTGAACCTTGGGACATCCCAGGGATCTCCCCACCCACACCATGAGGAGAACGCTGCACATTTTGGGGTGGGGCAGGGAGAGTTTTTCAGTGAATTGACAGAGGCATTCTCAAAAAAGGCCAAAAAGCCGATGAGCTTGTACCTCTTGGCAAAGTTAACCCCTTCAGTGCTGCTCTGCAGTGCTTCCTGCTCTTCCCAGCTCGAAAACCACTGCAGAAATTGATTTTATTTTGCAATATTTACCCAGCTCTGCTGTGCAAACACCCTCAGCTCCAACGTGTGGTTGAAATAATGACCCAGCTACACGATAAAAGCAAAGAGAATATTAAATTATCAATCCTGACACCCAGGAAAAGAACCCATCAGTGAAGGGCTGGATTCCCACCTCACTGATGGGATGTAAATCGGGAAAATACCCTGGGACTGTGCTGAGTGTGAGTGAGGAGCCCCAGCAGGATCTCACCCGTGGCAGTGCCCATCCATTCCCACCCCAGGAACAGCACCACGAAGGGAACACTTTGCACACCACAGGCTGTGATCGATGGAGCGTTCAATATTTCCTTCATTTCCCTTTTCAAAATGCCTGGTGATTCCTCTCCACGTCCATTTGCTGCCTGAGCTCAAAGTGAAGTGTAGGAAAGAGTCACCAGTAAAAGCCTCTGGGGTTTACAGTTCAGCTGGAGGGGAAGCGTGGGGTGTTTGAGAAGAAAATGCACTTTTCCCTAAAATGAAAGAGCTTTTCTGCTATTCAGGTTTATTATTTAATTTTTTATTCTATTCCATTTTATAATGTGACCTTTTTTTACTGCTTTCCATTGCTCGCAACTGACAAAAATCCTCCCTGAATGCAGATTTCCTCCTTGCCTTATGTAGTATTTTTAAAGTATAAACACCTGTAGATAATGAAGGCCAGCTCACTTATTAGGGTGAGGAAAAACAATGCTCTACAAAGAATGCCCAGGAAAACCTGGGGTCTCTGAACTGAAGAGAAAAGTAATAGGAAGGAGGATCTTCCTCTCTGAGAAGCTTTTTCTGTCCTCTGAAGTGAGGATTTCCCTTGCTTGGACTGAATATCTTGTTTTATTACAAAGGACTCCCTTAATTTGCATTGTCTTGTGACATTATTTCTTTTTATAGCAGCGAGTCCATGTTTAGTTGTACCCATAACTCAAGGGCACTAAACAGACTGTAATTGTTTCAAAGGCTGAATTAATCAAAATGCTCCTTGTATTTTGGTCCCTTAATGAAAATAAAAGGATGAAGGAATGCTGCAGGGTGGTTTCTCAGTGTTTAAATGCCCCCTCAGCACTCGTGGGTCACAGCCTTGCACCGACGTGTGGGCCCAGCTCGGGTTGTTGCTGGTGTGGGCAGTCCATGGAAAACTATACAGGAAAATATACAAATTAACAGGCCTCATGGTCACCAGAGACTGATCAGGGGATATTCCCAGTGCTAAGACTTCAGTACTGTGGTTTCTGTGATTGTTATTCCAGCCAGCACCCTGTGAGGAGCTCGGCCTGTCAGGGAGGACGCGGCTCCCGCTCGTTCCCGCAGGCTCGGGGTGCGATGCCATTTCATACTTTAATTCCAGCTTGTTCCAATCTATCACATCTGTCTCAGTGGGAAGCTGAGATGGGAGGAACATCCACGAGGAGGTTTAAGTGTTGCTTTCAGGGAGTCATTAGCATTTGTCAATCTTGGAGGAGCTGCTGTTATCACACAGGGCCTGGATTTGAGGGGTTGGGGGACCCTGAGTCCGGTTTGGTCTGAGGGTCCTTGTAATAATCCCCAATTTATCTTCATTACAGCTGTCATGTTGTGCCCCTTGCTTTTTATATGGGCAAATAATGAAGGGGGAATAGTTTTAAACTAAAAGAGAGAAGGTATAGATTAGATATTAGTTAAAAATTCTTCCTTGTCAGGGTGGGGAGGCCCTGGCACAGGGTGCCCAGAGAAGCTGTGGCTGCCCCATCCCTGGAAGTGTCCAAGGCCAGGTTGGACAGGGCTTGGAGCAACCTGGGATAATGGAAAATGTCCCTGCCTGTGGCAGGGGAAGGAATGAGATGAACTTTAAGGTCCCTTCAAACCCAGTCTGTGATGTGTTGGCACCCCAAAGAGCTTCTGCTTCTTCTGCTCCTTTCTGAAATCAGCCTCTCCCATAAAAGGAAAAAATATTGCCTGCAGCAATCCTTCAACAGACAGATTCTTGGGACAGGGTCAGCTAGTCCTCAATGCTCCCTTTGGAGTAGATGGAGACATTCCCACCCACACAGCTGGTGAGTGAGGATTGAAGTGTGGGTGCCACCAGAGCAACCTCCCTGTGGTTCCTCCTGTCAGGGAGCTCCAGGAACAGCTCCCATCCTGCAGGAAACCATTGCTCTGAGTGCTGAGGGATTAACGAGGCTGCCTGGCTGCATCTCGGGTGGGCAGGGATATTTAAAGAAACGTGGTGATTTCAAGAGACAAATGTTGCTGATCCCATCCCACGGACCCTGCAGCTGCCCTTGGGTTGCTCAGCAAGTGCTGCCTCCCTCAGCACAGAGCTCTGATGGACAGGGACCCACAGCTCCTGCCCCAAAAGCTGCCTAAACTCCCTCCCTGTTATTTCCTTGTCTGCTGCTCAGGAGCTGCATGCTGGGATTTCAGTGAAAGCCTTGATTTTATTCATTCTGCAGCCAAAATTAGGCCAGCAATGCTGCCAAGAGGCACACTTCTTTTGGTTTGATATGTGGAGAATGCATTTTTAATGCTCTAAGTGCTGTTCTCTGCCACTGGACTCCCATGTGATGCAGAGCTGCAGTCAGAGCCCTGATATAAAACAGCATTTTCTTCCAAGAAGGACGGAGAAAAATATAGCGAATAATATTTTTTCATTAAAACTGAAAAATAATACTTTTAACTGGCCAGCTTTTGACCTTTCTCATATCTCAGTTTCCAAGTAGTAATTCTGTCTTGTGAGGCTAAAACTGGAGTAAGAGCAATTTTCTAATCAAAACCAATATTTACCACTGCAGGAAAATTTGTGTGTCTAGACACTGGCACCAACCTTTCAGTTAATATTGAGAAACATTATTTTGTTTTCTTTCATTGTGGTCATGCTGTGAACTACTCCCTAATTGGAGAAAAGACTTGTGATTAAACATGCAGGCTTCAGAAATCTTAATTCTGAACGGAACAGAGGAGTTTCAATACTCAAAATCACCCTCCAAAAAACCCCCAAATTCCTCCCCACCAATGCAGAACTCGCTGTGAGGTGGAAACAACCTTATTTGATTGTGGGACAGCTGTGATTCCTTTCAGCAATACCTATGAAGGTGAGAGATTTTCTGGTTGATTTGCTGATCACACCTCGAAAGGTCAATCATGAGCCAGAGAATTAATGAGTCACCTGAAACAGAGTCACAGAAAATGAGGATGTTTGCTGGAGAACGACGAGTTAAACGAAATGGAAGCAGTGAAAGTGTTCACTTTATTGTGCTTTTTTGTTCTCCTCAGCCAGGAGCAGGAGGAGGGAGCCGGATCTGGCTGTGACACAGCACAATGACATTCAAATGTACAATTCCCAAACCCCTGTCTGGTGGCGAGGGCTGGGAGCAGCTCTGCCATGTGGGATCAGTGTGGAGAGCATCTGGTTAACCTGACTGTGTCATTTGGGGCTGGATTAGAAAGGAGCTCAGGCAATCCCTGCTCTGCCCAGGAGCACTTTCTAATCAGCGAGTTTAGGGAAAGAGACGGTGCCAGATGAGCAGCTACTTAATTTCTGGTGCATCCTAGAGCATGCAGAAGGCAGGGTGCATGATTATGAGGGTCTGGACAATTGGTCTCTCTCTGGATTAATGCAAAAAATGTTTCAGGAGAGAAACACAGAGGAATGAAGCCTCTTGAGCTCTGAGGAATCTCACATTTTCACAGTCTTGAGTTTATTGTGTTTTCCATGTGAGGGCATGGTTACATATCTGTGTTTGTTTGAGACAGCAGCTTCTGTCTTAGGGAAATTGTGCATTTGAAATTCTCCCATCAAGCAAAATGCAATTGGCTTCTTCCCCTGTTTCCTGCTTAGCAGAAGAAACATTCCCTCCTGTGGGGATGCAGGGAAGGGACTGCACACACAGGGAAGAAATGCTGGAGTCACTCGGGGACAAATGTTCATCTATTCAGCTGAATAAATTCACAATAATATAATTTACTGCCTGGGATTTGCATTAGATTTACCCTGGCATATATGTGCTCGCAGAGTCCCCGTGCTAATTAGCACAATTAGTGATTTGGGTGAGACCCAGACCACCTTGAGACTGTCTGATCTTTCCCTCGGAAGCCCCTTTTCCCAGTCATTTATCTCTTTGCTGAGCCTCAGCCTTTGAAGAGAGATTTTTCTGTGCTGGATCTGTGCCTCAGGCAAACCTACAAAGTTTTATAGTGTCAGTCACAGCAGTGAAGTCGATGCAGCATGAGAGTGCAGGAGAAAAGGAAAGTTGTGTTTCCCACATGAAAATTCGGGGCTGTTGTGAGGGGAAGCTCGAGGGCTGCCGTGTTTTGGAGCGAGGGCAGATGGTTCTGCAGGTGGCTGGGTCTAGAGGTGCCTGCTGTTGGATTTTGCTGTTCCATCGGGGAAAAATACACCTGAACTTCAGGAATTCAGGTGTCTCTGAAACTACCTCACCTTCTGTGTGCTTGGGAGTGTGTGGGTATCTCACAAAAAACCTCGCTGCTCCACCAAATGTGCTCCTTCTCCTTCCACCTGGATCCAGGCTTGCCTCCAGTGAAGTTTTGAGCTTCACCTAAGACAAGGCCTCCAATTTTGAAGGTTTGTTATTAAACAAAACCAAAGAGGGAGAAGTTGCATTTGTGCTTTTTAGATGCTTAATAAAAGAATACACCAGAATATGGGAAAGGGAAGATATTGCTGATCACTTGCTTCCATATGTGTGTTTAATGAACAATTTTGTGCCCAAGGAGATTCCAGCACTGCCATCCAGGGAAGGAGATTGGCAGAAGTCTTTCCTATTAAAGCTGGCACAGCTTGAGAGGACTTAAGCAACAGAGACAAAAAGGAAAAGGAGCAGCTGGAAATTCAACTCCCATTGAGGCAAAAGATGAAGAGACATGAGACATGAGGGATTCGGTGAATTTGCAGGAAAAAAGAAGTCATGTCCCACTCATAATGTGCTGCACAGACTGATGCTGGGGAGTTGCTGCTCCCACTTGTGAAGCCCAGACCTGACTCCAGGAAGTTTCCTTGGGCTGAATCGTGGGGGAAAACAATCCCCACAAGGCTGTCAGCCTGCCGTGCTGGAATTCACACCAGTTCTGCCTCGTACTAGCAACACATTCAGCTCTTGTTCCCAGCCCACCTTGAGGGGAGTTTCTGCTGTCTGGCTTTAGGCCTCACACAGGCAGGAATTGAAGCAGGAATTTGAAGCAGGAATTGCTGGCAGCAGCTTTGCAGGATTGCACGGTCGTGCAGGATGCTGTACATTTTAAATAATCTGTGATATTAAGGCACTAAATCTGCTATGTTGTGAGTCTCTCTGAACAGGAGTTTTGGTGATGAGTACTGTACAAAGTGGTCTGAAATAGAAGCAAGCTGCATTCTGGCTCTGTGTTCCAATTAGACATGGCCTTTTTGAAGTAATAAAATGAGTGTAGAGAGTGGTAAGGAATTGTTTAAATTATTTTTTATGCCTATAGGCAGCGAAGTTACTTTCCCCCCCCCCCTTAACTGACTGAAAAAACCCACTTACATGACCCTGTTTTCCCAATGGTCCCATCAACTTTTCAAACCCAAGCTTAAAGAAAGCAATTAAATTGCCGATACTTATCTGAGCCTAAGAAAGAAGAGCCCCTTATAATTCTTGTTTCACAGGAATTAAGAGGCAGCAAAAACATGGCAGCTCCATAATTTGGTTTTGCTGACATGCTCAGGCAACGAGCATGACATGTTGCAGGATCAAAGAAAGGTTTCTATTACAAAACTGAATGACAAATCCAGAGCTCCTTTACATGATTCATTTCCATTTCAAATATCCAGGGCTTTTGATGGAGCTGATGGAAGGGAGAAAGACAGGATGTGCTTAGATTGAGGATCTGAGTTTGTCTGAAAGAATCTAAAAATGGATTAATTTTCATTTCCTGGAGAATCTCAGAAGGAACAGGCATGTCAGTTCACAGAATCACAAATCACAGAAGAAGCTGAGTTGGAAGGGACCCACAAATATTGAGTCCAGCTCTTAGCCATGCACAGGGCAACCAAATGAATTCCACCATGTGCCTGAGAACATTGAGTTCTTTTGTCTTCAGATCGTAAAAGTATTTCTTCTGTTTCATGGATGTATTTTACTTTCTTCCTGACCAATTTTCCCAGTCTTTGAAGATTTCTACAGAGAAGAGAGAAAGACTGGAAGATCTACTCCACTGCCACATGTGCAGGATGACCTCACATAACAGTCTGACCACCCCAGACATGATTTTCTCCTTAGGCTAATGCTGGCTTGCTTTTTTTCACTCTAAAGCTCATGGAAAGCTTGGTCAAGGAGAAAAAAACCCCATCCAGGCTGATGGAAAAGCTGCAGTCTCAAAGGGAGAGCAGGAGAAGGGAGGGGGCTCTGTGAGAGCATTTCCCATCAGCTGGGGTGAATTTCTGTGTCCCACCCTGTGCTGAGGGCAGGGCTGTGTCTGCTGTGGAATATCCTTTTTCTGGGTGATTTGAGTGAAACACAAACCCTTGGCCCTCTCCCTGGTCCCTCCAGCAGCAGGCACAGCCCTGGGTTTGTTTGTCCCTTGCTGTCCTGCCTGTGCTGGGAGTTTTAAATACCTTGGGCAGAGCCCACAGGCTCCAGATGGTTGGGATGGTACCTTCCAGAAGTTAAATCATAATTAAAAAAAAAGCCACATGAGTGGTTTTGAAAGCATTAAGGTAATGTTGCTGTAGCACGAGGGACCTGGGATCAGAAAAGCAATCACTTTTGGATAAGTCATGCAACCATTTAACCTTCTTAGCATCTGAGAAATCCCCTGAAATGGACTCGTGGTTATTTAGTACCTCCCCCATCTGTGAGGCAGACACTAATATTGTAATTGTTTTATTCCTCTTCATTCTGCTGTCAGTTAAGCACTGTTTTCTCTGCTAGGTAACAATAAAACTGATGTGAGTTTTACTGTGCTCTGATACATTGCTCTCTAAATGAGAGGAGATAACTTCAGCTGAACGTCAGGCTCCAGTGAAGGAAGAAATGAACATGAAAAGCAAATAGCCCCTTGAAAGAATAGTTCCAAAATCAGAATTTATAAGTGCACAGTGCCTGCCAATTTTTCACCGGTGTTTTGTACAGTCATGGTGAATTAAATTGTCACAGCTCCATTGGTTTTAATAGCACTGCACTTAAAACTGGCACCAGGTGTTGAAATGCTATGGAATGAATGATATTTAAATATGGCTGTGAATGTTCAGAAATTGCAGAAAAGAACCTGTCTGCTGAGGGTCTTGAGTTGCTTCCATATCTCCTGTCACTCTTCACTTCTTTTCCTAAAGAAGGGAAGATCTGCTGAGAGCTTTCTCCTTTGCCCAGCTGCCTGTGCAGACAGCATTGCCTTCCCTCCCATATTGTATTTTTAAATAATTTATTGTCTTTTAACATCATTACTACAGCTTGTGGGTGGGAATGAGGAGAAGGTCCCAGTTTGGGCCTTGGGGCCTGGTTTTGCTACATCTGTGCAGGAGCTGCTGTGGCTCCATTTCCCTTCTGCCCCTCTCCTGTCCCTGCCCCAGCCCAGGGGATGCTCAGGAAGGGCTGCTCTCAGTTAATGCAAAAATGATGCATGGGCAGTGCTGTAATCAGAATTTTGACCTGTGTTTTCACTTTTTTTGTTCCAATTTTGTATGCCCTCAGCCCAACACTGAACTTGCCTAAAAAGATGTGTCTGCACCTCTAAATTCAGCTTGAACTGTCTTTCACCTTACTCTATTTTATCCATTATTCAAACAGCAATAGGTAACTTTTCAGGGGCTTTAAAACATATGAAGAAAACCAAATTCTGTGTTTGGAATCAATTGCTTGTTGTCTATCTCTTCAAGAAATGGATGTTTTCAGATTTGAAATATAAACCTTAACATAACATATGTAGACTAAAATAAACATATATAGAAAAAGGAGAGCAGCTTGTGGCTGGGCACAATAGAAAAAATTTCAAACTGAGCATCCTATTTTCTGTAATGTGCTTCTGCCCTTCAGTCACACTGTGATCTGTCCTGGGGGCTGAGTGCTCTGGCTGAGAGCTCAAATAACCACAGAAGGGAGAATTTCATCATGGGACATTCCAGGATCTCTGTTCTCACATGGATTTAAGGAGCCCAGGTAGGACCACAGGCTTGATTTGGCTCCAAAATACTCTTCCAAAGCCTTTTTCTCAGCTGGTGCAGCAGCCACACCTGATGGGTGGCTGTCTTCAGACAGGACCAAGAGCTTGAAAATCTAACTAGGATATCTGCTGGAAAATACACTCAACAAATACAGCAATCTGTCCCTGGAACAAATTGGTGTTTGCAGTGAATGGTGTTTTCACTTTGTCCTGGAAATCGAAGTAAAAGACAGGAAAGGAAGCTGGAGAGGAACTGAAGTGATAGCACAAGCAGTGATGGATTCAAACTGAAAAGGGGAAATTTAGGTTAGATATTAAAAAGAATTGTTCCTTGTGAGGGTACTGAGGCTCTGGCAGAGTTGCCAAGAGAAGCTGTGGCTGCCCCATCCCTGGGAGTGTCCAAGGCCAGGCTGGAGCCACCTGGGATAGTGGAAGGTGTCCCTGCCCATGGCAGGAGGTGGAATGGGATGGGCTTTAAAGTCCTTTACAACCCAAACCATTCTGGGATTTTAATAACAGAGGAGAGGTCTCCTTTTGTGTGTGCAGACACATGATGGGGCTCAGACTATTTGTTGAAAATTCAGGAAACAGCAGCATGCAGCGAAGGAATTCCACAGAAAGAGAGAATTGGATCGAGGCAAAAAAAAGTTACTCTATTTTCCAAAAAGGGTCAAGGGCAGTGAATCTTTACAGTATTGTGGAGAGAAATTAGAAAGTGGCCTGGACCCAAAGAAGTCCAAGGCAGTGGTGATGTGTGAGTCACAGGCTCAGCCACAAGCCCGAGAGGTAGAAAGTGAGCTCAGAGTTTCAGCCATCCTCTCCAGGCAGTGAGTCAGGCAAGGAGACATTTGAGGATGCTCATTCCGGAGAGGAACTGGAAAATTTGTGGCAGGGAGAAGAGCAGCAGCCGTGTGAGCTGGGGGAGCTCAGCCTGGGGCTGCTCACCGAGGGGAGCTGCAGACACAGGGCTGGAGGCAGAGTTCTGGCTGCTCCAGCCTCCACTGTGCTCTCATTAGGGGGATAAAATCCTCTTCCAGATGTAGCCTGTGTTGCTCTGGCCTCACAATGATGCTTAGCCTATTGTGTAAATGAAAAAAAAGAGCATTCTTGTGTCTTATTAGTTGGTCCACGCTCTGCTCTGGATCTTTTGGTGTTGATTTAGAGCTGATTTACTTTGATTTGTGACTGGAGAGGGACAATGGGAGACCTGACAGAGCAGCAGTGGGAGCAGCTGGCTCTGGAGATGCCCCTGGGGCAGATCTCAGCAGTGGGCAGGTGCTGCTGCTCTGACCCTGGGAGCTGCCCGGTGCTGCACAGAGGTGCTGGGGGTGGATCCGAGTGCAGGAGCTGCTGTGCCCATCCTTTAGGGAAGACTGGAATACAGGAGGCTACTTTGGGAAAATAAAGGCTTGGAGATCAGCGCAGTGAGCTCTGGCTCATCACCTCTCCAGGTGAGCAGGAGAACTCCAGGCTGAAGGAGTCAGATTTGGCTCCCCAGGGAGCTTTAGAAGTGCCCCCTGCAGTTTGAAGGGACAAAGCCACACGCGGCCGGTGCCCCAGGGTGAGCAGGGGATGTCCCTCTGTCCTGGCAGCCAGGCTGGGTAGGGAGAGTTCTGCAAGGGCTTCAAATGAAACAAACGCCTCTGTCTCATCCCAAGTTTGATCCCAGGGCTCCGTGCCTTCTGATCACACCATGGGAGGTCCAGCCTCACCTCTGAAGGCAGCAATTTGCCCTTCCCCTTCTCCAGAGGTGTTAGATCCGAGCAGAACTAGAGCTGTGCCAATGTGTAACCCCTGAGATGCCTTGTTAACACATGGAGCAAATCCTTCATCCCAAACCACCCTCAGAATCTCCCCTCATGTCAAAGGCCTTTTAAAGTAAAGGTTTTCTGTCTTTTTCCTTGTTGTTTCTCCCCTCTTTCCCTCTTAAGCGCCTCAAATATGCTACGTTGCATAACTCCTGCTATTTTTTTTCAAATATTAAAAGCCACCAGGCAAAGTGATGCTCGTGAGTTGGGACTGGAGAGAGAATTAAATTCTGAATTAGGTGATCCCAGAGCTGGGAGAGTCCCACCCCAGGCTCTCTCTCTTGGGCTGTGAACCTCAGCCCCCTGGTGCTGTAGGAGCTGAGGCATTTTCTGCTCACTCCTCATCTGCTCCTTCCTCCCCTTTGAAAAGGACAGGTCAGACACAGCTGGATGGGTAAGGGTGGTCTCAGCAATCCGTGGTTTTCCTCTCACACAAGCAAAACAACCAGAAAAAGCATCATTTCCTATGTAAGCTACCCCTGCCTCTCTGGAATTTTTTATGAGATTCCAGGCTCTGAGTCTGGATGAGGATCTCCTCCCACAGAAAATTTAAAGATAAACGATTTGATTATAGAAGCACGAATTCTTATTTAGTGTGAATATTCTCTTGAAATAGAAGAGAGAATTACAAAACCTTTTGTCTCACAAAATGAAGCTCTTTTATCAAAAGAAGAAAGGCTCAGGACTTTTTTTTTTTTTTTTAAAGTATGTCATGGAAAGCATGTGGAATGCATACAGGAAAATGTAAAATACCTGAAATATGAGCCTTTTTGAAGGCTCTGAAAATAGAGAGCAGGGATGGCTTTGTGAGATTTTCAGTTGGAAGGTGATATTTTCCAAGCAATGCTTTCACAGGACATTTTCTAACCTGTTTGTGTGTCAGCGTGGCTTCTTGCCCAGAGCACAAATTCAAAGCTGTCTCAAGCAAAAGTGAAACCTCCAGAAGCTGAATGTGTATTTTAAAATAAAAGGAAAAGAGCCAAAACTGGAGAGTGAAAGAAGGAAAACCTTGCAGTTTCAGAGTAGCATGAGATCAAGATGTTGGGTAACACCCAGGTTATTCATACATCAAACATAAAAAATGGGCTATTTCAGGGGTAACTCGAAGGATTTTCAGTGACAGTCCCTTTTTGAATAACAGCATTTTCCCAGTTCATCTCCTTTGCTTGTGTTGCCCAAATCTATTAAGCTTTATCAGCCAGATCTTTGCTTTTCTACCCCAGAGCTCTGCGCTCCCTCTGCCGTGCACACACAGCTTCTCCTCCCCTGCGAGGGAGATTTAAACCATCTGGATTTCCCTTTTCCACGAGGGAGCTCTCCTGCTGTGCTCAGCGTGCTGGCAGGGACAGGTTTTTCAGGACATTTTCCCTGGAAATTCCCGTTGTCAGATGGGGACTCATCCCCTCTGCAGGGCTCCAGGAGCAGCCCCTCATCTCTGACCTCTGCTTTTCCCATTAAATCAGTGCCCAGGATTTGCTTTAATCGTGTTAACAAAGCTCAGGCAGCATCCAGCCACAGCCCCATCCCTCCTCGGGTGATATTCCAAGGCTGATTAAAGTGTTTGTTGAGGAGGGCTCAGCTCGGACAAAGAACAGGGCTTTTAGTGACACAGATCATTAGAATCTGGACAAGGAACAGCCCTGTCAAGGCTGATTTATTTCTAAAAACTCCCAGTAATTCCTGAATATATTGAGTGCAATTTTGTCCTCTTTAACTGAACAACCAGTATCAAAATATGTTGTTGTTTTTTTTCCCCCTCAGAACATCTTGAGGACAAATTGCATCATAATATACTTTTTTTATTATACTTTTCAGTGCAGTTTTCTAAGAAACTGTCTAAAAAATCATCCCTTTATCCACCAGCTCCCTGCAGCCCCTCCTGGGCTGAAATAACACTCTTTTTACAATGTACATCATTCACTGAAAACCAGCTTGGGGCAAGAAGGTAGAAAATATGCTGTATCTATTACCTTTGAAGGAGAATTTCAGGCAGAAGGCAGCTAATTGCTCATACAAATATTCAACAGAATGGGAGAAATTCTTCATAGATTGTTGGATCTTTTTTATTTTCTTGAATTTAATTGCTGGATTTTTACTCAGCAATGAGAGCCAGATCTTTGCTTTTCTGTTTTGCTCACATGAAGAAGCCTAACACCGCCTGCCACTGAGATAAAGTACGTGACTGTCACTAATTTAAGCAGTGAGCAACAGCATGGAATTTACCCTTCCTAAACTGCAGCTCCGTGGATTTTATTTAGAGGCCTGGGATCCGTGACAGATCCAGCAGGATCCTGCTTGAGCTGTGGGATCCAAAGGAATCAGAGCCTGTTGGAGGCAGTGAGGTTGGAATCAAATATTCAGAGCTGCCAATAATGAGTGATGCCAGTGATGGCAGTGATGTTACTGAAGTGACAGTGTGGAAATGCCACCATCTTACACTCTACAAATTAAAGCATCCTAACAACTTCCATGAGGATGTTTTGATGCATATTTTATTTTTTTCCCACTAAATAAATGACATGCACTCTGCTGCCTGCAGTTCCCCAGCTCTCCCTGTGAAGTCTTGAAGGATGTCATTTCTCGGAGAGTTCTGCTGAGCAAGTCAACAAATGCACAAAAGAAGCCTGAATTCAGTCTGTCACCAGGCTTGCTGGGATGGGTGGTTTGCAGTAAATAACAGGTCTGAAGGACAGGAGTCACCAAGGAGAAGGATCCCATTCCATGAGCAATTCATGGTGAGTGTTTGAATGGCACCCCTGGGATGGAGCCATGAGATTTTCATTGCTCTGGTGTGCCCAATCCACTGGGCCACCCTCTCAAGGCATCTTGGAACTGCCCAGATATTTGGGAATTGCCACTGTCCTGTTATTAACCTGCCATGCCTGGCCACTCTCCGGATTTATACTGCAAGGTTGATGCACCTCTGATTTATAGCTCTGTGTCCCTGAAATCTGCTGATGATTTCCTTGCTCCACATCTGTCACCTGACATGAGCTGACAGAGGGGACCTCACACTCACCTCCTGCAGCTCCCCAGGTGATGCATTTGCACAGACACTGAGTGCACCCATTTCTTAGCAGAAACGCCATGTGGCCAACATGAATTAGGGAGCAAACTTGCTCTTTTATCTCACCTTTAATCAATGCTTCTACAGAAAGGTGGGATCGTTGCAGTGAGTGGTTGTGTTAATAACCAGAGTAGTGCTGTCAGATTTCAATATTGCTACACAGATTGATTTTGCACATTTTATTTTTGAGGCAAAGTGCAGCCAAAAATGTTTCAAGAATGAACTGTTTCTGCTGCAGAGGAACCAGCTGGCTGGGCAAGGCAGCTCCTGGGAACCACCCTGGTGTGAGGGCTTGAGGTGAGACTCCACAAGAGGGGTGCAGGACAAGGGAAATCAGGAATTCCAGCCATGGCCATGAGGATGCCAACAGGCTCTGACCTCATGGTTTGATTTGCAGTTCCCTGTCACTTTTCTGGGCTCTGGACTGTGGCAGACCTGTCTGTGGCCACTGGACTCTCTCAGCTCTTGCCAAAGTCCTTGGAGGCTGCATCTCCTCTACCCGGGGGTGCTGCCCTGTTGTCACAATTGGTCCTGCTTCCCTGTCCCCTGCAGAACAATCTCCTGTCCCCTCCTTGGCTCTGCCATCCCCTCTCTGTGCAGCAAAGAACCCTCAAATCCTGGGCCAATGAGGGAATAGCAGCAACAACACAACAACAGCAGCAATCCTTGTTTTCCAAGTGCACGGTTCCTCTAAGTACAACTTTTTCCTCTGCACACACAGCTGGAAGGGATGGGCACAGAAATTTATGAGAAAGCACAGGTTAGAAATGTGATGGTCCTGAAAACATCTTAGTCAGTACATAGCCAGGAAAAAGGAAATCTACAGCCCTTGTCTTGGTGACAGTGTTCTTGGCAAGAAAATAAAAAAAAAGTGCATCACAAATGCTATTTTTAAAATCTGCCCCCATGGAAAAGAGATGCAGAGCAAGCACACTGCTACAAAACAGGGAAAATGTGAATTTTTTTTTTGGGCTTTGGGAAATTTAACACCTTGTCCAAAACATTTGTATGTCCCCATTTCATCCAGAATGTGTTGCACGGCTGGGTGATCTGGCAGCAGGGAAATGTGCTCTCAGGGATATGGAAGCACTGCCTGAGGTGGCAGAAGGTGCTTACAGAGGGTCTGGGAGCAATAATTTGGGATTGGCTCAGGAAATAGCTCTGGCCAGGCTGCAGGGGATGAAGGCTCTTCCCCTAGAGCTGCCTTATTGTGCTTAGAGAAGTTAACAAGGCAGGAGAAATGAGCCCTTGCTCTGTGATTTTCAATGCTTTGCACCTTTGGGAGGTATAAAAATAACCTGGGCTTTGCCAGCGGGCAAGAGAGAGGGAAGAGCTTCAATGTGAGATTAGAATATAAAGGGCAAGCAAGGAAACAGAGCTGTGAAAAGTGGGGGGAGCAAAGAGGGCACTGGGGTGATGAGTTCTGGCTGGAGATGGGGAAAAGAAATCTCATGGAAAATTTTCCAGGTAAAAATGCTGCCTCCTTCTGCACCAGCAGCTCAGAGTGGATCTCTGGCTGTTTTGAAGGAACCAAAATAGGTTTGTTCTCCTGTATCTTTTCCTTTGACATTCCAGCCTAGGGCTGAGCTTTTGATGGAAGCCTTTGCTCTGGGGGAGGCTGGAAGGCTGATGGCAGACCCTCCTCCTCCTCACACCCCAGCCTTCCTCCCCCCATCCCCACTGCCAGCTCCTCTCCCTCCCCAGGGCTGTCAGCTCCCTCCCCTCCCCACGGGCAGAGTGTGAGATTGAGCAGAGCCTTCCAGGCAAGCAGCCCAGGAAATGTCACAGAAGAACACCAACTTTTTTTTCCAGCAGAACTGAGCATTTCAGGCAACGCTGCAAGAAAGAAACCAAAACCACCTCGAACCCAACAAACCATGAGAATGGTTTGCTTAAAAGAGAGAATACTTGACCTGGTGAAGGCTGGGGGGTGAAATGGTGTAAGGGACTGGGAGGTCCCTTTTAATGCCATGTGCCTGAACCTGCTCATTTTTCCCTTTTTTTTATTACTGCCTATCTGTCTGTTCCCTCAAGCAATGGAAATTTTTGTCTTGAGCGAAACTTGATAATGGCAAAAAAAAAGAAAAAAAAAAGAAAAAAGAAAAAATAGTGTTAGAAAAATGCTACACCATCACTGTCAGAAATATTTCACTTTTTTTCCCCCAAGGCCACCACAAATCCACTTTTTACATTCACTTTTGAAACATCTGTATTCAGAAACTGCTTCAGCTCAGCTCTGTCATTTCAGCTATTATGTGCAAATCATTGCTTAAAATGTACATAAACTGACTTCTTTTTTTTTTTTTTTTGTTTTTAAATCATAGTTAGAACTTTTTTCCCCTGGAATTTATATATGGGTTCATTATTTTGGGAAGAAGTGAGCATGATGGAAAGGCACAAAGCCTGGTCAGCAAGCAAGGGGTCAGAAACTTCTCCATGTGCTGTGTTACCTGATCCAAGGGATGCTTGAAGTCATTTTGACAAGAATTTCAAAGGAATTTTGGGCTTATAGGAATATCAAGAATATTCAGTTTTCACTATTGATTACAACTGGAAATTTGGAAAAGCCTCTCAACTTTGTGCCTTTCATTGCTCATGACCCTTAGTGTTTTCAAACACTAAGGCACTCCCTGAGTCATGAAGTGACATTAAATCCAAGTGGAGTCTGTCTGGAAGCTCTTTCTGTTCAGTGTTCAGATAATTTGAAAATCTGTTTTTCAAGCAATAAATAAACACAATTAAGATGTGATTCGGTCACTCAGGAAATGCTCCTTACATCCTGTCACTGCCTCTTGTGTTCTCAATGACCCTGGTGAATAACTGAGCTTGGAAAATTGCAAGCTTCTGGGAAAACTTGAAATTCTGGGTGGGGAAAGATCCTGAGCATCCCAGTCTGCTTTTTATTTCACCAGATCTAAAGCAGAAGGTGCTGGAGGAGGAGAATTAACCCAGTCTTGGCTTGGAGGGTGGATCCATTACCAATATGTGTCCTTGAGTATCTGAAACCTCACCTCTCATTAAAGAAGTAGCAGACACGTACTGAAAACTTGGGCAGCATCAATACACTTATTTTTATTGCTCAAACTCGATTATCACTTGTTACAAACAAGCTCCCAACTTTCTATACCTAATGTAAGTGAAAATGAAACCATCTGTTGAATGGCTTCCCACCAGGGAATAACAGATGCATAAAACGTGTGCCATAAATGGTGCTGGTGGCTTTGAACCTCCTGTGGGAGGCCAGATTGTTTTCAATCTCCTCCCACAGTGATTGATTACCCTGTGGGTATTGCTCAAGTGCTGTGTTCCTGTTCCATGTTTTGTCAAGCACGAGGCAAAATTGTAGAGCTGCTGGGAAAAAAAACAACTTGAAATTTTGGACCGGGAAAAACGCTGAGCCAATCCCAATCTGTTTTTGCTGACATCAGAAATAAAGGTGCTGAAGGAGCAGCGTTTCCCCAGCTTGGTTTGGAGGTTGGATCCTTGGGGGAGGGTGATTCTCCCCCTCTGCTCTGCTCTCCTAAGACCCCACCTGGAATCCTGAGCACATCCATGAGAAGGATGAGGAACTGTTGGAGCAAGTCCAGAGGAGTCCATGGAGTTGATAAGAGGATTGGAGCTCCTCCTCTATGGGGACAGGCTGAGAAAATTGGGGCTTGTCAGCATGGAGGAGAGGAGAGGAGGGGAGGGGAGGGGAGAGGAGAGGAGAGGAGAGGAGAGGAGAGGAGAGGAGAGGAGAGGAAGAGAGAAGCGAGGAGACCTTACAGCACCTTCCAGTGTCTAATGGAGCTACAAGGAAGTGGCAGAGGGACAATTCTTCAGAAACTGGAGTGACTGGGCAAGGTGATGGTTTCCCACTGAAACAGAGGAAATTAAGGTTGGATACACAGAAGAAATTGTTCCTGTGAGGGTGGGGAGGCCTTGGCACAGGGTGGCCAGAGAAGCCGTGGCTGCCCCATCCCTGGAAGTGTCCAAGGCCAGGTTGGAAAAGCATCAGGATAACCCAGGTTTTGTTCAGCCATAGTTGTGAGAAAGCCCCCCAAAGGTACAGACAGGATGATTTTGTAATATTTTTTTAATGATTGTTATTTATTTACTCACAGCTAGACCTGTACTTTGATTTCATCTCCTCCTCTGACTTTGTCCTGGAATTTCTCCAGCTGACACCTGCCGTATTTTGGAAGAGTTTTTGTTCTACTGCTTCAACTGAAATGCCCATCAGATAAATCAGCTTTCAAGGTTTGAGTACAAACTACAGCGTTTCAGGATTGTTTTAGCTGCCCTTTCCCTTCATTGACAACATATGGTGAAGAGGATAGAGAATAAACAGCCTCTGGTTTATCTCAGTGGAGTTTTAACTCTCCCACTGTCTTGCACAATCAATCCTTGAAGAAATTTAGTTTGACGACATTTTGTGTTGGGACAGAGAAGAATTTCTCAAGAGCTCCATAACAGGAATTCTTGGAACATACATCACTTCTCCAGTCCTCTCATCCTTCCCTCTAGCCCTTTGTTCCTTAGTGAAAACACAATTTGCTGCAAATAATTTCTTTTCGCTATCTGCAGACATGCAGAAATCCTGATAATATTTCTTTTAAAGAAAATCTTAGGGTTTTTAAAATAAGTGAATACATGTAAGTGAGTTCATTTGTGGTCTGCTGAGGCTCATAAAAAACACTGAATATTTATAATAGCCACCACAAGAAAAGAAAGGGAGAAAGATATCAAGTGTAGACTAGAGGAACTGCTTTAAAAAGATTTCCATCTCTTTGGTAAATGACTTTGAACGCAGTTGTCAAAGAAGCCTTTGGGGATTAGGTGCTCAAATTCCATTAAGCTTCATAAGAACATAATAATCGATCCCCTCAGTCTTCTAAATAGATCCAAGATCCATTGTGAATATTGTTACAGAAAGAAGTGTTTAGAAATTATTGATCTGCACCTCTTTTAAAAATACTGGATAACTGGATTTTCTCCTCGTGGGGAAGATCAGTTGTAGCTTGATCAGGTTTGCAATGAAGAGCTTTGTGAAACCTGACAACACCACCTCTGTTCTCTCCTGCAAATTCTGTTTGGGAATAATTTAAGGATTTTTACATAGGACCAGAGTTCTAAAGGACCCTCAAACCCAGCTGAAAGGCTGAGGAGAGCAGAGGGGCTGCACTGTGGCCAGGGTCCATCAGAGGTCTCAACAGCTTGGCTTGGGGAAAAGGAGAGGGAAGCACATGTGGGCGACCAGATGGAAAAAAAAGCAAATTCAGGTGATGCCAGGCAATGGATGATTCCTGCTGTAATAATTTTGGGATAAATCACAGCCTGAAAAGGCCAAGTCACCACATGAGTACAGGAATCTGTCCTTGTTCAGGCACCACGTTGGCAGGACCAGGTCTGCAGTTTGCTCCTGATCCTGAACTCGCCCAGAGGAATGAAGTGACTTTCTGAATGGAGCTTGTCACAGTGCCAGCTCATCAGCCTGGCTAAATTAATTCATTGATTACATTACAAATATGATTTGGGTGGAATCAAAACCAGAGGAGTTAGGTTTGGATTGAAAAACTGCCTCCCATTTATGTGCATTCATGAGTTGGTTTCATTTAGGGATGATTCCTTCCTTTAAAACATATTTAAGTTAATTTCTAAATGCAATGTTTTTCATATTAAAAAGCCCTCAGGCTTTTTCATTAGAGAACTGTCAGAACCAATTTTTTTGAGTTTTGAAATTTCTGTCTCTGGCTTTCTTAGCCAAAGCAATGAATTTGCCTCTCAGTCTTGTGAGTGGTTTCAGTTGATGCAAACAAAGAGGTTTTTTTCCTTGACTTGCTTTAGTGTTGAGTAGCAAATCTTGTTCAACACGGTCTTGATCTGATGGGTTGGCCAATCATCAGTTCATAGTTTCACCTTTATGTTCCCACATGGAATTCAGCAGATTTAGGGAAAAAAAAATAAATCAAGGAATGGTTGATAAAAAACAAGAGGCAAAACCAAGCACCAGTCCCCTCATGGAACAGTGACCTCTCCAAGAGCCTGGGTGGATGATGCTCAGGAGATGCTCTTTGTCAGGGCTGACTAGCTGAGACAAAATGTTATGTGTCACAGTCGTCTAAGATGAAGCAAAATAAATCCTTCTCTGCTGTTTAGTTGACTTCTGTTTTGCTTGTTCTCATCATTTTGTGACAAATTGCATGATGCCAGACATTCCTGTCAAAGCTCAGTACTTTCAGTCGTGCACAAATATCAGTTTTGGCTTCCTAATGATCCTCTGACCTTTGTGGCTGCACAGAATAAACAAACAAGACCTCAGAGAGTTCAAGATTACATATATTTATAATATATATGTATAGATGATAACAGAACAATTGTATCAATCTGCTCTTTTGGTCTTGCACAAGGCTGGTATTTGAAATCCTGAGAGCTGCGTCCCCTGGTACTTTCAAACCAGGATTTAAATTCGCCCTGTGATCAGCTTTGTGCCATATGTTAAAAGAATCTGAATCCTTTCCCATGAAGCTGAAGGGAAACTTTGAAAACCAATTTAGTGGAAGTTTTAAACTTTACATTAAAATATTCCATACATAGATTAAAATATTCCATACAAAGTGCATTCTCTGAAAAATTGTTCCTTGAATTGGAAAGAGAGCAGGAGCTGTCTCCTACTTAACTTTCTCTAGGTCTGTCCCCATGTAGCAGACATTTTCTTTCTCATATAAGTATAAATTACTTCTTTTTCATCCTTTCCTCCTCACCTCTGTCACCAAATTAATTATTCATTTTACTGACACATCCACTAAATGAGCTGAGCCCTATTATGATTAGCTTCAAAATATGCTAATCAAAAAGCCTACAATATAAATATTTAAATTTCAGATTTTTTTAAACCTACCTTATCAAAAGCAAAAGGAAAGAAAATGAAGAATCAAAACACATTTATTATGTATACTATTGTTATAGGGATGTATGAGAAAGAAAAACCTCCAAATTTTAATTTATTAAAAAAAAAAAAAATAAAGGTCCTGTTGAGAACTGTTCTTGCTGTGAGTAGGGAGGCAGCTGTACCTGCTCAGGGATGGTGATGAGATGGAGCCTTGTTCTGCCAGGCAGCATCGCTGTCCATCCTTCCATCTGATCAGCTGGAGCCAGCCCAGCAATGCTTCCACACTGAGCTGCCAATTTCCTTAAAAATGCATTTGGCTGCCTCTGCCTTTGGGTGACTCTCAGTGTGAGTTCACAGGGTTGCAGAATCATTCAGGATGGAAAAAACATTGAAGATCACAGAGTCCCCACCTTGTCCCCAGCCCAGAGCTCTGAGTGCCACCTCCAGCCCTTCCTTGGGCACCCCCAGGGATGGGCACTCCAAAGCTCCCTGGGCACTTCCAATCCCTGAGCACCCTTTCCATGGGGAAATTCCTGCTGCTGTCCCCCCTGAGCCTCCCCTGGCCCAGCCTGAGGCCGTTCCCTCTCCTCCTGTCCCTGTTCCCTGCCAGCAGAGCCCGACCCCCCTGAGCCCCCTCCTGTCAGGGACTTGTGCAGAGCCACAGGGTCCCCCAAGTTTTCTCTTTTCTGGGTTGAACAACCCCAACTCCCTCAGCCACTCCTTTTGTGATTTACAGCTGAACTGGGTCAGGTGCATTCAAGAAGGACCAGAGAGAGTTGAACATCCACGAGCCACTTGAGAGTGTCTGTGGGTCAGGGTGGAAGGGCTAAAACCTGTCAGGGAGCCAGGGAGAAGCTTCCACAGGAGGGAAAGAGAAACAGCAGCGTCCTGAAAACTCCCCCTTAAAGGTGCTGATCTTGGCCTCCAGCTGCTGATTGTGCTGGGAGGAAATGCTGCTCCCCCAGCCAGGTGTGCACACTTAAGAAAGTACTGGATAGGGGAGAAAAGTCTCTGTTGAAAAGATGCAGCCTTCAGTGTGTTTGGTTGGTTGGTTTTGCCTCCAGAAATTCCAGTTCAGTATTCAAATGTCCATTGATTTAACAGTCCATGACCTGCAGCTTTTGTTCACAGGGTGTTTTGTCAGCTCAGTTGTTGCTCAATTCTTTATGTTTTTCACACCACCAATAAAAATAAATCCCTTTGGTCTTTGTGTGAGAAAAGACTAATTCTGAACCTGAGTTTAATGTCATCTTTTGCAGTTCCAAAAAGTTTTGGGTTTTCATGCATTGCTATTTTTTGAATAGACAGAAAGGAAGAAGAGGAAGCCAAAACGATTGAATATTTCTCTTAGCTCTAGAAGAGAAAATTCCTAAAGAAAGAGGAGTTCTGTGTCCCTTGCTGCTGGTGAGTAAATGGGAAATGTATCTAGTAGAGGTTTCACTTGCATCAGATTATTTCCTTAGGAACTGCCATTACTGTGCAGATTAATATTCTTTGATGATGTGCCTTTTAAAAATGTGACATCAAAGCTTCCTGCATATCTGTCTGAAATTGTTGAAAGCATTAAAAGGAAACCAAAATCCACTCTGATTCTATTTTCCAGAAGTATTTCTCCAACAAAGAGCTGTATTTTAAAAGCCACTAAACAGCTGGTTCAACCCAGAAACGGAGCATGTTAATATTGCTTTGCTTCTTCCAATAATATTCTTATGGACATAAATCTTTCCAGAGCACACACGAGAGCACAGAACTCCACATCCCCACCAACCTGAAATAAAGTTATGCACAGTATGAAAAGCTCAGCAATCAATAACTCCCAAACTGGCTTCCATCAGCCACTGTCCAAACTCAGACTGCCCGAGGACAATTTCCTGCAAAAACCCAGCCTGAACCAAGCCATGACGTGAACGAGTGATGATAATGTGCTTTGAAAGTTAAGCCAGGGGTGATTAAATGTCTGTGGGTAATAAACAGAATTAAAAGTATTTAGGAAACAATGCATGGCTCCAAACACAACCAGAACATAGTGTATCATTAGTGGTTGTAAGCAAAAAAACCCCATGAATTTGTGGGACAAGATAACAGTTGGATGTGAGAATCTGCCCTGTTTTCTCCACTCTTTAAAATGCCTGCTATCAGCATTTAACTTGCTCCATGATATATTTATATTTTTCATAAATCCAAGCTGCTTCCATGCCCTCAAAAGACTCATTGGAAAATGCTTTCTGGGAAAGGATAGTTCAACATGAACAAAGTTGGCTCTTTGCAAAATGTGCAGCGGGGATCATGGGGATATTTGGGAGAAGCCCCTGGGAGCTGGAACTAGAACATATCAGCTCCCATTTTGATCCATTCACTCGCATCCTATTTCCAGACAATAAATGATTATAATTCGAGATTTAAACTTTGATGGCTTCAATTGCTTAGCAACAGATTCACCAAACTCAAATTGTTTCAACTCTGAAATTCAAAGAACTTTTGGGATCTGGAAGACAAACGACACATTCATCTGCCTAACTTCATGATTTCTTTTGCCTAAATTGCAGGATAGCAAAGAGGTAAATTCCACAACAACCAATCATTGTAGGCTGTAAAAAGTGAAGTGATTTGACCTTTAATAAGCTATTAGAAAAAAAAAAATTGTATTTTAAACATAAAGGTTTCAGGACATAATCTCCAGAGCTTGAACCAACAGGGTTTGAACCAACAGGTCCTTATTGTTGTCAGACAGATTTCCTGATCAGCGTCTTAAAAAAATAATGAAAAAAATTCTATTTTGTGCCACTAGACAGAGTCAGTTGGAGCCTGGGGATTTTTGCTATAAATATTGACACGCCCCCACAATCACTTTTCTGACTCATTCGCTTTCCCTTTCCTGTTCCCCTCCTTGGCTCCGGCTTTCACGCTAATGTTACACTTCTTACTCACCAAGTGTTGCAGTCACTGCTGCCTTCAGCACAACGTTAAAAGCCTTCCTTGCAAACCCGGGGAGGGAAAGCACAGTCTGACAGATCACCTTTTATTTATCCTGCCTGTTTGGGAAGCCACCTGCCTTGGCAGCCAGGCTGGGACTGAGGCAGCACCTCCCCTCCCTCCCGATGTGGGGAGATGGTTGGCACTGGGTTTGTTGGGAGATTTCCCCTTCCCTCTGCTCCTCCTGTCTCTCCACAGACTTGTGCAAGTGCTGCTGGAATGGCCAGACGGAAAGATTTCCTCATGGCAGAGTCTGCCTTTTCTTCCTCTCTGAAAAAGGATGCTCTAGAAAGGCCCAAAAGTAAATCCCAAAGAAGCCACCAGAGTGTGAGGAAAATCAATCCACAAACACCACAGGTTGATGCCCAAAAAGAGGACAGAGGAGTCCTGGAACTTTATTCCAATAAAGAGAGAGCCCATGGGGCGTTTCCCCTGGGATCTCTCAGATTTTTGGAGGACGAAGCCTCCTTTTTATCCCAATTTCCTGCCTGTCCCTCTCTCTTCCCCCATGGGCTGAGGTACTTGAGAGGCTCAGACTTTCTGAAAATGCCTAAAACCTGAGACCCCCCTCTAAGGTATAATCCCCTCCCTTGTCCTTCCCTTGCATCACTCAGTGGAATTCCTTATGGAATTTATGGATCTTCTCATTGTTCTTCTCATCTTTCAATATTCAATTTTATTTATCTGCAGATCTTTGGTTTGTTTGTAAATGCAAATTTCCCTGGTTCCATTCACCAATCAGTGGAATCCTCCCCATTGTTTCTTTTATCTCTCACTGCTGGTTTTATCTACTGGCAAGACCCACAGTTTGTTTGTGAAGACACGTTCCTTATTCTTTTCAAGAGCTTTCCGACAAGGGGATGGAACAGGATAAAGCACTGTGAAAAATGCATTTTAATGTATGGATTCAGTGTCCCTGCTTGTGACTGAAGGCTGAACCAGCTGAGGCATGGAAGGGTGTGACCAGTTCTTTGGATAAGGCTCTCACAGGATGCAGTGGCTGATCCCTGGTGACATTTGGAGGGCTGCAAAACCACTGGCCACTCACTTCTCTTTTCCAGCTTTAAATTTCCCCTGCAGGTTTCCATGGAGCTTCAGCTAAAATCACCATTTTGTGGGAGATGTGAATTACCAGCCTTGGCTTTCTGCCTTCCTTCCAGTCTGATTCCAGGTTTGCTGAGGTAAATTCTTTTCACTTTTGTTCTGAAGACCTGGGTTCTTTGCCAGTTTTCAACCAGGATGATGTTGTCCCCTTGCATCTAAAAATACTTTGTTTTATTAATAACATTTTTCGTGGACCTTCTTCAAGGAAATTCCCTGTATCACTTTTTTTTTTTTCCATGTCATTCATTAGCCAGGTAACTTCACTGGACCAAATAATCAGCATTCTCCAACAAAGAGCCATTGTGTTTCATTTGGAACTCTGTGTTTTTCTGGTAATTTTATAATTTTATCTCTTTCTATATTTTCAATCAACTTTTTTGTAAACTAATTCAAACTCTATGGTTAAAAATTCCTATAATCAAGGTCCTTCCCTTCAAAAGAAAGTTCCAGCTCTTGTGTACAGTTTCCAGTTCCAGCATTTTTACTGACATTGTCCGTAACTCTTTTTCAACATCCTTCAGATCTCTCACATGAATAATCTCTGGTCTAATGACCCCTGTCTGGTTTTTAACCAGTTTATGTCAGTCAGTTTTTTTCAGTTTATTACCTTGCCTCAATTGCTTCAGTAAACCATTTATCTCTGCTAGTGAAGTGACTCTTTAATTCTATATACTGTATTAGGAAGGAATTTGTCACTATAAGGCACTGGCACAGGTTTCCCAGAGAAGCTGTGAATTCCCCATCCCTGGAAGTGTCCAGGGCCAGACTGGACAGGGCTTGGAGAGACCTGGGATAATGGAAGATGTCCCTGCCCATGACAGGGTGGAACAAGATCTTTAATATCCCTTCCAACCCAAACCATTCCATGATTCGATTTGTAAATAAAAAGGAAGGATGGCTTTGTTTTAAACTGAAGTGTTATCGTCTGTTCTTGGAATTTAAAAAGAGTTTAAAAATAAAGCAAGAACCTCTCCAGAATGAGATGTTAAGATATTCAAACACAGCTGACAATCGAATCAACCCCTCACAGTCTTGAAAGCAGGCAAGGCTTCCTTCCCAAAAAGGTGGCTCTGGAGATGGAATCACTGCAGGCTCTGCTGGGTCAGGCCACATAAATTATTTTCCATTTTTACCATTTCCCCTTGATCCACGGCTTCAGGTGAATTTATGATAAACTTGTTGCTCTGTGCTGAAAACCACACAAATTGCTCTACCATTAATTATCTTTTCTCCTAATATCCCATCTAAACCTGCTCTCTGTCACTGTGCAGGTGACAGAACCTTGTCCTGTCACTCCAGAACCTTGCAAAGTCTCTCTCCATCTTTCTTGCAGCTCCTTCAGGCACTGGAAGGTCACATTTAGGTCACCCCAAAGTTACTCCAGGCTGAACAATCCCAATTCTCCCAACTTCTCCTCACAGGAGAGGTGCTCCATGATCCCCTTGGGCTGTGAACACCCGAACACACAAGTGACAGAGTCTGCCCCAGTGTGACCAGTGGCTGCTCATCCCTTTTCCATGGTCATCTCTGCAGGGAGAGCAGGACATCCAAAATCTGCCGCTCCCCAGGCAAGGCAGGGATGAGGAAGGGAAGGGAGGAAAGCAAAGGATATCTGGGCATGTGCCTGCCCTCCTCCTGCCTCTGTTTTCCCTGCTCCTTGGCTATAAATAGAGGTGCCAATCTGCAGAGCTGTCAATCCAACATCCCCCACCCTTCATGAAGGTAACGTTTAAAAAGTGACACAGATTGAACATGTAAAACGCTCTTTAATTTTCATGTAAATTCCATCTCTGCTCTCCTGAGTCTGGAGGTGTCCAAAATTTGAGAGGCAGAAAATAGAAGACTTTAAATGAAACGTTGAGCTATTTGCCAGCTTCCCTGTATAAAAAGCATTTAAATGTGCAGTGTTCTGAGTCTTTAAATACCACGAACTGGGCTTTATATTCTCATTTTTTTTCATGTTCTGCTCGTGATTTGGGTGTCAATAAGTTGAGCTGTTTATTGTCTGAGCACTTTTGCTATCTGTTTTGCAGGGTGAGGGTTATCCTTGTACCAACAGCTCCACCATTCCCGGTGTTTGCAGCTCACCAGTTAATTACTGCTCCTGGCCCTCAGCTCACTGGGTTATGCCAGACTGCTTCCTGTGAAGGAGGTGAGGCCCTGGCAGAGGTTTCCCAGAGAAAATTGTGGATTCTCCATCCCTGAAGTGTCCAAGGCCAGGCTGGATGGAGCTGTGACCAGTCTGGGAGAGTGGAAGGTGTCCCTGTCCATGGTGAAGGGCTGCAATGAAATGATCTTTAATGTCCCTTCCAAGCCCAACCATTCTGTGATTCTCTGCCACCCAGCTGAGGTTTGAGCTGTAAAATTTGCCAAAATACTGTTTTTAAGTGCTTGTTTCATTGCATTTTAAGAGAACAGGCTGGGTGCTGTAGGACATGAAGATGAAAATGAACTGATGCCCCTTTTCCATCCGTCCATGTCACAGCTCTGATGCTGCAAAGGCCTCTCCTTTCTCTCACCTCAGCTGACATTGCTGCAGCAAAACTGCTGTTCCTGGGAGGATGGATTAGAGGAGATGCAAGAGATCTCATCAGGGTTTGGCACTTGATTCACAGATTTCTGGTAAAAAAGGGAAAAAACATAGTTGTACCGGAGAGCAAAGAGATCAAGGCAGAGCCAGGCTCGAGTGCCTGCAGGCAGAGCAGCACAGACGTGCCAGACTTGTTAGAGGTCCCTCTCAGGTTCCCAAAAATGAGAACTCATCCTTTTATCATCCCTGAAATGTTTTTTTTTTTATCTTGAAGGATCCCCTGCTGTGCTCACACACATTGCCTGGGCCCAATGGCAAACTGGGTCACACAGTGCTCCAAAATTATGCTTAATTTCTGCTCCTGGCTTAGAGAAATATTGAAATGAGATTAAGGCCGCGTCCAGTCAACTGAGGATCTGCTTAATTTTTGAATAATGAAAGGTAAAACTGTTTCCATTTGCTCAGAAGACTGAAACAAAAGGGTGGAGTGGCCTAAGCTTTGTGTTTGATTGTGGGATGTACCAGGGAACACAAAGAAAAAGCAGAACTGTGAAGGCTGGTGGGTTTTCCTCCTGTCCTTCAACATTTGAACACAGAAGGAATTTTCTCCTAGAAGTTTTTCAGTGAGACAGAGAGGATGTGGGAATTTTGACAAGGCAGCTCTGGGGCTGTTGCAGTGGGAAATGGGGGCTGGTGAATCCATTCAGAGAGATTATTCCAACCTTTCTCCAAGGACAGCTGATCTGCAGCTCCTTTTCCACATCATGCTCAATTCTGGGGGGCTCCTCTGGGATTCTCAAGTCACCTAAGTGGGCTTTGAAATGGCCTTGCAGTGAATTTTGTCTTTTTTCTTGCTGCAAACTACGAGCGAGAAGATTCTCTCAAATCTCTGTGTTTTTTTGGTCTTTGCCTGCATTAATTGAGTGATTTCTGGAAGCAGGTTGGGTTTGTGACACCCTGTAATGATCCTTAACTGACGTATGATATCAGGTGGTAAAACACTGCTCCTCTTACTGCACATTATACTCACAGAGTGTATTTTTCTCATGTAAATGGATTTATAAATATGCAGGAAAGCTTTCCTGGGGAATATCATACCATCCTAATTTTACTTTTGTTGAATGATGTCCAATCTCTGCTTAAAATTCCCCGTTCTGATGAGCATTCCAGCTGGCAAACTGGAGCAGTCAGAGTAAATTCATTTCAAAGTGCAAATTAATATTTGCCAAGATGCACTCACTCTCTTTGCAGCATTCAATCAGCTCTCCCTGAAGCATAATGGGTGGAGAGAGTGAAATGGATGAGATACCTATTGCAATTCCCATTAATGTTACTAATGGGAGTCCTAAATGAGAGTTGGATCAGGCACTCGATGAATTCATATGTCTCTCTAGTACTTAATTAATCAGTCAGTTTATCAGTAATTATGAATAGAGCACTTCTGATCTTCAGGAAAAGCTCATCCCCCTTCCAGAAGTCATGCACAAATCTGATTTTCATGGCTGAGAAGTGAACATTTATGGGTTGCTCACTACGATTCTGTTTGTGGTTTTGGTTTTTTTTAATTGTTTGGTATTTTTCTTTTGTTTCGCTCTGTGGTTTTGTTTTTGTTTTTCCCATCTGAAAAATTTCTTGCTTTTTTCTGGTTTTACTAAATGAGCATTTCCATAGAAAACATATATTCCTGCTGGAGAATTTATGTGAAAACAGCCTTTTAATCACCTTTAGTCAGAACTATTTAAAATATAATCCAACCATTTGCTGAATTCGTACTTGTCATGAATCACTGGAAATATTTGTGTCCAGATATTTTAAGATTGCATTAATTTATGATATTTAAGACTGACTTTTATACTGGTATTTCAGTGGGATTTTGGGGTGATTTCCAACAGTGGATTGATCTTGGTTGATTTATTCTTCACTCTGAGCTGGTCTGTGGTGGCGGGGTATAAATCAAGAGCAAGAAGTCCAGGAAGGAGTGGATTACAGTGTATTGGATTAAACTCAGAGCTTGTCATCAGTAGCTCTCTCTTTTGTGGGTGATTAGTGGAGAATTCAATTACCCATGTGGATAATTTGAATAAACATTTTGGGAGCTGGCAAACTGACGTTTTTGGTTTGGTGTTATTTTTTCCTTTCATTTTGTTCCCTCTTTTCTAACTTTAGTATGCATTATTCACTTACAAAGATGGCTGTATTTTCGGTATAAAATATGTATTTTCTAAAAAAAGGGGAACAAATTCAAATATTTGTTTCATTTGAAAACTGGCATATTAGCTGCTTTCCCCCCAAACCTTCTGTAGAGTCAGCTCAATTTCAAACTTTTCAAATGTATTAAAAAGACTGAATTTGAGGAAGCTAGCAGGATATATAAATATATTTTAATTCAATCCCTCCCCTCAATTTCCATCTGTATTAAGTTTAAAGTAGACTTGCATTAAGTAGCAGATTTTCACACACCAGTAACCTCTTTCTAGAAATATTGAAGATCATGTTGAGTTCATACTGCAGAGCACAAAGATTTCCCAAGGTGACAATCCTTGGCTTGCTCCATGAATTGTGAGGGGATGTGGGAGCACTAAAATATCCTCCTGAAGCCATCCAAGTCAAACTGGACAGTTAAAAATGACAGTCAGAGGGTTTTTTTTTTCTCTTTCTTTACATCCTTGGCAGCCTCTGGTGGTTGAAGTGACACGAAATAAATCATCCCCCTCAGCCTGATGAGGAGCAGTTCATTCCTGTGGTTGTTACATCCCTTATCAGGAGGCTGAGGGCTGGATTTTAGGCTTTTAACCATCTTCCTGTGTATTTCTGTTCTTCTTCAAGCTGCTGGGACAGAGGGGGTTCATCATCACTACAAAGCAGCTCAGACTGAGGGCACAGTCCTGGTCTTGCTGAACCGGACTCAGGATTTCGTGTCCCCAGTGCCCTGATGGTGGGACTGGTCTCCAGATGGTTCCCAGCATGGAGAAAAGGGGATTTTTATCCACTCAGGTTAGTCCAGGGAGCCTGAGCAGAGCCTGGAGTGGAAAAATCTCTCTCTGGCTGTGTGTGAGTGCTCCCAGCAGATACTGGAAACGTCGGATCGATGTTTTCCCAACTCCAATCTGAATTTCAGTGGGCTGCTGATCTGAGTTGTGGGGGATGCAGCAGCTCCTGACCCCGCAGGACCTTTCTCTTGTGAGCAGTTAACAACTATTTAATGACTGAGTAGCTCTGATGTTCCTTCCCTTGTAGTCGGTCTTTTCCAGTTCCTTGAGCTTGTTCCCTGCCCGCCTGAGCCAGGAGCTTTGCTGTTTTAATGAGATAAGAATGGCTCGCTAGGCTCGGGCATAAAGATATTTGTTTGCATCCTACGTGCAGGCTGGAAGGAAATCCTTTAATTAAAGAATCCTGAGAGGTCGGAGGAGATATTTGGGATGAATGAACCCAGCTGGTTTATCAATATTTGTATGAATATGCATGGATTCAATGAACTGGTGAAGCACAGGAAACGTTATTTGTGCAGTGAAAATTTAAATAATGGGAAGGAAAATCCAGGGAGGCTTTTCTGCCTAAATAATCAAAGTGAGAACAGAGCAGAGATCTGTTAAAAAAGCCCACACGTGGCCAAATTCCCCTGTGTTAAAACCACCTCCAGAATCGGTGTTCACTCATCTGAGAGAATTGGATCTCTGAGAATAAGTGTTTAAATAGTTTTAGAGTATTTAAATAGATATATTAAATAGAATAAGTAAGAGGAAGAGGAGGAAGGCATAGTTACACAAATATAAGGTGGATAGTGCAAGGTCCTATTAACAAACTAAAGATTTTGGATTTGGCTGCTTTGGAACGACCAAACCTTAATGGGATTTCAGTAATGAGGGATTCCACACATCCCAGGGTCTGGGGGTCTCTCTGACACTATGAAGTGCAAAATTTGCTGTCAAAAAAGCATTCCAACATAAGATAGAACTGGCAATTTTAGTAAAGTTAAATAAAAGAACAATTTAGTATCTAATAATTTCTTTAGTTTTTAATGATTTTTGTTGCTCTAATGGAAAATTCAGGTTCTTTCAGCTCTCCAGTTTCTGACACCAGGTGCCACTCAGTGCTTCAAGGTAGGACACGTCTGATCACGCTGCAGGAGTTGCAGTGATGGAGAAATTCCAGAAGAGCAGAGCTGCCCTGAAGCCTCCCTGCAATGAGAATGGAGCCAGGGGAGCATCTGTTTGCAAACATCCCTGTGTTCCACTCAGAGATAAAGCAATGGGAAATCCTGGCTGCAGGGAATCCCCAGTCTCCCATTAACCGAACAACATTGTGATAAGGAGAGTACTGAGACAGAAAAACTCCCTTCTGGATCTAACCTGGCTATTGCCATATTTTTAACAGTGCTGGTTTTGGTTCTCTCTACTTGAGGAAGATTGTGCTTGGTGGTCACACTTCCAGAATTCCCCCCATGATTCAGATAATCCACATTATTCCCTTGGTCCTGTGATTTCTCATTCCCACAATTATTTCCCTGCCATTTTGGACCCAGATCTCTTATTGTGGGGATATTTTCTTTCAGTACAACCATCATGGTACTGATTTCTGGCTCAAGAGAAATTTGGCCCATCCTTTACCACTGCCTGAAAACTCTTCAGCTTCTTTTTATCCCTCCAAAAATACTGAGTGGGTCCTTTGTGTCCAGCCCCGTTTCTCACCTTCAGGGAATGTGCTCTGTTCACTGGGACAGCTTTTCCATTTCTCTTCCTTGTGCTTGGAGCATCCCCCTCTGCAGGGGCTGAGCCTGCTGGTCTTGGTGCTGCACTGGGGCCCTGCTTTGCTTCCTTCATTTATTCACATGGAATTAAAAGTACTTTGCATCAAAAATAATGAGTAAATGGGGCAGGGCAGCGAGTTAAAAATACGCTGTGACATGCTTCAAACATCCCTTCATGTCCACTTAGGCCTGACTGCTGAGCTCCTGCAGTGACCACAGTCACAAACATTTCCCTGCAGCAGGAGGAGAGTGAATGCAGCATCTTCCTGGCTGCTGGGCTCCAGGACTGCCGCTGCAGAGGAAAATGCAGAGCTGCCACTCTCCCAAGCGTGGCACATGATGAGAAATGATCTCTATGGCAAATCCAGCTTTAAAACCCTGTACCAACATTATTGCTCCATTATTTAGAGGGCGTAGGTGGAGCAGGCTGATCACCAGCCACTGCTATTACTCTATTACTGATGCTCTAAAAGTTTTGGAAGGACACAAGCTGGAGTCGTTCAGTTATTAATAGAGATGTTATATTTTATTCATTTTGAATGAAAAAAACATAGGGTGTGATATAAGATTCCCTGAAGTTGAAGGGCAACATGTTTTCAGTGCATGGAATCATTGGAGAGAGGTCGAGCGAGCGACATTAAAAACCTCCATCCTTTTCTACAAATCCTTCAGTTGTGTTCTCAGAGCATCCAGCCAACCACACCAGGATCCTCTCTTCTTCATGGGGACTCCTGCAATGTTCCTGTACCCCATTTCCTGTACAAATGGTGTGAGCACAGCCCTGCACCTCTGCACTATGGAAAAAATGCTGTGGGACTGTGATTTCTGTCCTGCCTCCTGTCAGGATGTACCAAAGGCAGCCAAAACACACAGGGCTGAGTTTTTTGGCACATATTTTACCTTTGGTTCAGGTCAAGGCTCTGAACTCTGCCAGCAGGAGGAAAGAGCAGCACAGACTTTTCTGTCTGAGTAGGACAGGCTGGGTTGTGTGAGTGTGGGGACAGAGTCCCTCTGGTGTGTCCATGAATTCCCCCTTGTCCCCAGGCATGGATAACCCAGCTGCTGAGTAACTGCACTGGTTTTACTGGGTGCAGCCTGCCCAGGACTGACAGCTCGGATGGAGCAGATTCCCACAGCCCTGGAACAAACTCAGCTCCTGTTAATGCTCAGGGTCTGTGACAAGCGTGGAGCACGTGGGGGTTGGCACCTGTTCAGTGCTGGTTAATCCTGAATTTGTCCCATTAAAATACAATCGTGCTGTCATTTCAAATGGGGCTGTTTTCTGTGCAGACATGCACAGAACTGAAAATCCTACCTTTTTTAAACTCCTCTCCAGCTGCCTGGAGGAGATAAGTCCTATCAACATCTCAGTTCCATGTTTTCTATCTACCAGAGGCAGGAATCCAGTGCACAGATATCCCTGAACCATCCCCCTGTTAATGAGTGGGTGGATATAAATATGGCACCATGGACAGATGCAGATTTTGTAATTCCCCTTTACAGATTTTATTAAGGTGAATTTGCAGGTTTCCTCCCCTGCCATTTTTGTTACCATCAGTGATTTTGCTGCTCATTTGCATTTTCAGCCTAGCCAATATTTCCCCAATTTCTCATTTATTGGTTCCTGAGGGTTAATCCAGTACACATATTTTTCCTAAATGCTAAAGGCAAACTGTATCGTGCGGGGAAAATAAATTGTGTCATCAGGTAAGATGCTGATACCCAAAATAACCTCGAAAATAAATGGCAAGCAAAGAAATAATGTCTGTTGAATTTCCAAACTGTGTCTTAATACAGAAGTTTAGCCATGGGATTATTCAGAAATAATAAACACCTAGAAAGGGAGATGCCAAACCCAAAAAGTTACAGGGCATGCACAGTTTTAAATTCATGGGGACACCAGAAATTAATGATAAACCCCAACCTTTTCCAAAGACCTGCCTCGGGTCCCTGCTAATTGTTAATGGAAGTTTGCTGGTGGGGTTTGGCTCCTGTTCTCCCAGCCATATGCAGACTCAGGCAAGGAGTCATTAAAACTGGTGCCATCTGTGGCTGATAGTTTATAAGCCTTAATTAGTCAAAGTTTATCCTTACACGGAACAAACCCAGTGTGTTTAGCAGACAGTGGGCCCACACATGTCAGCAACAAGATTTCCTCTGTCTGTGCCATCATCCATGTCAGAGGAGTGGGAGGGGAGCTCAAATGAGATGGCTACAAAGGGTTTTTCCCTGTGGCATTCCAAGGACAAGGTTAACACAGTCATTTTCATGTTCCATCCCATGGGATAACTGCTCTGAAACTTGTTAACAGAGCGTGGAACACTTGTGCTTGGAACTTGTAATGCTTCAGCTAAAATGGATACTTGGTGTGATGCCTCAGTGACATCTGTCATCCCCAGCACTGTCACACAGAAAGGCTCCAATGCCTGGAAAATCAGTTTTAACAACTTCTGCCTCCTTTGAATTGTGATCAAGGCCCATCTTGGGCTGGGATTCCTATAATCCTATTTTTGGCAGGTTTGACAGCTAGTTTAGCAAGACTGTCAGTGATTCTCCCTACCCTAAGATAAGAGCCAGATGTCTGTCTCTCTCCTCTGACTGGAGGACAAGTTTTGATTCAATCTCCTCCTTCCAATCTTAGGTGAGGGCAATCCTTTGGTGTAGAGGTGCTTTACAATATCTTTCATTGCTTCCACCCCCACTCTGTCAGGATTTAGCTTCAGGTGTCTGAATTAAACACCAGCAGGGCAATCCTTAGTGCCACAGATCCAGTTAAATGTATTTTCCTTGCACTGTTTCCAAGCTGATCTGCTCCAGGCCAGCTCTGCTGGGGAGAGGAGATAGCAGAGAATTTATCTCTGAGGTTAATCCTTCTGAAAGCTGGGGGATCATAGCACTGATCCTCAACCAAGTGAGCATGAACTACCTCCCTCTCTCATGTCACTGACTGATAACTGGAGCAGAGCTGGCTGAGTTTTGGAGGCAGATGCAAAGCAATTCTTCCAGATGGAAGCCAGAGCGAAGCAGGCAAGATGCCATCTGGAAAGAGAGGGCCCTTGCTGTGCAGATGCACGTTGCAAAAATGATAGAAATACAAAATTGGAAAAAATCCCCCCGTGCCTGTGGTGGATGGGAGAGTTCACTGAGTATCTTGCTGCTGGCTCCTGCCTTTCCAAAGAGTGCACTGTGCACAGCAGCCTGGGAATAAAGCCTGGAGTAAGAATCTGTTTCCATCTTTCTGGATTTAGCTTCGTCTATTTGGGTTTGGTTTGGGGTTTTCATTTTTCTTTTTTTTTTCAGTCACTCTTTATTTTGTGGTGTGAGTTTAACCAGATTTTTGCACCCATCTGAATGGATGCAAAATGTTTCCAAGAGCTGTTGCTAACAGTGAGAGGTTTGGGCTCTGGCATTCTCCAGCTCCACACACTCCACAGTATTTTGGGCCAGGAACTCAAAGGACAGACTGGAGGATCTGCACAATGGGCAGAGGAAAATGCACTTTGGAGCTAAAGAATGTTCTTACAAAGCAGTTTTCAGTTTGATAATGAACACGTTCCTTCAGAAGAATCTCATGGTATCAGAAATAAAGAATGAACAAGGAGAAGAAGTGGCAAAGGGAGAAAGGCAGGATGGTCTGGCTGGTGAAAATGGGAATCCCAAAAAAGCAGCTCCCTTTTTGTGTGCCTGAGTTCCTTCCAGGCTGTTTCTGTCCTGGGATTCAGGATTGATCTGGGGGTCAGATCAATCCTCAGGCCAGAGGCTCTGGCAGTGCCCTGTCCCTGCTGGGAGGTGCTCAGTGGCCCCTGGCTGCCTGACCATTCCTCTCCAGAGCGTGATGGGATCTCATCTGCTCATCACAGCCCCCTGCTCCGCCTTGCCAGGCAGATGGGCTGTGACTTATCTCGAAACAGCCTCATTTAGAGATCATTAATTCATAACAATCTGAGGACTCTGGATATGAATTCATTACAGACAGAAGGACAGTTTTCCGAGGCAGCTCTTCAGTGCCATCCTGTCTGCAGATTCCTGACTACATTTCTGCTCAAGAGCCATCAAACCTCAGACAGGCTACATCTGCCCCATCATTTGTATAAAACTTTTTGTCATGGGAACAAATGTGACAGAAATGTGTGAAAAGCAGAAATAACAACGAACCATTCCAGATACTCTTTAAATACTCCAATGAATTCGAGACCACACGTTGATGTTGCCAGATCTGCTCAGTTGGGTGGCACAGCCCACACTGTCCTCACCTGGAATCAGGACTTGCTTTAGGACATTTTTCCTTCAGAGAGAACTGTGACAATGCAGAGCTGGCAGCAGTTCTCATCTGTTGGGGGAGATGAAATAGGAAAGCCTTATAGATACGATTGCCTTGCAAGGGATGCTGAAAATATGGAAAGTACAGTCGAGATTGGGATGAAGACAAGGTTTGAGTTGAAGAGTAACTAAGAAACAATGGCAGAGCTGGCTGAAGGGAATCCTCCTTCTTGATAGAACAATGCCCTCTGCCCAGGCAGGGCCAAAGGGCAGAGCAAACCCTGCCTGCCTGGTAGAGATTCCCAAAAGCACTTTTTGTAAGGTTTAAAATATAACCCCATATGGTAATGTAATGATTCTTATAGGTTGCATGTAAATGTTGTAGAGTTTGTAGCTTGTTTCAGATTGGTTAAAGAGAATTAGAATATTCAACAGAGAAGATGATTTATTGTATTGTAAATGGCAAATTGCTCTCTTTTTACTCTCTCCTTTTGCCTCTTTCTCTCTCTTTTGCTGGCCTGCTCTGAGCTGTGTCTTGCAGCCCAGCAGCCTCTTATACCCATGCTCTTTCACAATAAATTCCCATGCTCTAAACCCATCTTTAGAGATCTCTCGCTTCTATTTTACCCCTATAACCAATTTCCACAGAGTTAAATCCTACACTCATCCACTTTCTGGGCTCTAAAGCACAAAGCCTCAGGAGCTTCAGGTTTTTATCTCCTCTGGGATAGAAAATCCAACAGTTCTCCCATTCTTATCTCTGAAAATTGCCTGGGCTTCAGGCAAATTTTCTGCAGAACTTACTGGACTTAAATGATCCAACTCCATTGTACAAGCTCATAACCAGCAGTAAATATTGAGCTGTAAGAATCTCAATATAAATTAATGGAGATATACACACCTGCAGGGAGGAATTTTGACTGTTTGGAAAATCCATTTGAATAAAATCCCTGGAGAAATTCACAGGTTTTTAGAGTTAGAGAAAACCATACTGAAGGGTCAGGGGACTGAGAGCAGCTCTGAAGAAGTTGTGATGCATCAAAAATCAGAGTGGAAGAGACCTTGATGGATCTCTGTGTGAAGATATGAGGTAAATGCTGTTGGTTCTTCTTGCCCACCCAAAGAGCTGCCCGTGGTTCACTCCTACAGCCCCAGAGCCCTGCTGCATTTTGAGTGTCTGCACTGCTGCTGGACAAGGCAGAAAATTAGAAATGAGGGAATATCCCTGTCAGATGGTTCTTTAAATGAGCAGATAATTGGCGGTGGGGCTCTGAGCTGTGGGGTCCCACTGCCCAGCTGGGGATGGTGTCCAGCTCACACCGCAGCCAGGGGTGGCCCAGGGCAGTGGGAAATGTGCCTTGGCAGCAGCTCACAGCTCTTTTTTCCCCTCTGGAAGTCTCCTGGTGTGGTTTGGTGGGTGGTAAAAAGGCAGCTGCTCATCCAAAAGCTGTTCAGAGACCCTGATTGGGCACTCTGAGCACTGGACCGCAGGTAGAGTCAGAAGCACCATTTTGCTGGAAAGATTGTGAGTTTTTATTCAGATTTACCACCACCAAAATCCTGGAAAAGATTGGAGTGAGGAGTTTGGAAGCAGAGAGTCTCTTTTAATGGGCTGGAACAGAGAAGCCGAGAGCAGCAATTCAAGTGTTCAGCTTCTCTCCTAAGCTGTATTAATGAGGGTGAAATGTCAATTGACTGCACTGTGCTTTGAATCAGACTGTTAGTGCTGGACTGACACCTGACAAACTGGAAAAAATGAGCAGCTTTGGAAATTCATTCTTTAGATACTGGCAAAGATGAATAAATCAATCAGGAGTAAGAGGGAAACAGCAATATAGAACTGAAAGCTGTCACAATACTGGCCAGATGTACATGAGTGATGAAAGAATAAACAAATCATTAAGTGAAACAGTTTCCTTCTGGTACCATTACTTATCTGAAGAACTGAAAAGTGTAGACAGTCATTTAATGACTTCAAATTTTTGGTGTCTAAATCACTCTGAATGTCCCAGTTCAAAATACGAGCAGTAGTGTAAGAAAAGGTAGGAAATGTCCTGCTGGATCCATAAACATCCCAGGGCTCTCCATCCATCAGAGACAGCAGGAGCTGCTGTTAAGGGAGAACACAGAAAATGGTCCCATCCTCTGGCCCATTCCCCCTCTATCCCTGATTTATGATATCTCTATTTAGGATGTCCAGGTGTCCAAACAAACACCTGCTCTGCAGGAATTTGTCATCCTCTGAATGCCATTAGTGCCCACAAGTTCCATTTGCCCGTTGCTGTGCAGTTACTTTGATTTAGCTCTGCAGCTCAGAATTCACTTTATTTACTCTCCTCCTCTCCAAACGGAAGACTTTATTTTTCTTTCAGTCTCTTGAAAACAACTTCTTCCCCTTGGTCATTTCAGCTGCCCTTTTTCACCTCTCTGCCTCCACTGCTTTTTGTTGAGATGTGGAGCCTGTGAATCCACACTTCTCAAAGGCATGAGCATGTCTGGCTTTTATAGAGCTGCAGGACAATGCTGCCTTGGCTGCTGCTGCAGAGCCCTGGTGATTTCTGAGCAGTGCCACCCACGACCCCAAAATCTCTTCCCACGGGTGTCAGTGCCTGCTGTGAGTTCAGCTCCAAGCAGACATGGTTTGTATTCCTGCTGTAGCACCTAAAATTTATCTGTCTGGAAGTCCATCTGCCACTTCTGTGCCAAGCACTGGGCTTTGGGGTGTCCCAAATCTGCATTGTTTTGGTGCATTTAACAATGAAATCCAGGCTCAGCTGGAGCTGCCCCAGTACAGGTTTCCATGGATTTGGCATCGATCCAGTGCAAATTCCAGGAAACACCCGACCCTCTCTGCCTGCTGGAAAAGTTGGCACATGCTGTAACTCCAGCTCCCAAGGAGCTGCCTGATTTTACACCTCTCTGAAATCTCAAAGCTGCACACACCTAAGGTGGATTTCTCAACACCTTCCTAAACAAAAAGCATTACCTGACAGCTGGTGTTACTCAAGCCCTCAGCTGTCTCTCACACACACAGGTTTTGCTGAGTTGAAGGAAGATTCCTCCAAGAGCTGCAAGGGATCTTCATCTCAGCAACACTGGGCATAACCAGCAGCTGATTTTTAGTGCTAAAAGGATATTATTTTATTTGCTTCATAAGGAGGCAGGTGGTTTTTAACACAGTCTGTGTTTTGAGAGGCATCAGAAATCAGCTGATGGGATTTCACAAGCTGCCATGCTAGTGAATGGCTATTTAAAACAGCATTTTGAGAGCCCTGGCTGTAAATTTGAAGGATGAATTTAAGAATTTACAACTTGAAATGATTTTAAATATAAGAATTTAAAAGACATTTTTACCTAATTTCAAAAGAATTTTAAACAAATTAAAGTAATATATAAGATAACATTTTATAGATCGCATAGTAGAATGTAGTTAATATGGCATAATATATAAATAATAAATAAATAAAATGTAATACTTTAAAGATATTATTGTCTATTTTTTCACTAATAGACCAACATTATAATTTATGGTCTACTTCCTAACCACACATATTTTCACAACTTGCTAGTGCACAGGAAAACAAGCAATTCAGAATAGAAAAAAAATGCATAATCCTTCAGCAGTCAGCTCCACTTCCCAAACCTCTCCAGTGACCCTGTGCAAATTACTTTCTGAAAGTCATTTATGGGGCTATTTGGTTCATTTGCTCTTTCTTAGCAAAGCATCTGCATAACTTTCTATTGAGAGATCTTAAAAATGTTTGTCAGATCATGTCCAGTGCTTCAAGACATGAGCTGGTGCAGAGCCTAAAAATAGCTCCCTGGAGACAACTGGCCTGGCCTAAAGCCAGGCTGGGATCAAGGAGGAATAAATGAGACTTAAATTCACTTTTGCTCACTCATGTCCTGAAATCTGGCTGAGGACTGTTTGAAAACAATTCAAACAATGGGACTGTGTGTAAAAAAAGAGTGAGAATGAGAAGAGAGGGGAATTTTTACCCCGCTTTTCCTGTTGTTTCCCTCCCTGTAGCACTCTTAAGGCACCGCAGAGTCTGGGAAACAAAACATTTGGCACTGGAGAAATCAGTGGAGGGAAATTTCCCCAAATGGAGCACGAAGGAAGGAGGGGGGAAGGAGCTGCCTGCCTGCTTCCCAAACTGCAGCTCCACATGGGGTCTGGCTGCACTTGGACCCCTCTTTAAAGGGGTTTAAAACCTTCTTAGGGTTTGAACAAAGCACGTTGTGTTCCTGAGCTGATTGGACATCTGGGTCAGGGACATCACTGGGATCACCACAGGGATAACAAACACCTCAGCTGGGAGAAACTCAGCTGCTCAGGACAGAGCCCAGTGCCCCTGGAAGAGATGCTTAACACTGATTTGGGACTTGGAAATCTCCCCGAATGGAAACTCTAATGAAGGAAATGCCAAGTGAAGCCATCTCCTCGTGTGGCTTTGACATTTCCAGGCATAGCCTCTCTCTCCTGGGCCATCATTTTGCACCCACTCTTGTCTGACAACTCGCTGAAGAAGTGCATCCAAACAGACAATGAAATGCCTGCACGATTTGTGCAGGAGGGAAGTAAACAAAATATCATTGAGGATAAAACCTTTTCAAATGCAGCTAAAAAAAGCAGTATCAGACACTTCCAAGTGCTGGAAAATTGCTTCTCTCGCTGCTGCTGAGCTCAGTTTCAGTTTGTTCTTTTGGGATCAGGTTTTTCTTGGTGGGGTTTGGCTGGACTTTGATTTAAACATCTGAAAGCTCCACAATAATTGTTGCTAAGTGTTTGGTGCTCTTCGTGTTTGCTCATCTCCATGGCACAGGGAGAGTGATTTCCTCAGAAATCTGCTGAGAATAAAGACCTTCAGTAAATTGGGGGCCTGGCCTGTGAAAGTGTAAAGTTCTCTGTCCTGCTCCATTCCTCAGTTCTCATAACCCACGATCACATTTGTGCCTACTACAGCTAGAAATCCTTTTTCCTGGAATATTCTCCATACCTTTCCACTTCAGCTCAGAGTGTGATCTCCTCTCAAATTAATAATCAGTATTAAAATTTGCAATGTCTCTCCTTTTGCCTTTTCCCTTCATGGCTGCGTTGCCTTTCTCTTCATAACAAAATATAAAAATGAAATGCAGAGGGTGCTTTGCCTCAGATTATCCAGACAGGAGGTCAAGAAGCTCTGCACAAAACCTTTGCTGTGCTGTTCAAACAAGTGACACATTCATTAGACTCAGCTGAGCACGGGAGGAATATTGAAGATGATGTGCAAACTGTAAACAGGTCACCTTCTTCAAGATAAAGTGGATTACTTCAATGCAAGACATAATTAAATGCAATTTCTCTGCACTCTCCCTTTTGTGGTCTAATTGATGCCTGTTTGGGAATGCCAGCTTATTTCTTAGCAGTTTGGCTTTCGTACTTGTGGATAGATTTTGTATAAATTCCTTTGTTTTTGGCTCCCAGGGAGCTTATGATTTACAGATCAGGATTTTCCCATGTGAGATCTGAGTTTGAACAGACCTTCTGTTTCAAAAGAAAAGATTAAAGAATGGAGAGCTCCCATTTGAGAAATGCAGCTACTGATGAAGGTACTGATTCCTCCTTTGTGTGAGAAACTGATGACGTAAAATTGTTTGAAATACGTTTCAAAGCTGGTTTTTTTTCCGAAAATTCCACTCCTATAGAACAGTCCCATCAGCCCAGCACTGGGCAGAGTCAAGTGAAATAATTTAAGAGGTGGGAATCTCCAAAACACTCTTCTGGTGAAAATATAATTGCTCTGTTTTGAAAGTGCCTAATGATCCAAATAAATGGGTTGATAGCTTTCAAAGCTTTCCTATCTGGAGATGCTGACAGAGCAAAATAAATAGGGGAAGAAACACTGGTTTTAGTTTTCCAGATTTTCTCCTGACAATCATTATTCATTAGCCAAGGCCAGAGAAAGGGGAAATGCTCCAGAGAGTTTTCAACACACACAGCCCAGAAAAGCAGACGACTGAGATGGGAAACAGATGCACCTTGCAATTAATAAGCAGATAAAAGCTTGCAGGAGTGCTGTGAACTGAGGAAACACCCATTTGTTCTTCCTCCCCTCCATCCTCCTGCTTTGCCTGTGCAGGAGCAGTGCTGGTCCTCCTGGTCTTTTCCATCAGAAATCAGCAGAATTCCAGCCATGGGATCAATAAATCCTCACAAAGTCCCCTTTCCAGGCTGGAGAGGATCCATCTGTTTGTTCTGCACTCACAGCCTGTGCTCCTGGCACCTCCTGGCCCTGAAGGAGCCAGCCCAGCTTTGCCCTGGGGGATGTCCTGAGTGGGCACGAGGCTGATTCCCATCCTGGAATTTGGTGAAAACAGGAGCAGAGAAGAAGTGCCAAACAAATTCCTATTAAAAACAGGCCCAGGAACTAAAGAGAGAACCTTGAGGAGCACTGGGGGAATAAAAACAACCCAACACCCCAAAACTGTGTGCTGTTCCCAGCACAGGGAGGCTCTGAGGAGAAGCTTCTTGAGAGGATGCTGAGTGAGAGCACGTTCCGTGCTCAGGAGCTGGGGGGAGGAAGGGAGAGGCAGCTCCAGAACATGGTGGGTGGGAAAGCTGATCCCAGCAGAGCCAGGACAGGCAAATTCATCTCCAGAGACGGTCACAGCAGCTCTGCCAAACCTTCACTTCACACCAAGTGTCTCATTTCTGCCTGCCTGTGTAAATATCAACAGCAATTTCAATCAAGAAAACAACGCTCTCCCTTCAGAGGAAAGAAACTGCAGATCTGGGGGTGGGAAGTGTCATCTGCAGGGAGTGTTGAGGCTTCAGACTCGGTGACAGGTGATTCCTGGCTCCCTACGAGCAATACAAGCACTCAGCCTGTTTGCATGAGGCTCTGGGATTTGTTTTCCTGATGGATTACTCCAGTGAATCCTGGCATAAACACCAGCAGCTACCCACTGAGGTGCTCTGCACGAGGGAAACATGGGCTGGGGATGTTTCAGGGAACTAAAACTGGCATTAAATGAATGCCAGAGTGAAAATGCTGGAAATAAACCCCCTGTGCTGACAAATTCTCGTGGAACAGAACCACTCTTCAAGAGGGCTCTAATGCTAAAACCCCTGAGGGTGAAGCAATGGGGAGAAGAGATCTCAAAATGAGATGTTGACCTGAACACAGAGCAAATCTGTGGGCACAGGGAGATTTGGGGTCTTTTGTTCTTGCTCTGGGTTGTTCTCTGTGAAAGACTTTGGGTGGAGGTGCCACACGTGCTCATTAACCCAGTGCTGTGCCTAAACAAACATATTCTGATCCAGAGAGGCTTAAAAACCTTCCCAGCAGGGCCTGTCAGGAGGCTGGAACTGCCTGTGCCCAAGCTCAGCTAGGAAAATAAACCTTTATACAAGGGTTATTTTATATCCTTACACACACGCACATTCGTGTAGGAAATGCAACTCAAATGTGTCTGTGATGTACAAACATCACATGCAGTTTGTTGCTTCCATGTGCATTTTAGAAATGAAAAGGCAGATTTTGAATGTGGTTTCTGACGTTTTGGAATGGTTTCTGAAATGTCATTGCCATTTAGAAGTGGACATCAACAAATGACCTGAAAATCAAGAGTTTTCCAGGAAGAAACCCTCAGACATTGCTGTGTGCAGTGCAGCTATGGGCACTTCTCCATACCACTAAAAACTTCACTGCTTGGTATTTTTACGGTCCATTTTAGTTAAAAAAGCTTTCATTTTTAATGCTGGCAGTCTTCAAGCAACAGCACTGAAATTGGTTTGCCTAATTAGGGTGATCACACAGCTGTAATGGTTTAATTTCAGATTTCCAGGGGTATTATAGCTGAGCAAGGCAGGGCTGTAAAGCAGCTTTCTCTGCAGTCTCCCATTAAATCCCTGCAGGTGTGTTGGATTCAGGGAACATCCCTGCCCTTAACACAGGCACATAAAAGGAAGATTGTGTTTCCAAGGATTTTAAGAAGCCTTGAAGGTCAGATGAAAAATTGAATAAGCAGACATGCTTTTTAAATTATCTTCTAATCTTTTTCAAACGTGGTGCCTTTCTTCTTCAGAATCTTTACTTAATATTTTAAATTAGCCTCCTAATAATGAAGAGGATGGAGTAGAGAAGTGCTAAAATACAAGGTGAAAGACATTGGCTTCTTAATTAACCAAAATGTGTGCTTACTTTGTTAAAGGTTACAGTCTGTCTGGTGAACACCAGCTCACAAAGAACTCAAGAGACTGAATTTTTGTGCTGTGAATTAACAGAAAAAGTGAGCTCTGTGTTGGGCCCATTCAGGGATTTGCTAAACCATCCAGGCCTGAGTGTGCCTGGATGCCCAGTTCTGCTCCTATGTGCAAATTTGGGTCAAGATTTATGAAAACAAGTGCCACAACTTATATTTCCAGCAGCTGAATAATCAATTCCTTTTCTCAGGAAAGTTTATGCCTTTAGCAGTGACTTTCAGTTTAATCTCCACAAGCAGTGGGAGCAATTAAGTTGTTCAAATTGGGTCAATATTCTTTATAAATTCTCCGGATTGAACTGTGGCTGTGTAAGCTCATATTTTACTGGAACTGAGGTGCACAGAGATCCTTTAGGTGCACTAAATGTAATGGAACCTCCCTTTTCAAATATATCCTTGGAAACAAACTCACACTGGAGGAAATTGTGACTTGGAGGTTATAGGATTGTGGGGCTTAAAAGTCAATAAAATGCACTGAAGATCCCACTTTAAAGAAAAAGTATTTTTCACTCTGGATTCCTGTCTTCCACTGCACTTAAGAAATTTTTAACGTGGTTCACACAGGTCAATCTCTACTGAGCATTAAAGTTATTTTTTAAGTGGAAAGAAAAAACCCAACTAGGAATGAATCAGCAGGACTGCACTCTCTGCACTTGCATTAGCAGGAATTTTTATTTTGGGGAAATGCTTGAAATTTTTCCTCCTATTTTGGTCGCCCAAACTTGCAGGGCTGGGCAATACTTTTTCATACTGCCATGGGGAGTAAAAGTTGGATTATTTTCCTGGCTTCTGGGGGAAACCTCCTTATTCCTGGGCAGCTGTTGCTGAGAGATGGTTTCTGTTCAATTTGTTGGATTATGCAATTGTCCTGGTTCTGACACAAGTGCAGCATCATCCCAGTGATGTCTTAAACACAGAACTGCAGGAAACTCTGGGCAGGCAAAGGGAGAGAAATCACTTCTTCAGAGGGAAAAATGGAATCTGAGTCCCACCTCAGGACATCAGACTGTGTTTGGGTTTAGGGCATTGCAAGAGTTTCTCTCCCCGTTTCTTCATCTCTGGCATTTATTGATGATCCCCAAAGCCAGAATTTTTCACTGAGACTCTGAACAGATGCAGAGAGGGAAAGTCCTAGAGGTAAAATAGAGCTCTGTGTGTGGTGGTAACCCCACAGCAAATCCCAGGACTCTCAGCTATCAATGGATCTGCTAATTAATGACTTGACTACAAGCTTTTTGTTCTCTTTATTTAGAAGATAGAAGTCTAAATTCTAGAATTAGAATTATTTACCAGATCCTTAGAATTATTACCAGAAAGGAGGCTCATCAGGTCTGGGCAAAGAGCAAGCAGCTGGGAGGTGAGTTCTGCTATTCTGACATCTCTCCCGTGCTCCTCCCTCCTGAGAAGGTCCTGGCTGTTACAAAGCCACAGTGGCTGCTGAGGACACCAGGAAACCTGGATTTCATCCCCAAAAATCATCTTAACTGCTATCCCCAACTGGGCATGTCCTCCCTAGACCAGCAGGACCAAAAAGGAGAGGTGATTGTTCCTTGCCCCAAAGAATAGTGAAAGAAGCAAGTGATCCACAGTGGGATAGAATATTTTAATATTCTTAAAATATTAATCTGTCTAAACAGTGGTTACAAGGGTGTGGTCTTTGACTTTTGTCACTTTTAGCTGTAAAAAATACAGGTACTGTGACAGCAAGGGTTTATTTTCTAGGAAGGTGGTGTGGCTTAAGACAATCAGTGATGCACTCCCCAGGACAAAATAGGATCCTCTGGAACTTAATTATGTGTATCCTTGACCATTCTTCATAAAACCAGCCATATTATACCAATATTTCAATACTACAGAGACCTGGCAGTTTAAACTCTGGACCGGAATGGAAACTTTGTGTAGAAACTGAGCCAAACTGCTGGAGGAAAGAGAAATTTTGCTGTTTCTATCTAGTGCCTCTCTCCAGGCAGTGGTGGATCCCTGGGGTCTTCACCTGTTGAAAGACACCAGAGACAGTGTGAAAATAAAAGAAAACACAGGTCAGGAAACAGCAAAAGAAGAATATTCTGCCAAATCAGAGCCTCTGACTTCTGGTGCTGGCAAAGGAGACTGGACCTCAGACTAAATTTAGGGAAACTTTGACCACTGAGTTCCTGCTATTTAATGTTCTCACGAGTTTTGGGCAATTGCTTGGGCTGGTTTGGACATGAAGATTGATTTGCTTTCTGCTCAGGGAGCCTGAGGCTGCTGTAGATGCTCGTTTGGGCCCAAATTGTTCCCCAGAACAGAACTGAGTCGAGTTTTTCCTGAGTGAAACAAGCCATGTTTCAGGAGAAGTTTCACTCTTTGACTGCATGGCCTTGGATTTATCACCTTTTTTGTATATTGGGATCTGAATTTAACAGCACAGGACAGAGGCTTAAAATAACCCCATGCTTGGATCACCTCCTACTGAGCTGACTGCATTGACTGCACTTTAGCCCAGCAAGAGAGAGTTTGAGGGGATTCTCTGTGTGCTCCCTCAAGAGGGGGAATTGACTCATTTATTCTCTTGCAGTCCCAGCCTTCTTCATGTGTGGATGCAACACTGCTCATGCAGATCCACTAAAAAAATGACATTTTCCTTGTGGGAAAACATTCCATGTTTGGAAGGAGCTGCCCAGGGAGGTTTGGAGTGCCCATCCCTGGGGGTGTCCAAGGAAGGGCTGGAGGTGGCACTCAGAGCTCTGGGCTGGGGACAAGGTGGGGATGGGGCACAGGCTGGACTCGATGATTCAGAAGGTTTTTTCCAACTTAAATGATTCCATGATTGTGTAAAACCCACATTTTGGGAGGTGAGCAGCCAGTGGAACAGCTCGTGGGTCAGCTTTGAGTGCTGCAAATGAACAATCAGCACACAAAGAAATGAGAGACACTTTTCTTTTTAGAAAACCTGGCTGTGCAAGACAAATTAGCTGCAGATCCAAACCCCAGGTTTGTTTGTGTACACAGTTTTTTGTACAACACATTTCAGCCTTCTCACACAGTTCTGTGACAGCCCTGTCCTTATTTGTCCCCCGCTGTGTCATGTCCGGTCCCACAGAGATCTGCACGTTCTCTCTGATGGATGGCAAGCTCAGATTGCTCCATTTCCTGCCCTGAAGCTCTTACAGGAGCACCATGAAGCTTTGATGCTTCTGGGAGATACCTGCAGCAGCCAGGTGAAAACTGAAGAGAAATATGAGAGAGGCTCCATGAGCAGATTTTGGATCAAAAACCATTAATGTGAACTCTGGATCTCCCGGCTGCCCAGACTCTGTGAACTGGGTACAACAACTGCTGCAGAAAGAGCTTAACTGGGAGAAAAATGAGTGCATGAATTCCTATTCCTGGTAATTTTTACTGTGAAACATGGTTGAAACAAGGAAGAATCACTTTTACTCTCAGTCCTTCCTGAAAACAGTGTTTCCTCCTGAAAACATATATCAGGAACAAGATAAAATCACTCAGTCAACACAAATGGAATGGTATTTGCTGTGTCTTATAATAACCCAGCTGAGACAAGAAAAAGATAGCAAGCTGCAGGAATATATCCTGTATTACATAAAAGAACCACGAGATTAAAGCTGACTGTGATCTTGTTTGCTGCGATTTAAATTGATGTCTCTCGTAGACATCAGTGGCCTTAACCTGCATTTACAACGCCAGAGGGGAATATTTGGTCATAAAAGCTCAAGTCTGATGTATTAAAGAGTAAAACTAAAAGCCCTTCAATATTTCTGCAACATGATCGTGTTTCCATTTGATCTTGACAAGTTATTTATTCAGTTGGTGCCTCAATTTCCCAGCAGTAAAGTGGAAATAAAACTTCCCTGAGTGCCACAGCGCTGCTGAAAAACTCAATTATTGTGGAAGGATTTGAAGGTCCAAATGAGAGGCACTAAAAAGAGGTTTTTTATTGACATTCTCTGCATGCAACATCAAGATATCAGCATTTCTCTTCCCCTGTGCCAGTTAGAGAGAAATATTTGGACAGATTTTCCCACTTAAGCACATTTATAGCTCTCTGAAGGGCTCCACTGTCTCCAGTGGCCAACAAAAAAGACATGGGGATGCTCATTGGCCTTTCCAGAACAACTAGTGAAAATCAATTGTTGAATTTAGCTACAGCATTGGCAGAAAATAGACCTTCTGATCCAATTTCAAGGTCAGTGCACATTGAGCTTAATTAAAATGGTGTTGTGTGTTACCCATTGTTATTGAATGATTTTAAATAGTCAAGAGGGCTCTGAGGGCTCTGGAATCCACTGGAGCTATAGAAAAAAATGGGAAGAAGACTAAGATGACCTAAAGAGCTCTCATTTCTGCTTCCATTTCTCCTATTCATAAGTTTCTAGGAATAATTTACCCAGAGACTTTCTGGATGAGGTTGAACTGGCTAAAACCAGCACTGCCACTGAAAGAAGGGGCCCCTTTTCCCCTTCCAAGGCATTTCTTCCTGCAAGTGTGAGATGGTGCTGGACCTTGGGAAGCCTGGCCTAAGCTAAAGCAAAATGAGAAACATAAATCCTGCACTTTGACTTTGTGTTAACCGTGTGATTGCTTGAATTTTCTTCAAAATATCCAGACTGATCTTCATCTCTGCACAATTTTAAGCCATGCTAACATGTTAAATTTAGTAAAATCTACTTATTTTCATGTGCAGAAGGGAGATCAATATCTGCAGCCACTGTGTGATGTAATTACAGGAGAACTGGGATTTTTTATTTAGTTACTCTATAAAATGACCTCCTGAAGCACATAAAAAAGAAAGTACCAGGAAGGTATAAATTAATGTGAAAGACACAGTAGGAATCAGTTCTCCCACCTCCTTTACACCCACTGAATGCAAGACTAATCTGAGTCTCCTTGCTTTCCCTTTGCTCCCCCTGCCTCCTGAGAGCTCTGGGCTTGGCCTTTTGTCTGACTCACTTTTCTTGGATGGGATGTGACATCACTGAAGCAATTTTGGGCCCAGTGGGACTCACTTTTCCCATCCCCTGGCTCCGTTTGCAAGGGCAGAATTCCACCCACTGCGCTGACTCTCCCCTGTACCAGCACATCAAAATAATTCAGAGGGCAGCATTATGCCTTTTGCTAATTAATAAGAATAGGAGCAGCTCTTCAGCTCTGAAATATTCATTGAGAATTTGCTAATAAATATTCATCAGTGTTAACAAATAATTTTTTCCTTTGCGTACACCAGCGACACTTAAGAAAATGAGAATACACACACATTGTACTACAAACCACTGCTATTATGACGTGCTGCAACTCTAATTTATTTCAGCAGCCTTGAACACAGATCATGGCAGTAAAATGTCTCCTTTGTACACATCAGTGGCTGTTTGTGGCACAACAGCACTTCTATGTTTTAATAATGTAACTACTCCCTTGAACTGTGCTTATTCCCTCAGTGAAGGATCACACGTTTATAGCAGCAGTTTAAATGCTTGCAGTGACATTTTAATGCTGGAAATCAGAGCATTTATACCTGGTGTAAACTCAAAATTGTCTCTATTTTCTACAGTGTCTCAGTACTAGACAAAAATTTCACTGGGAAAAAAATTTTCACTGGGGGAAAAAAAAAGTTTTATTTTAAATAATAACTGCAAGAGATGCTGACTGAAACTATGAATAGTTCAGATTATTTTCCTTGCTCTCTTACCTAAAATAGAGCCAACTGGATGGTGGCTGTTTATTCTAGGGCTCTTACACAGCTGATTTCTGGGCTGCTCACCAAGCCCAGCCCCAGTTTGCTGCCCTGAATTCAGGGGATTCACTCAAGTCCTCAGTTTGGCAGCAGCTGAGGTCAGTCTGGGACATTTTCCTCTGTCTTTGCACCTCTTCAAACAGTTCCTAACATTCCTTTCCTATGGGAAAGGCTGAGAGAACTGGGATTGTTCAGCCTGGAGGAGAGAAGCTTTGGGGTCACCTCATTGTGGCCTTGCAGTGCCTGAAGGAGCTGCAAGATGGGAAAAACTCTTTTCAAGGGCTTGGAGTGACAGGACAAGGGGGGAAGGCTTCACACCCACAGACAGCAGGCTCAGATCAGATGTGAGGGAGAAATTCTTCCCTGTGAGGGTGGTGAGACCCTGGCACAGGTTGCACAGAGAAGATAAAGTGCTTGTTTTGCTGCAGAAATCAAGGAAATGGAGGGTTTAAAATGACTGCATTTGAAAGAGAGCAGAGAGGTGTGGCCCCAGGCTTGGCCTGAGAGGTTGTGTGTCCTGCTCTTCATCTCCTGGGGCCAAATCTGGGATTTTATAGACCCCATAACAAAATGGGATGACAGCTTCTGTGGAGAAGGTCCAGGACAAAGAACCTGCAGCCCCCAGTTTTTCACCAGCTCGTGAAACTCAGGAGTTTTGGTGGGGATGGAAGAGCTCCTGAGAGGGAGGGGTTTGGAGCTGCCCAGGGAAGCTTTAAGTCAAAGTGCCAAATGAGGCAGAGAGGGGAAGGTGTGCTCAAGTGAGGAGAGAATCACTCACCAGCCCATTTGAAAGGGAATGTCTTCACAGCAGAGTAATTAATCTTATTTAGGATTTTCACAGGAGGGCTGTGAGCAGAGCAAAAGGGAAGGAGCAGCTCAGAGTGACTTTTTTTGCTGCTTTTGTTTGGCCATGCAGCTCTCTTAGGGAGCACCAAGGAATATCTGGATTTTAACCTCATCTTCTCTGAGCTCCTGGTATGGGCCACTCCAAAGGCACCTCCAGGAGCAGTCCTGATGGCATCCATGTATAAATAAGCCATCCCAAATGTGAAAGCTTTGCCCCGGGGTTTATTACCTCAGCAGATTAATTTGCAGTGTCTGACAAATGAATCACCAGATGAAGCTGTGGCAATTACCCAGCTTAGCAGGCAATTATTTCCCACACCTTTGGCTCGCTGACATTCACTGGAGGGTCATTCCTGAGCTACAGAGATGCCACCTCTGCTGCCACCATGGCTGTGGGCACTGCCCAGCAGCTCCATGGCTGGAAATCAGTACGGAAAAGGATTTGCCAGTTGGGGAGTCTGAAATTGCCACCTGTGGGATCTTAGAAAATCAGCCACTAAAGGCTGGTGGAATCACTACCAAATGAGCTGCTGCAAAGGGGAGCCAAATCACAGCTTCAGCTGAGATCTTTGGACTGATTGATCTGCAGGCTAAGCATGGCCAAAATAGATCGATAAACCAAATTCAGAGTGGCATCATGAAGGCAGGAATTCATCACAGTGTTCTGTGGGATGGGCCATGCTCTGTTCAACAGGAATGTGAGTTCTAGGGGAAGAAAGAGACAAATATAAACTTTGGCTTCTGTTGCTGAGAGGGAATAACCATGTTACAAGAGAAAGAAGAAAAAAGGAGAAGGGGAGGCAGTTAAAAATTTCAGGATTTGTGCCTTGTTCAGTATTCTGCCTTTGCTGGGGTTTGAGCTTCAGGATGAGCAGTTAACCTCCCACACCAAACTGCACCTGGCAGAGAGCATAAAATAAACCAATAAAACCCCAGACAGATCTTTGAAGTCATCACCACAGCCCTTGAATAAACGGCTCAGAAAACTTCTGGCTCTGTTTTCTTCACATCAGTGACTGGAGGCTTCAGGGGACATTGAGTGTCTGGGTGGAGAATTCCCTGACCAGAACTGGAGGCAAAAGATGCTGAAGATGGGAGGGTGACTCTGGTGACCACCACAGAATTATGGACATGCAGGAGGTTTGTTTTTAACCAGCCTGACAGGGGGCTGCCTGCCAGGAAAGGAGCAGGACACAGCTCCAAACCTGTTGCTCAGAATTGTGCAAGAATTTGTGCAAAAGTGCCACAGAGCTGATCCTTCAGCACCAACCCATGTGGTGGGAAGAGGTGACTTTTCCCAGATTCCTGTGGAGCTGTGTGTGATGAGCCCCACACTGAGATTCCTTCTCTGAAGGCCAGCAGCCCTGTGGAGGGTTCAGGAACGAAACAAAACAAGTCAGGTACCATCAAAGAGAGAAACCTTCGTTTACAGAGAGCTGTTGAGTCACTGAAGCCCTTCCCCTCACCCCCTTCTTCCCCTGCTCAGCCAACGCCAGCTGTGGCCCAATTAAACTCGGCTGCTTACAGAAATGGATCTGCTGCAGACAGGCACACAATGGATTATGATTGTAATCACTTAAGAGGTCACAGCAGCTCAGTGCTTGTGTTTTCTGATTTTTGGGTGAGACACAGAGCTGAAGTTGTGACCCACTTTCGGCAGCTACAGACCCTCCAGCCCCTTGTTGTTTGTTAGGCTGGTGAAATATCACTTGTGGTGTCAGAGTCACATTCTGACTCTTCATCTGTTCCAAAGGCAGGTGCTGTCATTGATGCCTTTTCTCTGGTGTTAGGAAAATGAAGCCAGACACAGTGAGAGAGTTGGGGGTCATTACCTCGGGACTTTAATTAGGATCCTGTCACCTCCCCCAGGTGACACAATGCACACACCCATCAGTCACACACACAAGTTCCAGCCCTTACACAGCCCAGATCCAACAAGGGAGCCCAATGCTGGGGCTGGGCTGGGCTCAGCTCGAGTTTCCAGAATCTGTCCTGCCAGGGGCCCTTGGCTTCCTGAGCCAGCAGAATGTTTGGTGTCCCTGGCTCTGCAGCTCTGGGCTCTTCAGCCTCAGGGCCTGCAGGGCACTCCCAGAGCACTGAGCACCAGGCTCAGGGAAGGGTCACAGCTCTGCTGGTGCTGTGGGTGCACAGAGCTGGGGAAAAGGGATAGAAAAGAAAAGGAAAAAAATCATTCCGGCATCACCATCACGCCAAGGAGTGCTGGGAGCAACAGACAGTGAAATTCCTACTTGCAGGGTCAATATGGTCCTGCAGGTTTTGACCTCTAATGGAATGGAAATACCTCGGTGTAGGTGGGAAAAGAAGCTGCAAACCCAGAGATCCCACGAGGTAAAACACTCACAGTGGCTTTCCTTGCACAGCTCAAATCTGTGTCTCCCCTGGCGAGGTTGGATGTGGCCCCTGCTGCTTTGCTTGCTCTCCAAAATGACTCAAGGACTTCAGGCTCTGCACCTGGAGGGATGAATTTGTGTGCAAGATGTTCTACAATGACATTTGTTTCTCTTCGAGACCTGTAATTGTTTTGTGTCATGATTTGCCCAGCCCTCTCAGCTAAAGAAGTTCTTACAGACACCGTGTGCAGCAATTTTTCTTCTTTTGAGTTCTTTCCTGAAGTCCTTTCTTCATAGGGCCTCCCTGTAGGCATTAATAATCTACAATGCCATCTGCTTTGCTGGGCTGTGGCCAGGTCACTTTATTAAATCAGCAGGGATTAATTGATGGCATTGTTTGCACTGAGGGGCAGAGGCAAAGGTGCAGAACATTTCAGTTCTCAGGTACCTCAGCAGCAAACGGGGGAAAAAATAGGTTGTCCTTCTCTTGGGGTATTTTTGGCTTCAGCTGTTATTGTGATTTACACAATCACTGCTGCACCGTGGCAGGGGCAGCTCTTGGGAGAGAAAAGCCCAGCAGCACTTTCAGGGTGTGGGACTGAGGGGAGGAGCACAGTGTGAAAATCAGGAGGTATTTATTAAGTATAAGAACCAGACAAAACCTCTCTTACAGTAGAAACTTTTTTCCATCTGCTCTGTGCCTGGCCCTTTTAGCTAAACTGAACTTGTGGCTGCTGCTTTGTCTGGAAAGAAAATCTGAAGTGACTGATAGGGAGGGACAATTTTTTATCGGGCAGATTTGCTGGGAGCTGCTTTGCTCAGCTGTCTGAAAGGCTGCAAGAAAATATCTGCACCAGGGGACAATCCCAGCTCTTGCTTTACACACATGTAATGGAAAAAAAGAGAAACATTTTCTTCTGGTTGGAGTAGCAGCCAACACCTTCACTTTAAAAAAAACACTTGAAAGAGTTGAAAATTGCTTCCAAAGTCTTATCAAGTTTTAATTAAATTTTTTGTTGTTTTCCATGCTCTGGTCTGTATTTTGCTTATTTTCACATTGGACGAGTGGTTATTTTTATGTTTTTGATTAAATTAATCTCAATCAATTTTTGCTGGAACTCTGGGCATGGCGAGGCTGGAATATGTAATTGTGCTTGTTAGTGGTGTGAATATTGAGCATTACTCAGGAGGTGAGCAGTGTTAGAAGGAATAATACATGATAAAAGATAATCCAGCAAATTAAAAAACCACCACAATAACAGAAGTAATAATAATAATAATAATAACAACAATAATAATAATAACAACTATAATAATAGTAATAATAATAGCAAATAAAATGCCTTCAAGCTGCCACATTTATTGTATCTCAGAACAAACCTGGAAAAGCACATAAGTTAATTTTGCTGAATAAAATTTAACATTTATCTGTATCATTTGGCATAACACACTGAACTACCTGGAATCTGTTTAAGCAAAGTCCAGGTGAATCTCTCTGAATGTCCAGGATTATAATGAGCAATCATATGAAAAAATCCAACAATTAACACACTCAGGCTGGTGTTTACAGCCAATAATCCTGTTTAAACAGTCTGGAGACTGCAAAGTATCTTTTATAACACCTTGTAAGAAGCCCCAGGGTTACAAAGCAGCTTTACAACATCAAGACAGCAATAAAACACCTTCCAGCCTTTTATGAGAGACCCAGGTCATAAATGCACTGAAAATAGCCACTCACTGAATTATACAGGTTATTCAAAGGAATTTCAATCCTGCAGGAGCAGATTTTGTTCTTTGACATTAAAAAACCCTAAAAAAAGAAAACATTGTGCTGGAGGAGCTCCCTTGATAAAAGCTGACGTGATTTTACTGGAATTACAGTGTCATGGAAGTTGGTTTTGCAATGTTTCCTAATTGGCTTTGAAATGTTTCAGTTCATTGGCTTGGGGAACTCAGGAAAACTCTCATCTTTTGGGGAACTCCAGACTTACATCTTCAAATGGATCAGAGATGACCTCAAAGGATGATTTGTCATCACTTTTTGTTGCGTAGTTGCTTCTGGATAAGGAATCACAAGGATTCTGAGTGATAACAGTTTTCTATTTCTTTCATTCTTTTAATTTTTGAAGCAGCTGGTTGGAACAGTTTTGGTTTATGATGATGCAGTCTTGTGTTGTAACACATTCAGAGCCTCAGGACATAGGACCTTGAGAATCAGGGGTGAGGAGAGGTGCATCCAACAGCTGGTTTTGTTTTCCATGCATAGGAGACCTTGTGTAAACAACACATCTTAATATAACTTTACCCCAAATAATGCCAGTATTGTTTGATTAGTTACCATTTTTCAAACGTGCACCATAATTTTGTTAAAAGTTGACAAAATCAGCTTGGATAAATGTGTTGATAGCGTTATGCTGCAGTCTGATCACTTGCTATCATGAAATTGGAAAATTCTTCAGCTTCAAGAGATTCTACAGCCAGCCTGAAAATTGAAAACTTCCAAACCAAACCATCTTGTGATCCTATGATTCTATAAAAAGGAGAAAGGTGGGGAAAGAACTCTTCTTCTTGTGAAATGGAATATAATATAATACAGCCATTATTAAGAATAATAATGTAATTATTTTTGTAAGTCTATGTTTATGATGGATTCTGAGGTTTCAGGGCTACAGCAAGAGTTGCATTTTTCCCCAGCGCAGAGTTCAATCTCTTTTAGAGCCTGTTAAAGTCACAGAAATGCATCCATCAGTTATTACACTGAGGGAATGTGGTGACAGGAGACATCTGAGGCAAAGGAAGAGCCAAAGGATGGCAGGATTAGCACAGATAATGACACTCATTTGTCTGCACCGGGGACATTCGCTGAGTTGTAAGATTTTTAAATTGAATTGAACTTTGGGTGATCTCCCTGTCTCAGGTCTTTAAATAATCCTTATCTCCAGGTGCTTTTCACAGAAGGTGCAGGAGCAGCTTGCCAGGGTCATTTGTCTTGTGAAAGATGCAGCATTTTCCCAAGGCCATCTGATTGCCAGTTCTTGATAATACCAAATTATTTTCTGGAGTAATTTCCTCGATAAATTCTAAACCTCATCACTTAAGATTAAAACAGTGATAGATCAGAGTCTTTTCAGACAGGGAGAATTCTGCCTGGTTCCTTGAACTGGAAATTTCACATTTCTGAAGCCATAAATGAGTCAGCGAAGGTTTTGAGATTGAAAGAGTCAAGAGTATCAAAGCCTCAAAATGAAAAATGTTACCAATGGAAATGAAAACTGTTCTGATAAGGTGGAGCAATTATCTGGGTGAAATGCAGAGTAAAATCATTACCCTCACCAAGAATGTTTGCTGCAGATTAAAGCCATTGACTCATTACATTGAGAGACTTCTCGTGGTCTTCTCCTGAAAGGTTGCAGCCTTGCAAAAGCCTTTGGTGGGAATGTGTGAAGAAATCCAAAGGTCAAAACCTTCAGGAACAGTGACAGGGAGGGTGTTCAGCCAAGCACAGTCAGGGATGCTTTTGTCTGTTTGTTGGACGGAAGAATTCAGCTCATAAAGGGCATTTTCCTACGTATTTTATGAGCAAGATTTTAAACCAAAAAAAGCCCAAAAAAGTATTTCTCATGTGCTTTTGCTGTAAGCTGGAATTTCAGTAAGAATGTCTCTGGCTCAGGAGCTATTTTTTAATCTGCAGAGCACTGAGAACACCGGCAAAATGTGTGGTGGTGCAGAGGATGAGACAGCACAGGTTTGTGGAGCTGTGTGGAGCTTTGCAGTCTGGGTTTGGGGCTGAAAACAGGGAAATGTGCAGAAGGGGGCTTGGATGGAATATCCTGAACTGTGGGAAATACAGAGAGAGGGAAATGTAAGAGATTGAGGGCATAATGTACTCAGTTATCCAGGGGGAGACACAGAGGGAGCAGAGGAGTGCACAGCCTGTTTGGAAAAAGTAATTGTCAGTGTAAATTGTACTTTAATCTAGCAGGAGAAGGATCAGGAGTTGGGTGTTTTCAATAATATTTTAAAATAATAAAGCATTGGGAAAATGGAGCCAGGGGTACAGAGAGCTCCTATTCCTGTGAGACACCTTTTGTAAAACTGTGCCTTGGATGAATCAGAAGCCCTTGTGCAAAGCTAAAATTACCAGGAAAGATGATTTATGGGTGCTGTACAAATATATGGTGCTAATAGTGACGTCTATACTTAAAGCCTGCATTCCTTTTTTATTTTTAATGAAAGAATATATAGCAAGAAGGACTTGGGAATTACAGCAGTGCAATTAATCATAAAAATGATTGGAAGACCAAGTTCTTATTTACTCAGTCTGAGCCCATCTGGGTTCAAACATCAAACACTGGAGGTTTTTGGAAGAAAAGAGAAAGAAAATCCACCTTTTGCAAAACACATGGGAAGGAAAAAAGAGCAACAAATGACTAACGGTGATGCTGTGATTGCACAGTTTTGTGGTGAACACAAAAAAAAATGTCACAGCAGTGACATTTCAAGGAGTGGAACACCAACTCAATCGTATTTACATGATATCCTGCATTTTTACCCCAACAGTGTGGTGATTCTCTGCAGCCAAGAGGAGAAATTCAGTAATGGCAGGAGACTGAAATGAATTCCTGTTGGAAATGAGGAATTCCTGGATACCCCAGGGTAGTTCAGTCTATGGAAGGAGTTCTGTGAAAGCTGTGCCTGGGCTGCCTCAGTGCGAGCAGCTCCTCAACCCCATCCTGAGCATCTCCTGGGCTGGAGATTTCACATTTTTGTGAGCTGTGAAATTTCCTGCTGCCATTCACGTGGAAAGGCTACAACACTCTGGGACAGTCTGGGGTGATAAACAAGCCCAGTGCCCTCTTCCAGACAGAGCCAGAGGGGAAGAGGCAGCTGCTGGCAGCTCTTTGACAGCCAGGCCCCTGGAAGATGCCTGGTTTTATATTTAGAACCTGCACAGTTTTCAGCTGCTCACACCTTGCAGCAGCAAAGAGGAGAAGCTTTGCATTCATTTCAGCTGCAGCTCTTTGAGAAGTGGGAAAAAGGGAAGAGGGTTTATTTCTGGAGAACAAACTTCCTTCAAGCACCACTGGCTGGGGTCATTGTCTGGACATTCTCAGGGATGTTGGTGATTTCTTTATGCAAGGGGAAACTCTGTGGGACTGGACCAGCCAAGACCAGCTCAGCCAAGCTGTAATTTTTAGAAAAACACTGAAAAGATGCCAAAACATCGCTGCTCTGGCCTAGGGCCTGTGCAAGTCACAAAGGGAAATGGTTTGTCTAAAATGTGGCCATAACACAGAATCACAGAGTGGTTTGGCTTGGAAGGAACCTTTATCCGTCCCCTGCCCTGGGCAGGGACACCTCCCAGTGTCCCAGGTGGCTCCAAGCCCTGTCCAGCCTGGCCTTGGGCACTGCCAGGGATCCAGGGGCAGCCACAGCTTCTCTGGGAATCTGTACCAGGGCCTGCCCACCCTCACAGGGAAGAAATTCTTCCCAATATCCAACCTAACCCTGCTTTTTGCCAGTTTGAAGCCATTCCCCATTGTCCTGTCACTGCAGGCCTTGTAAAAAGTCTCGTCCATCTTGTGGTGACCCCTTCAGGCACTTGAAGGCCAAAATGAGGCCACCTCAAATCTTCTCCAGGCTGAGCAATCCCAGTTCTCCCAGCCTTTCCTCACAGGAGAGGGGCTTCATCCCTTAAATCCACCTGCTGGCCTGCTCTGGGCTCTGTCCAGCACGTGAAGCTCACTGTGATGGAGGTTTTTATCTGAAAACCTTTGTCCTCATCTGTTTTCTTCCCCACCACAGCCAGGTCTGCAGAGCCCCAGCCTGGTGCAGGCAGCTCCCCCAGACATTTGTGCACCAGGCCCCGTCAGAAACCAAATTCCATTTGCCTCCCAAAATCTTCCTTTAACAAGGCTCCTGTGGGAATGGGAAAAGAAAATCCCCTGTGCAAGAGCAGGATCTGCTTTTGTGTAAGAGACCCTCAAAGCCAGAGACACACAGGGAGATTTGGACCTTTTACCTTCTGAGCTTTGAAAGTACAAAACCTCCAGAGGTTGCTCCAGAAACAGCCCCTTGTCAGCTACTCAGCTGTGAATATTTCTGCTGTCATTACACAGATCTTACAATCTCAAGTCAGTGGCTAAAAAAAAAAAAATACTGAGCACAATGGCTTTTATTTCATTGTTATTCAATACACATCTCAGGAGAGGTGACTAAGAGGTGAATGAGAGATTTTAAAGTCTCTTAACTCTCTAATTTTGCTCACAAAAAATAACTGTGGTGCAGAACATCGTTTAAGACCTGTCTTAATCCCTTATAGGGAATAAATCTCTATTAAATCTGACCTTTTCTCCTCCTAGCGTGAATTTACCAAAAAATAACAACAAGCCAATAAATATGTTTGCTAACTGCAACTGCTTTTACCCTATGCAAACACACTGGAGCTTATGGTGCATTCTTGAAATATTTATTTAGAAGAATAACACTGCTCAGGCAACAGGAGCTGTAGAGCAGTGGGAAGTTGATGAATTTTTGTTGCCCCTCACTGAGTGACTGGTTCTGATTGTTTAAACAAATTTAAAAATTCATGTACAAGTAAACACATCAGTACAGCTAAGTGTTTCTTCTGAATACTTACAACTTAAGGTTTATTCGTTAAAATTAGGACAAATAAAAATAGGACAAATTGACACAATACATTTCTAGGTTAAGATACATAAATTATTTAAATGTAAAGGATTTAAAGGGTTATATTAGCATGTATTTGGGTTGGTTTTAATAATAACCTGAATTTCTCCATATCAAAACCAGTGCAGTCAGCTCAGACTTTCAGCTGCTATGGAGTGCACTCATGCACACTGATTCTCCATGTATTTGTCAATGTTTGAGTAGTTGTACCACAGTAAGTGTTGTAAGGAGATGGCAATTCCATTCAGCCTGCAGTGCTGTCAGAGACTTCATCTCTCTGTGACAAAAGAATGCCAGAAATCACTGTGCCAGTGTCCAGAGAAGAATAATACACCACCAGATGCACAAATAATCATTTCTTTAGCACCTCCTGCAGGCTCTCTTCTTGCAGATTATCTCTTGTGTGTAAGAACGGGCTTCATTTTGCAAGCTTTCAGCTCAAATCAGCACAGCATTGTCTTGAGAATATCTACTCTTAAATATCTTAGGAAATAGCCACCTTTGATGGAAAGGCTCAATTTTGATACATTAGGTTTAAAGAACATAAAAGTGCTGTACTTACTGCAGGAATAAATCCCTTTTATTTTTCTCAGATCTCTGATTTTGAGCCATCAACATTTTGTACTCCGAGTGGAATTTCATGTGCCTCCTCTCCTCTCCTCTCCTCTCCTCTCCTCTCCTCTCCTCTCCTCT
>JAHLSL010000025.1:3007702-3031354 GCA_025920805.1 Petroica traversi | reverse complement strand
TCCTCTCCTCTCCTCTCCTCTCCTCTCCTCTCCTCTCCTCTCCTCTCTCATTAATATCTTTATTAAATGAATCTCTTTTCTGGGTCAGTGACACTTCAGCACAGTGCAAAATTAGGAACCCATCCAAGGGACTTCAGGGTCTCTGCAAGCACTCCCACATGTCAATGTGAGCTAAAAGAATATATTTATTTCCTAGCAAAAGGCATGGAAGGAGCTCAAATCTCCCAGCATGGGGTGCAGCAGGATATCACAATTTTAATAGCACTAAAATGAAGTTGCCAATGTGGGCTATTGGCAGCTCCTCTTTGGTGCCTGCTGGCCTGGCCCTGTCGGTATCACTGAGAATTTTTCATAGCTACGATTAGGTAGCAAAAGAGAAATTGTCAATAATCTCACTCCAGAATATTGTACAGATTTGGCATTTCATTTCCAAGCAGCACATATGGACACATGGTTTATTGCTCCTTTTATAATTCCCCCCCTTTTATTCCATCCCTAAAGTTTTTAATGAGTAGTTTCCTTTTCAGAATTCATTTTTCTTGAAGGCTTAATATGAGCTTCTCTCAGGATTAGGAGGAAGGTGATCTTAATTTGGGACTCCAATTTATTTCCTCCAATACTACTGTATTTATTAGTGCTGGGGAACAGAGTGAAGCAGGTTGAACATTATTTATAATCTCACAGGATTGTTTTGTTCAACTTGGAGTGTGATAAAAGTTAATGGCATGGAGTTGTTTCCTGCCCAGCTTCCAGCTTTTCACATGATTTAGGGAATTAGTTTTTCTCCTGGACCTTATTTTTCTCCTGGCACAGGCTGCATTTCTCAGGAAGACATAAGAAAAAGTATTATGGATAATGGATGTCCTCAGGGGGCCATCAGAGGAAAATGCTTCAGGAGCTGAAAAGCCAACTATGATGATGGCCTTCATTTCTACAGTCTTTGGTGGCAACATTTCTGCTTTTGTTACAACGTTATATATATTTTTCATTTCAATATAGATATCACTTTCCTGGCACGGTTGTTATGTCTTTTACTTTGATCAAGGGAGCTCATCCTTAAAACACAGTACTTAGAATCACTCAAGCTGAACCCTTGAGATCTCAAATCTTTTTCAGGATGGCAGAAAGTATCCAGGCTGGGAGAAGTGTCTTCCTGATATGGAGTTATAAGAGACAGAATGAAGCTTCAAATTATTTCCTTTACAAGAAAAAAAAAGGTTAAATATATATTTTTGCTTTTCCTTGATTTAGTTGCTTTTGCAAAGTGAAGCTAACAAAGAGAGGCATCGCTGGAAACAAAAGGCAGTGATTTGTCACTGACGGTTCATCACTAATTGGAATCCTATTTGGTCTGAAAGATTGAGGAGAGAGTAATCAGAGGAGACTGAAATGAAAAACCCAAAGTGAATGCAGGAAAATACATCACAACTCCCACACACAGCTACGGCTGCGGGAGGCAAAAAGCATCCTCTGGATCCGTGGGCGAGGAGCAGCCACTGACCACGCAGACAGATGCAGACAGACAAGACTATTTTAGGCCTGAGCTCTGGAAATTCAGGATGTCAGCTCTGCCTTTGTCTCCTGCCTTGTGCAGCTGGGAGTGGGACAGCCCTGAGCCAGGATAAAGCCCCTTGTTACACATTTCCATGAGGGGAAAAGTTGGGAAGAGAAACAGAGGCAACCAAATCCACAACCAAACCCAAGTATGTGACTTTTCAGCTCAAAGTGTAAGAAAAGGTTCATTTTGTGAGCAAGGCTTGGCCAAGGTCATGAGGGTTATCAGTCAGGGGTTGTTTTATAATGGGAATAATGTGATTTATACATGGGGCTTTCCATGAGTGGGTGCAGGTCTGAATGAAGGAGACAGGGAATGGGTTTGCAGGACAGAGATAAGGTGGGTGCTGTACCAATGCTGCTCCTGGGCGGGGACAGCAGGGTCACCTCCTCCTCAGAAAATCTGATTGTGCCCAAGAAACTGGGGAGCAAAGAATTATCAGAGCTAGCGCAGCTCCATCCTCAACAACTTATAGCAACTGGTGGTTCAGGGAAGAGGCAAGGGAATCACCCCTGTTCCACAAACAGATAACTGGGAGCAAAATGAAAGATCTTGCCAGAAGAGGGTCCATAGGTTCACCAGGAATCCCCCTTGCCCTTGCCTTGCAACCCTAGGAAGGTGTTTTTGGGTGTTTTCTGATGAAGCTGATGCAGTGCTAAGGAGCAGACACACTGCTCTGTCTCCCAGGGAGATTTGTTGTTCTCATGCTACTTTTTCTGCTAAGAGGAAAGAAAAGTCCATTGTAAACGAAATTTTGTGGTTCTTGTCAATATGCAGGGGGAGATAATAAAAGTGTCCCAGGTAAATGCTGTGAACCAAAGTAGAAGCCTACAGGTAATCTCATTATTCAAGGTTTGGCCAAATAGCAAATTGGAGAAGATGGAGTTGAGCAGGTTCTGAATTATTGCTTGAACATCAGATAGAAAAACAGCAGGACATAATCTCTTGCTGTCTTTGATGAGCTATCATATTGGAATTTCAGGAAAAGATAGGCAGAGAGAAGGGCAAGGTCTGGGAAGGGGCACCAGAACCAACAATTCACTAAATCCAAAGAACCTGTGGGGTAACACAGGAGCTCCACAATCAGGCAGAATCCAGCTTCCTCCCAAACACAAGCAAAAACTTCTGAGATTTTCTGAATATCCAGCAAAAAGTGCTCAAATCAGTCTCCAACCCAAAGGCCCACACAGTGGCTGCACCAAAGCACCAGCCAGGCATCTGAACCACATCAATATTCTCTTTTTTTCTGGTGTGTGAACAAGCATTCCCCCTTACACAGAGGTTCAAGAATCCCCAGGGTGACTCGATGGTACTCACAAAGTTGCTATGGTAATTTCATAATTAAACATCCCTGTAACTTCCCTGCCATGATAATCACATGAATTAATACTTTTTGGAAGTGCGTTTTCATTTAGTCAGGCTTTAATTCACACTCTCACCTCATCACTTTAACTGTACAAAGGATTTATGTGCCACACAGTGAGCCATTGCTGCAGGAATTGTGTCACCCATGATGAAGGGATGATGCCAGGATCCCTGGATCTGTCCCAGAGGGAATGTGTGGGGTACATGGGGTGTGGGGTGTGGCTGGGGAAGGGAAGGCTCCGTTCTTGTTCAAAGGTGGAGTTGATCCCCTTCTAATGGAGCTGCTGAGCACACCCAATAAAGAACTAGAAAATCACAATGTCCACAGGCTGTGAGGCTCAGGCCTCTTGTGCTGCACCTCGTGGGCCTGGATAATTCAGCTTCAACAATTGGTGTTGTCCTCAGCTCTGACAGGCAGGGCTCTGGTGCTGCACTAAACAATGACTCACAGAATCCAAGGATGGGTCAGGCTGGAAGGGACCACAGTGGCTCATCTGGAGCAATCTCCCTGCTCAAGCAGGGTCATCCCAGAGCACAGGATTGTATCCAAATGGTTCTGGAATATCCCCAGTAAGGGACACTCCACAATTCTGGAATATTCCCAGTAAGGGAGACTCCACAGTTCTGGAATATCCCCAGTGAAAGAGACTCCACAGTTCTGGAATATCCCCAGTGAGGGACACTCCACAGTTCTGGAATATTCCCAATGAGGGACACTCCACACCTTCTCTGGCCAATCTTCCAGAGCTTGGTCACTGCACAGGTAAGAAATTCTTCCTCATGTATAAGTGAAACTTCCTCGGCATCATTTCCTGCCCATTCCTCCAATTCCTGTCAATGCTTTGGATCATCACTGCTTTGCTTCTCTTCCGTCCCACCACCCTTAACTGGTATCATTCCTAAATCAGTTGCCTTTGTTTTCACATCTCTTGTCTCTTCTCTGTCTTTTATTTGTCATTTCCAGTAGAAATCAGCCCCTGCTGTCTCTCAGGCTGTCTGGCTTGATCACATCAGATTTTCAGCCAAGTACTTTCCTGCTTCCTCCCTCGTGGCTCCTCGTGCCTCAGAAGAGTTCACCAACGTCCACATCACTGTTTTTAAGTCTCTCAGTTGCTGGGATGCTCTAAAAAAATTTACCAGATTAGGTATCAAGATTAATATTTATCCCACAGGTAAGATTGTGTCAAACTTTTATCTATTAAGACAAAAGAAATTTTCCTGTTTGCACTAAATAAGAGTTGACTTTCCGAGAAAGAAACTTGAGGAATGTGCACAAAGGAAAAAAAAGATTCTCCTGCAGAGAAGTTACAAAAGATATGAGAGGAAAGCAATTTGCATGAACTGGCTTCTACATAAATGTATCACTTAAATTATGAATAAAGGAATTTCTGAATGGGTGAGCTTATGGAAATCTAAAACTGCCATCGTTTTGCCTTTGCAGTATTAGCAGGAAAAAACTACTTAAAATACAAGCAAAGCAAAAAGGAAGGAAAATATTATTTTTTAAAAAATAATTACCATTATTTGTTGCTGCTCTTTTTTACTGTCCTGTGTGTGCTGCAGCCCTTAAAACTCTACTAAAAAATCTCATTCACAATTTATAAGAGATTATCTGGAGACATCAGACCTGCAGTAACCTCCCTGCTCGGTGGTGGTGTAGCAGCCCAGGCTTTTTGTTTTTTTCTACAAGGGAAATGCAGCCAGATAAGCTGATGTTGATTTGAGTTTCAGACTGAAGTTGGCCTTTCCTCTCCCATCAGCCTCACAGTCAGGAGTATTTAAAATTCCTATGAGTGTGAGCAGAAATGCTTCCAAATTTGAGCAGCCTGAGTGGGTTTGAGCAGCCACCAATATTCAGTATTGTCCAGTGCAGCCAATTACACAAAGTTCTGCCTAAAAAAACAGCGTTCAGGAGAAAAAATCAGAGTAGTGAAACTATGTTGGTCAATCCTACACTGAAATTCCAAGTCATCCAAGAAATGTGAGATTTTCAGCTGCTTTGCCTTGGAATCCCTGAAACCAAACCAAGGAAACTTCCTCAGGATAAGAAAAAAGCACCATCCAAGTTTCCAAAGTGACAAACAAGCACAGCTTTTTCATTAAAGTCTGCAGTTACCTGATATAAACGTGCACTATGTGCAAAGATTTTGCTGTATTTGGATGCTCTAGTGCTACAATCTACCCTCCTCATTAGTAATACTAAATAATTCAGAATTCCTCGGGGGAAACTTTAAACAATTGTCATCAACTCACTTTTCCTGGAGAAGAATGGATGCCATATTTCTGTCTTTAATATTGCATACAAAACATAGAAGTGTAATTCTAGAATCACACAATTACACTCCTTTAATACTTGCAGTGTAATATAAATTTTATTTCTGTCAGCTGCAGGGTACCCTCTTAGATGGCACCTGCAGGATCATGATTTCATTGAATTGAATCTGATATAATTGAAAAAATATGATGTCAAAACCCTGCTCTGGTACAGGACAGCTTTATTCCCCTCAGGACTATCAAACCTTTTTCTACATGATCTGAGGAAGGGAGAAAAAAGATCCTGTTCCTGCTCTCAGCCACATGACTTAATTGTGCTGGTAGGTGCTGACTTAAGGCAAAAATCAGTGTGTTTTTCCCCCAAAGTACCACTTAATTACCTGGGATTGATTCACTGCCTGTTTGGATAAAAGGTTGGCAGAGAGGGATGGAGTTGATTAAGGTCTTCAGGCAGAAGAGCCTAAATAGCTGTAAACAGTGATATAGACAGGGAAAAGAAATATCCCTAATGTGTAAATGTATGGATTTTCATATCCCTAAACACGGATATTTGTCACTGGAGCTGCTCACTGCACAGCACCCAGCTCCTTTTCCCCATCCTCTGCATTTCTCTCCTGCATGACCCCTAATTTGAGGAATATCTTGTCCTGAGGCCAGGGAAAAAGGCTGGAATGGGCATGAACACCTTGCAGTGGTTGCTTTTGAGCTGCTGTTGAGAGCTGCAGGCAATTTAAAACACACAACCCTCAAACAGACACATCCATAACATTCCCAGCATTTCTAATTAAGTCAGTGATGGAAATAAATTTCCCCTCAAAGCTTGTTCCATAATGAAACTCCAGCTGACAGTGCTGCACCTTCTGAATTTTTTTTTTTGCCATCTGAGAAAAGAAAGAGTTGTTAGAGGAATAGTGTGACCTTCAAATCTTTTCAGAGCTTTGCAATCATGAGCAGGAGTGTGTGAGGGTGCAGCAAATCTGCTCCTGCCTGTTTCCTGCTGTGCTGCAGGTTTGTTAATCAAGTATAATTAAAATGAAAAAGGGAAGCAGCAATACAATACAGGTAGGGATGGCAATCAGGGTGACAGCAAAGTCACTTTTGTGCAGGGGTTTGGATCACACACAGCACTGGATGCTCCCGAGCTGTTGCTCACATGAGTAAAAAGTGTTCATGGAAATGATCCCCTGGTTTTTCTGGGATTTCCTGGCTGAGGATCCTGCAGGATCCTCTGTGAGCACCGACAGATACCTGGTTCTGCCACAAATGCAGTTTTCACGTTGTGATTTTCTTGTGTTAGGCCAAGGGTTATTAACATTTTAATTTATTTGCTTCTTTTTAAATTAGGTGACATTTTCCAGGTAAGCTGCAGGAAACTTGGTGATTGTTGGAGGTAGCTGGTTCTGGTTCCTGATGAATTCCCGAAAAAGCAAAAAAACCCCAAAAACCAAAAAAAAACCCCACCATGAGCTTCAATGAACACAAACACAACTGAGTATTTTTGGTATCGTTTATTTTCCTTCAGATTTGCTAATAACACCAACTTATAATAATAAATATTTTAATTTAGTCATGGCATTAATCATCCCCTTCATCCTCATCTCACGTCAGCTGTGACATTCAAATGATGCTCATGATTTAGTGGAATAATTCTGGATCTACACTGACACTCCCCAGTAAAAGAGCTCTTCTTCAACAGGGTACAAAACAAATTTCTCTTTCCCACTTTAGCCCCACTGGATGGGACCCTCCAGAAAGGAAAATTTAATTGGTTTGGGGACATTCAGTTTCTGAAACTTTCCTTTAATATGTGTGCAACCCAAAAAAATCCCAGTGCTCAGTGAAATTGCTTTGTTAATAATGATTTCTCTTTCACAGTGTAAGGTTTTTTTCCCTTCTGTTATGGGTGAGTAGAGAAATTCACATACAGAAAGCAAAAGCTTTAAAATAAAGGCAAATAAAGTAAAAAATGAAGGTTCCTAGAATCATATTTAAAATGAAGATTTCTAGAACTATATTTCTGTTTAATAGAAAAGGAAAAGAGCTTGCTAGATATTTAAATTTTTCAATCAGGGTAGCTGTTTTGCTCTTTAAAAAATGAGATAAATTAAGCAGTTTTAATTAAGCTCATCTCATTTTCATAATCCTCCTTCTCACCCACACTCTGATGGAAGGTCAGAGAAGTAACTGCGGAGGAACACGACGCTGCAAGAACAAATTCTAATTATTGCAAAGGGAAGTTAAAATATTTTCTTTTCAAATAGACTTAATTTTTTTCCTCTTCTCGAAATTTTGAGAGTAATTTCTCACTGCTCTGTTTTCCCCTGAGGCAGTTTGTGCTGATGGATGGCACAAAGTTAGGGGATAACAGCAAAATGAAAACAAGCTGACAAATCCAGCATTGTCAATATTGAGAGATTGCTCCCAGGATTTACATTCCCATTCCTCACAGACAGGAGGGCACCTCATCCCAGGGTGGGATAACTGAGCTGAGACAGAGCTGGGGATGTGCAGCCTCAAAATCCCGCTTTTCCCACCAATTCCAGAACCCTGCACTGATCTATGGACAGGTAAATGAGCTACTGGGCACTTCACAGGCATTTAGCTCCAGGCATAAATAAATATAAACTACCCTGACTTTCATGCATTTTGTGCTTCATTTATGAGGTGGTTTTTAATAAGGCTGCATTATTACAAAATGTTATTACAGATAATCTCCGTTATCACTGCAGCCTGTAACAGGAGGCTGTCTGGGCTCATGTTGAATTTCAGAGCTCCCACAACAATGTGAAACAATGCCTGAAATCCTGATGTGAGCTTGCCACTGACTGACAGCCTCAGTTTTTAATGGAATTAGCAGAGAAGGGCTCTGTCCATCAGTCTGCTCTTAAAGAAAACCACCAGAACTCAATCCCTGCATTTTCTGTGGGTCCAACACGTTGACTGAATGAAACACGGACTTCTGGAGGTCATGGTGCTGAAGAAATCATTCCTTAATTTTGCCAGATTTTCCTCTTGGCTAATATATTGTTTTTTTCCCCACAAGCACAAAACTGTGCATTTTAGGAGAACTCCTCAGGTGTTTAATTGAGTAGTTTTTTTGCAGAAAGGTCAAAGAAAACCTGCCAGTGAGTAACGAGGTGAGGCCCCTTTTTGCAGTGATGAATAAACCTTGCCCAGAAACATCAGGGCAGTTCAGGGGGGAGAAGCTTAAAGAGAGTATGAGCCCAGGCATCAGGTCTGCAAGAGGCTGGGCACCTGGATGAGGTCTTGAAATAATTTAAACTCAGCTTTTCCCCCTTCCTTGGCTTTATTTCCTGCTTGGATATGTCAGGTCACATCACACTCAATTCACTCACACCACTAAAATAAAAAGTCCACAAGAATGGTTATATCCTCCCTGTTCACTACACTTACCTGCCTTTCTTCCTTTTTATCAAAAAACAAGGAATATTTATTTTTCCCATGTCTTAGGAGACTTTTTAAGGTCTAGTACACAACACAAACTCGTTTAAACCCACACAGAACAGGAAAATAAAACCCTTCCTTGCTGGCACTTACTCTGAGGCAGAGGATTTGAGTTAAACCACTGCTCTGCACGCTCCTGCAGCACGTCCTGAACCCTCAGCAGGTCTCAAAGCTCTGTTGGAATTGATCTTTCCTGACCAGCTCAGGTTCAAGGAAAACACATGGAACAGGGAACAGCAACAGCCCCACTCAGAGAGCTCAACTCTGCAACATCTAAAGGGGAATTGCAGACTTCAAAACCACGGAGAGGAAAATGAAGCCAGACACTCCAGCCAAGCCTCACACAGTCAGGACTTTTCCAGCCTCTCAATCCTGAGCTCAGGGAAGGGCACAGCCTTAACCAGTTTGTGCCACACAAACCCAATTTACTCCACGAGGGCTTTAATCCCTACTTGAGCAGCACTTTCAGTCCCAATGTTTTTCCACTGGCCAGAAAGCAGAAATGAGGGTGCAAGGAGCCCAGTGCTGGCAGGTTCTGCAGCAAGCTGGGTTTGCTTTAGGGAGTGTGAATAAGTCCCTGGGAGGAGGCAGCAAACTTTGGGCTTGTGGCTTTTCCCTCTGTGCTTGAAATGAGCTGGGAGGGGAGCACAGATGTTCTGCAGAGAGCTCCCATCCAAATTAAAGATGCAAAATTGTTAGGGTGGCTCTAATTAATTTTCTGCCTCAGTTTAAATGGCATCTTTATATTGTAGCACTGAGCAGGAGGTTCTGAAGCGAATGGACCCAAATTGCTCACTGAATGTTGCTGCATGAAATGAATTTGGCCTGTTCTGACGAGGACATGAAGAGAGGATCTCATTTAACTGAGTACCCAGATAAAAAAATATTTTCCAGGAGACATTACTGTGAAGTCTGGTGCATTTCTGTTGTTTAATGCTGTTGTAATTTGTCCTAATTTATTCTCGTTGTGCTGGCGGATGATGGAGTGGTTTCACAGACCCCATCACATCTGTAGTGTTTACGGGAATGGATCAGCCAAATTTAATCTGTTTGGCCACAACAGAACAGAGCAGAAATGTTTTAGTCCCACTTTATCTCTGTGGTTTTACTGCTGAGTGGCTCTTGAGGCAAAACCCCTCGGAGTTTGGCTTGGATTTTCCATGCCCAAATGTTGGACCTGATGACCCTGGGGGTCTTTTCCAACCTAAATGATTCTGTGGTTCTGTAGAAAAAATAATTATATTTTTATTATTTTAATTTTTATTATTTTGTTATTTATTTATTTATAATTATTTGTGTAATGAACAAAAATTATTATATTGATCTACAATTTTATTTTTTCCCTCTTAACAGCCTGTCTGTTTAGAGAAGAAGAAATGGTCCTTGGTGTGTTGGAAAATCTGGGGTGTATTGAAAGAGCATCTTGACAGGCAAGTTTGATGCTGAGATTGTAATAATTTATACAGGCCTGGTATTTGTTGAGAGGAAAGTTAAATGTGAAATGTGCTTTGGTTATTACAAGGTTTTTAACCAGCAGCTTGCAGTTCCATAATAATGCAGGGACAGAACATCAGCAGAGATTCAGGAAGGAAAAGAAGCAGCAGACTAAAATTTCTTAGGCCAGATTCCACATCTTTAGAGACCCAGCATGCTGTGGTTTGCAGGAATAAGATTTCACACTATAGGGTCTCACTTTCTCCAGAAGTGTTTAGGAAAACAGACCCATAAAGTTGGTAATTACAGACTACTTCCATATTTCTAGTTGCACTTCAGGCATTTATGAATTGAAATGTGTCGTTCTTCTAACTCAATGTTCAATATTCAATGGGTGCTTTATCCATCCTGAAAATAATCCATTTTTTTGGTAGTAATCCCCTACCACATAATTCAAACATGACTAAGCAACACCTTTTTGCTGTGAGTCTGAGGGAGGATGTGGGAGTGAGATGAGAGTACCCCTCATCCAAACAGAAATCCAGGGGTTCATTGAGGAGCTTTATATAAATAACACAGATAAAAGCTCTCGTTCTTAAAATGCCACGAAGTTTCACTTGGAGTGATCCTTGAAAATCAAGAGGAAAAATAGCAGCGGCTGTTTTGCCTGGAGCTGGAAAGTCAGTGTTCCGAAAAAAAAAAGTGTCAGGGAAAACGAGGGGAGAAAAGAGAGGGAGGTGGAGAGAGGGAAAGCTGCAGCTTGGAGCCTGCAGTGCAAGCTCTCCCCGAGCCAGCTCCGTGCCTGGCTACCAGAAAAAGCTTCACAGGGGGTTGTGAGCAGGAGATATTTCTGTGTGTGGAGGGGTAAAAGGAGGAAATCAGCACTGCTGGGGGAGCCTGGAGCAGCTCGGAGCATCCTCACTGCCCTGGCTGTCCATCAGGGAAAGGATGCTGCAGGATCAGGGCACACACCCTTGCAGCTCAGCTCTGCATTGCTGGGGATGCTAAATTTAGGTTCTGCAACGCAGGGGGAAGCCAGGCATGAGATCTGCTGGGGCTGGGTCACTGCCTGGATGGAGAACTCTTGGCTGGGCTTTTTTTGTTGAGTTGTTGGGTCAAAGCAGGAGGGTTCTCAACCTTTCTGCAGCCCTATCTTGGCTTGTGCCACTTGGCAGGAGAGAGACAGGAAAAACACCAAGGAAATGCTGCAAAAAAAGGTCTCAGGCATTGCTCAGGGTACAAGGTCTTGTTTCAAAGCTGATAAACTTAGATTATTATGAGTGGAGGGAAATATTTATCACCTTACCTTTATTCCTCTTCATTCCATCAAGGTACAGTGAAATTTTTGGTGTTTTTCTCTCATTGATTAGGGTGATCATGCTCATTCTGAGGATGACAAGTCTGCTGCTCAGCAGTTACCAGTACACAGACAAAGGGGGTGCAAGGCAGAAAGCTCTGGCAACAGAAATCCTTGCAGCAGCTTTTTGTTTTTAAGTCAATTTATGCTAAAGACCCTGTAGACAAGAATTCTATGCAGTTCTCACTTTCCCATGCAGAAAGTTAAGTTTCTTTAATTAAACTCATCTCAGAGACTTTCTTGGAAGTCCCAGGAAAATCCCAGTTGTCATCATGGCTGTGAGAAGGCTTTGGTGGCAATTTGGGGAGTCCCAGCCAAACCCCTCCAATCTGCAGCATCACATTTCAGGAGATCAGTGAAATTTGCACAGCTGTAACTGCATATTCCAGCAGCTGGGTTTTTCCTCATCCCAGAGTTTTTCTTGCAATTTGTCCTACTCCACAGCATCCTTAGGAATTTGGGAGTCTGCACTAGCAGGCATCCCTGACCTGTGCTGTCAATAAGCTGCTTTCCATGTGTAGCACTCTGGACAAACTCTTGGACTCTCAGACTCTCAAACTGAGCGTTTTCCATCAGATCTAGAGCTGTAAATGCATTTTTTTTGGGCCACTCAGACCCTGCTGGGGCTCTGTTCCACTGTTCTGAGAGGCTTTTCACCCTCAGTGGCACAAACAACGCCGCAGCCCAGCCTGGCACAAAGGCTGGGGAGGAACCCGAGGCTGACAAGCACAATGTGGGAAGAGTCCCGAATGACTAAAGAGCCATTTGCCAATGAATTGCTGGTTTTCCTGAATGCCCCAAACCCAAGAAGAATCCCAAATGACGTCTGTGAGCACAATCATTTGACCCAGCCCACAGACACAGATGGGGACTCGGGAACACATGCCAGATCTGCTTGGGAGGCAGATGGAGATGAAATTAAATGATAGCAGCAAACTCACTCTGAACACAGAGCTGGAATTTAGCTTTGCATAGCCTGAAATTCAAACCAATGATCCCTCTGCTTTTGGAGGCATTTGTCAAAGAAAATGCTGGGAGCTGCAGACAATTCCTCATTTCCACAGGTACCTGCAGCAAGAGGAGTTGTACTCTAATGGCTTTGGCTGCTTCTGCAGCGATTCTTGCCTCAGCTGCCCAGTGAAAAATCACCTCAGTGCCTGTTCTGGTGCTTAATGCTGCAGTGGCAGCAATAAATATCATCACAGAAAGCAAGTGGCTTATTTAAGAAAAAAAGTGGAGGTGGAAAAAACCAGTCTAAAATGTAAAGTGTGGCTCTTTCATACCTGCGGCACAATTTAGGCCAGTTTTAAATGTGCTACAGGACCCTGTTTTATACCCCCTGCATCAGAAAATCTCAGCCCTTCTTTTTCTTTTGTCCAAATGGAAAGGAATGTCACATTTTTATGACCTACTCAGGTCATTTTAATTGAGGACTTTGTACAGCATTTGCTGGGCTGCCTGAAAAGGTGGGGTGGGAGTTCAGTTATCAGCTAATTAATTGTCCTAATGCTACTGCCATCCCTCTGTCCCTCAGGGGAGGTGGCAGCTTGTGGAAAATGATGTTTTCTCCAAGAAACCATGGCAGAGAAAGGGTTCTTTGATGTCAGGCCACTCTCCACAGCACTGAAAAGAAAACAGATGAAGAACGGGAATTAAAGGAATATCAGGGAGAGGCTGTTGAGTGAATCAAGTCCCTCTGAGATGCACAAAAGAGAACAGAAATAGCAATGATTTTTCCCTAGAAATGTTCCTTTCTGAAGCATACTCCTTGCTGTCACAGATTTTCACTTTTGAGATCACCATGACCTGCTGCACGTTGCAGACATCAAACATCAAATGTTCTTCTGGAATTTCTTGAAAGACTTATTTTTTTTTTCCTCACTTAAAACTGGTTTCTGCTTCTCCCCCTCATCTGCTCCCATATTCCTTTCCTAAAATTGTTTATGACTCAGAGAAAAGCTTGCATCCACTTGGAATTATTGGAGAAAATGGATGGAATTAAGAAGGCATGTTGTTGCTTGTATTGAATCCACAATATGGGAACAACAACAGGCCATTTTCTTTAAATCTTTAAAGCTTCACCTGCTGCCACAGTGCTGCCCATGAAGCCAAATTTTCCCATAATAAATCAGTGGGAGATCAGGGATTCATCCTCTCACATGCTCAAGTACAAAAGTTTCTTTCTGGAAATAGTGAGAGCTCATAACCAACAAAAGAAGAAAGGAAAAGAAATGGGAAGAGAATTTGAGAGGGTTTTTTTTCCTTGCAGCGGTCCATTTAATCAGTAGCAATTTTATTTCATTTGTTCCTGAGAGAACAGGAGCTCAAAGTGTGTCTTCTCTATTCTTTTCTTGCTTTTTAAGGTACAATGAGCCAAAGGGATCTCAATCAGCTGCTGTATTTACAGAAAGGTCACATTTGGCCCATTACATGTATTTACAATGAGAAAACAGCCCACAATCTGCCCTGCAGATTCATGGAGCACAGACAGGAAGGAGAAAGGAGCACAATAAATCTGTTTTCTGTAGCTGGGACATGTGAACATTCCCAATAAATCTGTTTTCTGTAGCTGGGACATGAACATTCCCAGTTTATGATGGATGGGCCCATCAGGGCAGGCTGGGAAATCCCTCACTGGTGGCTGCTTTTCTCTTTCCTCCTCACCTGGGATTCTCACAGCCCCAGAGCTGTGGGATGCTCCCTCCAGAGCAGGGGTTGCCTTTTCCACAACCTGGAAAAGAAACTTGAGATCATTTTGGTAGGGAGGTGATAAAAAAGGGGATCTTTATTTTGAAGGCCTTCAGGGCAGTTATGGAAGGATGTCCACAAAAACCCCACCCCTCCAGGGCTGAGGACGTATTTATGGGTTTTAGGAAATGAACAGAATTGATTAAAAGCACCAAATAGGAGGACAAGGTCAAGCCCCTTCTCTGGAGTCCCCTCCTCAGCACTGGCTGTGCTTTGTTTATGGAAATGTCCCTCACTTGTTCTCAGCCTTGGATCCCAGGAAGAACCAAGACAGGACAAGGGCCCTGCACCTCCTGGGGCTCGGAGCTCTGGAATTTGTTTTATCTTTCTGCTTAGGGAAAGGCCATGGGAAAGTACTGGGGAAACAATAGGCCACAGAGTTACAAATAAATGTGCAAAGAGTACAGGGAACACAGAAAAGAAAAAAAGGCGGAAAGAGGTGAAAGGAATAAGGAACTTATTCTTTACAAACAAACCGTGGGTCTTGCCAGTAGAAAAAACCAGCAGTGAGAGATAAAAGAAATAATGGGGAGGATTCCACTGATTGATGAATAGAATGAGAGAAATTTGCATTTACAAACTAACCAAAGGTCTGATGATAAATAAAATGGAATATTGGAAGATGAAAGGAACAATGAAAAGATCCATAAATTCCATAAGGAATTCCACTGAGTGACACAAGGGAAGGACAAAGGGGGGAATTATACATTAGAGGGGGATCTCAGGTATTGGGCATTTTTGGAAAGTCTGAGCCTCTCAAATCCCTCAGCCCATGGGGAAAGAGAGAGGGACAGGCAGGAAATTGGGATAAAAAGGAGGCTGCATCCTCCAAAAATCTGAGAGACCCCAGGGGAAATGCCCCATGGCCCTCCCTTTATTGGAATAAAGTTCCAGGACTCGTCTGTCTCCTTTTTGGACATGAATCTCTGGTATTTGTGGATTAATTTTCCTCACACAGGGATCCCTTTCCATGGAGTGGGCAAAGCTGTGGGAGCAGGGGCTGGCTTAGGTTTTGTCTGAGAGAAATCCTGTGCCAGCCCCGAGCCCAGCACTGCCCTGCTGGGGTTTATTCAGCCTGGCTGGAAGCTCATGGCAGCAATTCTCATATTCCAGTGATGGGGGAGTTTATTTGTTCAGGTTGCTCTGTGTCTTTTCCATCTCAGCATCCCAGCTCTGTTACCCAACTCCCATGAACAGGAGGAACTGGTGCTCTCAGCAGCGCCGTAAATCAGAGATTTAATCTGGAATTAATGCAACCCCCCCAAAAAATAAATCAGTCACAGTTAGCAGATTTACCTGATAGTGTGTGATATTTATCTCAGAACAAATACTTCTACTCTGGCATGAGTACATTGCTTTGAATTTATGCTTTAAAAGCTCTGCAATAATTAATGAGCCTAATGGGAGTTGTACCTTGATTTTTTTTTTCCTGGAGGTTTATTCATTCTCTTCCTTTATTCCTACTACTCAAGATCTGCATAAGCTTCTAAATAATTGGTATTTGTTATGTTGCAATGATATAGGATCAGTAAGGAACATCGAGAAGAAACACTGACATAGATTTTCATCAGATTTAATAAATGTAGAATGGATTTTTTAGTTTTGTTTTTTTTAAATAAAACTTTATGTCAGAGCTTGCCTGTTTGTGAGCGGAAAATGAAGAAAAAGAGATTTTCTCCTCTGTGTATTTCTTTCTAGCAGCTATTCGAGTAAAGCAGTTAATTTTCTGCTTTTCTGTTGGGACCCAAGGTATGCACGTGGCCCTTTTTAGTGGAACCTTGCTCCTAATCTCCAAACAGAGAGCTATAAGGATTAATTCAAATAAATTCCCTGCAAAAGAATTACTGGGAAAGAGTATTGGGAAAACTAGCTACCAATACAATAACAGGCTACAAATACACGTGTAAAGAATACAGAGGATATATAAAAGGGAAAAGGCAAAACCAATCATGGCCATAAAGCCACACCAAAAAAATAAATGTAAAAAATGGTAGAAACCATCCCAGAATGGCATGTGGGGACACAAGACAGCTCTTGTTTACTGTCCCTCGGCCAAGATCCAGGGCAGTAACTCCAGGGCTGGAAGACCTCAGGGATTCATCTAAAAATAGGGTGCTCACCATGTCAATGCGATTATCGGTGGTTCCAGCCTGGTTTCGACCCTGCCCTTGCAGCCCCAGAGCTTTGCTGGGGTACTCGGGCTCTGAGCTGCACAAAACCATTACCAGGCTCCTCTGGCACCCATCGATGTGTGGAACTTGCTAATGGGCATTTTACCCGTCGATAATTACGCCTGACACGGATTAAGTGGATTACGCTGGCAAATGCTGGTTCCCGAGTGTGCTGGGTGAAAATCCTATTGCCTTATGGAACCCAGCAGTACAAAAAAAAATCAAAACAAAAACCAAAACCAAAACTAAAACAAAAAAACCCCAAACAAAAAAAAATCTAAACCAAAACCAAACCAAAACAAAAAAAAAACCCCAAACAAAACAAAGACAAAAACAAAACTCCCAAAACCAAAAAGCCAACAAAACAAAACAAAAAAACCTTAAACCCAAAAAACCTCTAAAAAATAGAATAACCATTATTGAGAGCTATAGCCAAAGAAATTCGCACTATTTTATTCATATTATGGTTCAGGATGAAGTAGCAGAGGGAGGCAGGAAAGCAAGAAGTGTCCAGGGACTGCCTGGGTGCTCTTTAAGGTCACTTCCAACCAAAACCATCCCCTGACTCTGTGATTCCTAAGCCTTAACTTCTTCCCCTGTATTAATATTAATAATAATGAATTATGTGTTCTATTTCAGGAAAGGTGATGGTTCCATATCAAGTAAGCCTTCAAAGGGAAGGATGGGGAAGATTTCCTGGGCAGACAGATGTTTTGGAAATATATGGAGATTTCTATATTTTGCCGTATAAACATTGATACTGACTTGTATATTTGCATTTTACATCAGGAAATACAAATGTTGTCTATTTACATAATAAACCAAGTTGATAAATTTATATTTATATTTAAAATATAAAATAGAAACATGTCTACTGTAAACATGGTACTTGCCAGGCTGGAACAGCAAGATGAACTCTTTGCATCCTTTCAGACCTGATTTTTCTATTGTTTTATGGTCTTTCCTGCAGGTGTCTCACAATGAGGTTGTGTTGGGCCTCAGTTTCTCTGATTTGCATCCAACTCCCAATCTCTTACATCTGATATAAATCTCCGTTTGCTCAGAGGAATTCAGGTAAATTGCTTAAGGAAACGTGTTTAAATGTGCCTTGAGGAGTTGGCAGAGTTTATGCAGACCCTATAAATTAGTTTTATGTGATCCCACACTGGCTGTGGAATTATCCTTACTTTGCCCTTATGGCTCAGCCCAGTTCTTTCACAGTCTGTTAAATTCAGCAAGTCTTGACATCAGCCATGAATATTTCTAAAACTCATAACGTGGAATCTTCTTAGCATAGAAAATGCAAATCTGGAAGATCATTTTTATTGTTAAGGTTGCTGTCTACATCTGAATATTGCACTGCACTCAGATCAGCTGAACGATATAAAAATCTATTTATTTTATTCCAACAAATACAGGAGAAGTTGAGTTGACTGATTGTGATTTTCTGCTTTGGTTTTGCCTGATCTCAAAATCAACTGGCTCCCAATATTGTTATAAATCAGGAATAGCAGTGCTGACTTCCAGACAGCCAAAGCCATGTAAAGATCCAAGAACTGGGTCAGCTGAATTTAGAACTTTTTCACAAGTGCTCCCTTCTGAAACAGAACAGGTGTAATGAGTGGGGAGCACTTCAACAACTGCTCTGCTCTACCTCCTGCCTGAAAATATTGATGTGCCTTATAAATCTTCCTTTTTTTTTCATGAGAAGAAATAGTGTGACCATAATAAAGGTGAAGCCAATAGTGCAATTGCTGGCTTTGGTTAAATGAGTAACTCCCTCAATGCCTTGAAAAATCAGATGTAGCCTGAAACCTACATATTATACATGTTGGAAAGCACATTTCCAATGCAAATTCTATGTTGCAGACACTGCAGAATTAACATATGCAGCCTGTAGTAATGTTTTGTTGTAAATGCTAAACCTCAGTGCAGATTAGAGTCCCTGTGTATTTAGTCTGTACACAGAAAACATAATTTTGTGTAGTACAGAGAACTGGCTCTCAGGATCTGGCTGAGGTGTCATTTCTCAGTAATTCAGGAAGGGTGTGCATAAATTGGGTGTTATGAATATGGAGTTATGCTTTAAGATCTCTGGGTGAAGCCGAAAGGAAAATACAAAACATTGCTATTCCCATAATTTCTCATGAAATGCACACCCCACCATCAGAGCTCAGCCAGCCTTGCACCTTACTCTAAACATGCAAACCAGATTTCCTGCCGGCCTCAATTCCTTCATCAGCTGAGAAATGGAAAATAGCACCAACAGAACCAAACCCCTTTTCTATTCCTGGGTACAAAAAGTGCATTCAGTACTGCAGACTTAATACAAACCAGGCTCACATCCCACTCTTCCTCTGCATCCCAGGGATAATGAAAGCAGATGTTTTGTTCTGAAAAGCACATCCAGTGCCCACTTATCTTTGTACGTTTCTGTCCCTTTGTTGCCAACTAAAAGCTTCAATATCCTGTTTTATCAAACCTCTCTTATGCTGATGCACGTTTTTGTCTGGACACAATTCCAGGGCATTGGGATGAAGACCAGGCAGAGTCAGGAGATGTTTTTGGGGATGGCTGAGGTGTAGGAGGGAATTGGGAGAGCTGGGAGTCTTTGGGGTATTCCCAGGGGTGCAAGTGGTACCCAGGATTTCTCTTTCACCCACAAACAAACTTTGTCTCAGTCTGATTGGTCTTGGAGCATCTGTTCCCTCTAATTCCTTCTCAAGGTGAGGTTGTCCCCATTGTTTCACACAGGAATGGTCACTGTGCAGTGTTGAGAAGACAGAAAAGTTTCACATTCATCACTCTGACCCCTGATTTTTGTTTATATTTGGACAAGATTTAAAGGCAGTCCTGAGCTTCATTTCAAGGCAGTTTATAGGAAACTTTGTCTTTAGTTTTCGTTGCTATTAGAACCAACGCAGTGGAAAATAAGATTCGGATTCTTGCTGCCCCAAACCATGTCAAGGCTGAATAAAACTCAGGGGTTCTTCCCTGCAGGGAGGTGTAGGGAAAAAATCACCTGAGGAAAGCATATTTGAAAACACAGATTCACTTCTGTGTCCTTATGCTGAATATCTGATAAATGAAGTATTCGAGAGGGAACAACTAGGACATTAATGTGCTTTATTTTTTTTTAAGGTCTAATTGAATGGGTTTTAATCTGTGCTCCTGTCAGCACTGAAAAAAACAGCACTGAGATTTCTGACTCTACAAACTCCTCTGTGCTCCAGAGCTCCAAAAACGTCCCCAAGGAATTTAATTGGGAATTAACCAACTGAAACACTGAAAGAAGAAGCCATTCCTGTAGCAGTCTGCCCATTGCACGTTCACATTGAAATATCTGGTTATTAAAACCACCCAGGATTACTTGGAGCTCTTCCTGCGTTTGTCGCTTCTGTCAGCTGTGCAAAGCTGATCTCGCCTTCTCAACGGCTCAAACCTTGGCAAAAATCCTTCACAATATTAACATGTGCAGTTGTAAAATATAGAAAACTGCCCACTTCAGCCCCAGGGGGAGGAGAGGCGGGAGGGAAGTGGAGGAAAATGCAGTTTAGGTGTTGTGCTGCAAAACCTGAGCAGCTTTTCTGGCAATGATCTGTTGGGGTCTGTCGGTCACTGCTGTCTTAGACACAATTTATTGATTCCCTGGAGATAAAAATACCTGAAAACACAGGCTCTGACACCTCCTGCTTGGTTGATCACACACCCTGCAAGCAAAATGAAGTGTCTGAGAGAGCAAAAGGCCCTGCCTGGGGCAGGCAGCATTTCCCAAGCACCAGCTCTGGAAGCTGATGCTGCAACGAGGAATCCACTCCCAAAACGTTCCCTTGCCCCTGCCTAAGGAGGGCTGGGGAGGGAATTCACTCCTAACAGAAAAGAGCATTTCACTTCCACTTTATGTGGATGGAAATTGGGTTGGTGAGGCACACAGTCAGGATGTTGCTGTTATCAGGGGTGGGGTTGCTGGGTTGCTTGCTCCTTACCTCGGGTTCTTTGAAGAAACTGCTGTTTTAATCCTTCCAGTTTGTCTGGGGACTGCCTGGATTTAGCTCTGGATTTGGTAAAGACCTGGAGATCGTTATTGGAACAAGTGGAACAAAGGCCTTGGAAATTTGTTTGTGGAACACACAGGCATTTTTCACAATTGATGCTGGCAGTGATATTTCCAGGCTTTGTGGATATTTCCAGGATTTATGGATATTTCCAGGATTTATGGAAGCCTATTCCTTTTATAAGGTGACACAGACAGGCATCCCTTTGGTTTTTATGACACATTCCCCTCAAAACAAGAGTTTTAAGAGATTTAGTTTGTTTAATATTATGGAAAGATTTTCATAATGTCCCAAATGTGGAGTGTATTTCTGAGCAGGAATAATCACGTCTGTATTTTAAAATTATTTTAGGTTTGCTTAACCTTGGAGGAAAGGTGGAAGGGGAAGGCAAAGTTATTCATGCTGAGCTACACTGACAGTCAGGTAAATAAAATTTATTTGCCTTCTCCCCATTTAAGATTTCCCCAGCTGCCTCCATCAACTCTCCCTCATTCTTTTTTTCATATTTCACCCGTAGTTTTAAATCTTACCCTGAATGACAACATTAGCTTTCTAAACTACTCAGCAATATCAGTTTCCCCCCAAAGACTTCCCTGAGGCTGATTTGTAGAGGCTGCAGTTGTCTCTCTATTTTTTTCCTCTATGACTTACATTGAACAAAACCCTCAGTAATGACATTTCCCCAGCAATGATGCACCAGGGAAAAGCAGGGAACGGGAAGCAGGAATGATGAATACATTTGAAATGGATGGAGGAGGAAGTGCTACAATTTGCTCCTCCATCACTCCATAAAGAAACACTACAACTCTTGTCTTTTTCCATCAGCCATAAAGACGGAGCACAGGGCTGGGATGCTCTCAGATAAATCAGGAGTGACACTGCACAGTGCATTTTTGCACCCTGGCAAAGAAAAGCCAAGCCTAAGCTTGCAAGTTGTGTCTGTGTCTGTCTGGATAGGCTGATTTAAAAGCCTCAGCTAAAAGAGAAGACTGACATAAACTCAGGATGAAAATGCAATATATAATTTCCTGTGTAGGAGCAGAGGAAGGGTCATTGCAGTTGAGCAAAAGCAGTTACTAGAAATCTTCTAACCCCAAGTGCTTCTCCTCTCTTCTGAGCTGCACCTGGCTGTGTCCTCTTGATTTCCTTCTCTCCTCTGCCTGTTTGCCCAGTAATGCACCCTGGATTTCCAACTTTATTTAAAGGCAACGAAAAAGGCTCCACTTCCCACTGAAGCATCATCCAGACCTGCCTGTGCTCCTTGTTGATATTTGTTTCCCAGCCCAGCCCCTGGAAACCAGACTCTCCTCATTCCCCAGGCCCCTTGCCAGGATCTGCTAAGAGCCACTTGCACCTGCCCCCCATCAGTAGATAAAACCAAAGCTGATATTTCCACAGAATAAACTTTAATTGCAGCTGGGAGCTCTCACAGAGCACAGGAGCAGCTTTGCTGGGATAACTTGTGGTTTTCAACTTTTCCCTAAGAAGGCAAATGTGAGGAAACTGTCCCAAGTTCTCTGAAGCTGAAACACAAATTTGCCTGCAGCAGAGCTCCTTGGGTAGGAGACACTGCAGATGTTCACAGCTGGGGACTAAACCAGAGCTGTAAACTGTCTCTTTTCTGTTTCCTTGGAATACTTGCTTGTTCTAGCTGGAATTTCATGCCTGGGAATTCTCTGGCAGCAGGAATTATGCTGAACTATCACATGCTTGCACTGAGAATTTCTGGGTAGCTTAGCGATGTCACATGAGATGATAGAAAATGTCATTTTTACTCAGCTGTCACAAGGTGCCTTACAGGGTGTGCTGTTATTGCATCTTTATCTTCCTTTCTCACACAACATGGATTTCTCAAAGCATTGGAATCCCATTTTGGATCCACCCAACCCAAAAAATACCAGAGGCAAATTTTTAGAGGAGTGTCCCTTGTGAACAAGATGTTTTCAGATGTATAAACAAAGATAGACCAGAGGATCAATCTAATTAAAATTGTGGCTTGAATTTTGACTATGGACATCTGAATCAGATGGAGAAGTGGCTTTGCATTTGCATTTCACAGACTTCCTTTCCTGATAAAGTGTCAGGATCACAAAAATAAGCAGGTAGTGAAATATTGGCACGCTCCAGGGTGAAAGTTCTCTCCCTGGAGGGTTTTAAGGTCTTGGAAATCTCAAGATTTTCCCTGAAATATTTTTTTTTAATATTTCCTTGGAAAACTACAGTGCACTGACTTGATTTTCATATCTAGAGCATCCTTTGCCTTGTCCCTCAAATTTGTTTCTGACAGATATGAACAAATTAATTTGCTTTCCATTTGAATAGAGTGAGAGCATGGAGTACTAAGTTTACAGTCCATGAAACCTCTCCAGAGAAAAAGAAAACTTTCCTTTTTGCAACAGGCTGCCTTGTAGAGCCATAAAGAATAATTGGCTTCACCTCAGCACTTATTTGCTTGATTTCAAATTATGTTACCCTTTCCAGGGCTCAGAAGTGATGCCAATCTGTGTGAGTGAGCACTGAGCTGAAAGCCCCGAGTTTCTGGCACGTCAATATTGCTTTATTCCTAATAAAGGAGCCTAATTCAGGAGCTCATTAGGGAGTTTTTGGGACCAGGACTCTTGCACAGCTCAAATTTGCAGCAGCACTCGGCACTCAGGAAGCATCTCTAAATATTTATGCACATCCAGTGGGGCAAGCAAACACACACACCATGGAGCCAACAGGTTCCTGCTGTGCTACTGCTGTTCTTGGAAAGGCTTGCTAAAATCAGAGCAGAGATGGCCAAATGATGTCCTCCTTCAGCCAGGCTTGATTTTCTGAGTGTTGGTTTGGGCTTTGATGGAGCTGCTGTGAGTTTTGCCCACGCAAAGCAGGTCACTGTGCCTGAGAGCACTGAGAGAACCTCCCCTGCTGCATTATTTCTTGAATGAGGGGGGAAATGCCAATTTTCAGAAGCTGTCTTGAAGTGCTGTGGTTTGACTGAAACCTTAACTGGCTTTGTTAACTCATTGGAGCACGGAGGAAGGGGAGGTACTTTCTAATTTTGTCCTGATCATGCAGAACCTTTCATTCTGCTCCCTCAGGGATGAGCTGCTGTTGGAGGGGATGCTGCTCTCCCTGCCTCAGCAGAAGAATTTCGAGCTGCAGAGAGGTTCTGCTTCCCCCAAATTCTCTATTCCAGTGCTGAACTCCCAGTTATTTCAGCGTTGATATTTTCTTTTTCTTCAC